>JACEII010000013.1:7893224-7923565 GCA_014332785.1 Antheraea mylitta
TGGGTAGGTGGTATTTCTGGGTGATATTGAATTGAATGTAGTCGGTTAATTATGAGAAATAGTGATTTGCCCAGTATCATCGTTTGGAAAAGTAATGGATCCACAATACAATCAAATGGTGTATCCAAGACAAAGATGTTTTTAATACTACCATTATTTTTTAGCTTTTGAAAATAAATTCTTTTTAGTTGCTACATGAGGTTGCATTGCAATATTGTAACCGCAGAGGTCTAAGTCGTGGATTACTTTTATGAACAAAATTCTTATTTTCATTATACAAAGTATTATTTGGCTCATTTTTTTAATAATTTATCATTTGAAGTGAGTTCACCATAAAAAATAATAAACATTACAATAATAGTTATATTTTATAATATCATTGTTGAATGTAGGATGAAAAATGGTAATTGGAACATAAGAGTTAAAAAATACATACAGTCGAGCATAGCAACCTCCTTCATAACCTCTTTTGAATTTCGTAATTATTGACGGTTGTCAAAATGTATTTTATATATGTCTTTTAATGTGCGTATATGTTGTGTAAAATACGAGTAGTAGTGTGAGTAGTGCATATTTTAATTAATTTAATGTACTTCTAATGCATTTTATATAAAATAAACAGCTTTCTGCACTACTTCGCCATATAAACTTTAACTATGCCAAATTTCAAGTTCTCCGCTGACGGGAAATAGGTTAAAAAGGGATACAAAAAATTTGCTTCACGTATTAATATATAGATTAAATGAGATAATATTCATGTGTGTTTTAAACAAATACATAATCTTTCTTCTTTCTTTCAATATAACTAACGCGACCCGTTTATCACTATTTGATTATAAATTATTATTATGTATTTTAACTTTGACAAACGATCCTTCAGATTCTTACGGCGATTGTTGAGTTGGTACTAATATTGCAAGTGTCTTGTGATAACTTCAATGTTCTAACAAAACGGTGGATGCTTTGATAGAACTCTCCGTGGAGTATTTGTAACATCTCAAAGTCATGTTCCGACATATTATTAATGTGAAGCATCTATAGACGGAGGGTAATCCAGATTGTTGGCGAGGCGA
The DNA here is from genome assembly GCA_014332785.1 of Antheraea mylitta. Taxonomy (NCBI): domain Eukaryota; kingdom Metazoa; phylum Arthropoda; class Insecta; order Lepidoptera; family Saturniidae; genus Antheraea; species Antheraea mylitta. Next base: position 7,894,298 of record JACEII010000013.1, read on the forward strand.
CGCAAAACACGAATTTTGCACTATTACCGAAATACACAAAAACATTTTTTTTTCTCGAACTGACTACGCTGTTGGCCTTACTAGGCCTTCACAGCTTCACCGGACTACAAACAAAAACATTTGCTATTTGCAGTCTATATAGACGTAAGATTTAAACTGTGTTGTAGGCCAGTCATTATACTAGTGTTACGCGGTACTCGCCGACTACCTAGCCCATTGATAAATGCCGCCAAAAACACCGCGCCTGCGCCTAGTAAAATTTTTGTATTTAATAAAAATGAGTATTCACGTAAAAAAAATAAAAAATAAACAACCATTCAACAAATTTGTAATGCTTTATCTTTTCATTATGCCATAGCTGATTCCTGTCGTATTCTGTTCTTTTATGCATATAACTTACACAAAACAATTGTGATGTTTCACATCTGACAGGCGTCCCGTGATGGCTCAATTTTTTTCCCATTCACTTCACTTGTGCACAATAACCGAGCTATATTACGTAAAATACCACCAATGTTGGCCAATTGGTGGCATAACTATACCACCATCTAACAATAATACACACGTTTTAAATTATTGTAAGAGTTGGAATAGTAAAGTCACATAAGATATAAAATAAATACCATGCGTGTGTTCTATTTTATAGGATGAACCGACGAACAACTTGGATATTGAAAGTATTGACGCTTTGGCGGAAGCGATTAACCAATATAAAGGTGGAGTCGTGATTGTCTCTCACGACGAGCGACTCATCAGAGAAACAGATTGTGCGCTTTACGTTATAGAAGATCAAACTATCAATGAGGTAAGAATATATATGATATGTCATAACATAACATCTGTCTCGAAGGACCACTTAAGGGTTCAGGAATCATTTCCGAAGGACTGTATAAAATGTTAGAATATTGTGTAGTGATCTTCGAATTAAAGAAAGAAATTCAAAATTAAAACATGTACACTTTTCTGTCAACAAACTTATTCAAAGTGCCATCTGTTCGAGAATGAATCAAACTTACAATTATACAACAATAATCAACTTTGACAAGTACATAACGTACGGCTCGAAGGACCATATAAATATGTAAAAGTATTGTTTATTAAACTTTTTTAGTAAAACTTTTTATTTTAATTTAAATGTTTTATATCTAGGTTAGTTCCTTTTTCCCGTAACAGCATAAACTTCATTAATCGAAAAATGTTTAGGCATTGGAGACCACATTGGTTTGGATTGGATTGCACTCTGTTATTATCTTAACTTATTGTGTAGTGTAATAAATAGTAGTGTGTTTTGTGACACATTTTTGTATGACTTTTATAATTTTTTCCCTTAAACTAACATAAACAGTTAAATGCTAATGTTTACTCTACGAAACATTATTGCTCCGAAGGAGATAACTGGTAATCTTTAAGATGTTGGTTTATCCTTTCTTTATGATATTTTTTATTTATACAGGTCGATGGTGACTTCGATGATTATCGTAAAGAACTTCTCGAAAGTCTTGGTGAGACGATTAACTCGCCGTCCATCATCGCGAACGCGGCTGTACAACAATAACTTGTACAATACTGTATCATTGTTTATTGGCGGCCATGGCAACGGCAACGCAATGCATGGATCAACGGACGTCAGCGATTCAGCGATTGCCCCGAGTCTAAAAAAAATATTCAAAAAATATATTGTTTTTTATTATACACAACCCGATCTGTAATTTATATACAAGATTAATTAGTTAATTTTACAGATATAAATATGTATAATGTACATTAATTTTTTGTACATAAATTTAATTTCAATTTTATGTGGTTATTTTAATGAACATAATTAAAAGTTGTATATTAATAAAAATGAAATTATTTACTATGAACATTAAATAATAAGCATATATAAACATCCCATTCATACATGATCTTAATATGACTCTGCTATAATATAATGTGTCATTTTTATGGAACTATGATATTTAATATGCATGTGATGTCAAATTGAGGTCATTTGTTTGATGAAAATATAATTCTACTGCTTTTAATTAATATGATTTGAAAAATATAGTATCGTATGAGAGAAACACGAAGGTTTATTTTTAAAACTCATTATACCTGTTATTATTAATTGATTTCGATCTTTGTTACGAACAATGACATTATAACTCAAAAGCTGTAAATACGTTACCTACATGATATTTTGACGAATCAATGACACGATAACGCACACATACGTAAAGTCATATTTTAGATAAAATGAAATGAAAATAAAATGACATTGATGGTGAAAAATAAGTGGTTATATGTTGTTTAGATACGGGTGGATTGACTGGGCAGCCGTCAAAAAATAAGCTTAGCTTAGTCAATTTTTGACAAGGAGTTGTCGAACCGTTTATGAAGTATCTACAGTTTTTTAGTTAAAACTTCATTGGTTACAAGTAATTAAATTGTTCAACACTCGTTTGTCGAATTTCACATAAGTGCCTACGAGTTATACGAGTGAGAAATCAGTATTTATTTTAAAATGTTTTTAATTTAAATAATATATAATTTATTTTTCCTATTTGTCACATGTTCATTGTCCTAAATAATTCGTATTAAAAATGCTATATTACTCGAATGAGGTTTATATAAGGTTCTAGCCGTTCCGCATGTAGTTGCGTGTAGCTAGTCGAATTTTTTATGTTAATGTACTAATTTTACATCGCTTTTGTGAATACGTTTTACAGTAAATTAATTTTATTGTAAAATATTATAATTATTTATACATTTGAATAAATTTTATTACAAAATCAGTCATAGTTTTATTTAGTTTTTATTTTCATCCCCCAGATATTTCAATGGTTCATTTGTATTATTTATGACCAAGATTTTTTTTTCAAAATGAAAACGCTTTTTAGCTGGAAAGGTCCTTACAGCTTCACCGAACTATTGAGGCGAGTGCTGAAGGCAATCAAACGATTTTGGATGTTTGGGCGACTAACTCGAGGGTGCACGGCACACCTCGGCTTGGGTTGTCGCCTGTTTTGTGCAAAAATCGCGACCTATCTTAGCTAACATGTGTACCAAGCATGCGTGCCTTAACAACTCTTATATGTATTTTGTGTCGGAAAAAATCCTCTAAACTATATAGAATAGGATAGGGAAAAATAAGGGTAGAACTCTTTGTCGTTTATTTCTCTGAAAAAGAAAAACAGCGTGTAAGCGTGTAGGCGTGCACGTGTGTATAGGTGATGTGTGTGATGTTTTAGCAGTTATGTAAGGTTTTGTGTCACTGTATAGCGTGAGCAGCGTACTCAAGGGCTCCACGTCAAGGGAACGGACCTAGGTTTGAGCCGCTGCCGAAGGGGGCCCAATCTGGTACTAAGAATTTAAATACCGTCAACGCCGTGCTGTTTTGAGTTGGGCCCACATAACAAAAAAAAATCCTTTAAATACATTACTAGCTAGCTTGATGGACATTGTCTCGCCATGATGATAAAAAAAAAACTTTGACAAAGGATATATACATAAACCTTCCTCGTGAATCACTTTATCTACAGCTGAAAACCGCATGACAATCCGTTTAGTAATTTTTGAGTTTATCGCGAACTAACAGACGTGGCAGAGGAGTTTGTTCTACACTATGTAGTGATAAATGTAATCAGGGGCGTATGTACATTAAAGACGGGGGCAACGACTCAGGGCGGCCATCTGCGATGGGCAGTCAATCGCGCTTTTGGGGCCACGAGCAGAAAATTAAAATATGTTTGGGTTTTTTCGATGGCTATTACTATATGTTTTCCTTAATTTTACTTCTGTTGTTATATGGAAAATTTATGGAAATCGTGTGTTCTTTAAGGGTGTCAAATTTTAAACTATCGTACTGATTATATTGAAGTTTAAAGTAAAAAAAATCGAATTAATCAAAGTTATATAGTAAATTGAGCAAGACACATCAGTATTGAAAGCAATATAAGAGTAAATTTAGCATTAGAAGTGGTTTAAGCAAGTGCATGGTTTGCATTGATGTAAATAAAAGTCCATGTCAATGATGGTCTGTAAAAAATTTACTTTGATGTTATTAATTTGTATGATTTTATTGTGATATAGTTAAGAACATGGTTCTTAAACTATTTTTTATCCCAATTTTTATTGGTAAATATTCACTAGCTTTAGTGTTATTAATAAAAAAGCTCGTCTTATTCTTAATATTGAAACTTGAAAAATTAGTAATAATGTGATCGAATTTCGACTACGCATTCGTGTCCATAATTTATTTAGTCCTGTTTCATGATACGTCGTGATTAAACAGAAGTAGGTACATCATTTTTTTGGTACTGTGTAGTGAACAATATTACAACATTAACAAAAAAACTGTATAGACTTTGCTTAGATTCGCTTAGTTTTACTTATACATTCTTGATCTTAACCTGAATATCATAATAATTTTATTTAATATAAGAAAGTTTATAAAAAATCACGGTTTCTATAAACGTATTCAACGGTGTGTATTTTTTTGCCGTAAAAAGTGAGGTATAAAACGGTGTGACGACACTGGCGATGTTACGGCTATTAGTAATTGATAGAATACTGTTTTAAGATGTTTCTCGTAACAAATTAAAAGTAAGAACTACAAGGAAGCAGTAAATATGTTTAACTTTGTAACCTGGTGGCCTAACCAAGTTGCTTATCTACAATCACTAACACAAATAGAAAACGGAAAAATGTGCGTTCACATATGTCATCTCCATACATTTTTCCTTTTTCTATTTGCGTTAGTGATTGTAGATAAGCAACTTGGTTACGCCCCCTATACTTAAATGTGGGTATAGAATGCTTGTTTTTGGCAATAAGTATATCTGTATACATTTCTTTTTACCCGAAAAGTAATTATAATTACTTGAGAAAATACCATCCTTATCAATATTATAAATGTGAATGTGAGTTTGTTTGTTACGTTTTCATCAATCATCATACATTTTGTTGTCAGGGGTATAAGAATTAAATGAATGGGTATAAACCAGAAAAAAATATACTTTCCGAGGGATGGGTGAAATATATATTAAGAATCAAAGCCGCGAGCAAAAGATAGTAGTATGTTATATTTATATATTAATACGTGAAGCAAAAAAATTGTACCCCTTTTTAAGCGATCTCCGTGAACGTATGAATTTGATATTTTGCATAGTTAAAGTTTATATGGAGAAGTGCAGAAAGCTATTTATTTTATATAAAATGCATTAGAAGTACATTAAATTAATTAAAATATGCATTACTCACACTAATGCTTGAATTTTACACAACATATACACACATGTAAATGAAAAAGTCAGTTTGACAGATCCTTCACTTTACTCTTACATTCCAATTACCTACCTTTTCAATATTTTTAACATGACTGATGTTGCGTCCCTTACATGCCCACAGCTCACAGGTGATGGTGAATTTTGAACAAGAATGAATTCATTTTCAATAGTTTATGATAATATTAAAAACGTCTTTGTTTTGGATTAATCATATGATTCTATTGTGTATTCATTACTTTTTCAAATGATGATACTGGCCATATCACTATTCCTCACAATGTACAGACTACATATAATTCAATATTAACCAGAAAGACTCATGGTGTTGTATAAAATTAATTGAAAATTGTGTCATGAGTTGCGAAATATTTCTTTATTTACGTATAGTTATGTTTACTTCGAATTTGAGAGCCTTATTACCACCTTACATAATCGCCTGTTTTTTGTTTCAAATTTAAAATTAGTTTTAATTTTTATTTAGACATAGATTTGTTTTGTTCATATAATTAAAAATAAATAGCAAACAACTGAGTAGTCATGATGAAAACCTATGATTATATAAGTATACCCTTTGAGAAAAGAACCCTAATAAAATTCAAACTTTAAGAAATAAACGAACTATGGCCGAATATCGACCACTGGGCACCCACTAGTATTTCTAATAAATATATATATAAATATATATCTATAAATTCTAAGACTCATTAATTTTATTCTTTAAAATACAAATGTTAATTGCAATTTTAATTCAATAAAGAAACTTATAATTATTTAAATTAGTAAAAGGCATGGGAATCCATGGATATTATAAGTAAAAAGGTTTTAAGGGAATGCGTTTCACAAAACCTTATATCACTGCTACAACGTCACACACATAACCTAAACACACGTGCACGCCAACACGCTTACACGCTGTTTTTCTTTTCAGAGAAATAAACGACAAAGAGTTCTACCCTTATTTTTCCCTATCCTATCCTATATAGTTTAGAGGAATTTTTCCGATACAAAATACATATAAGAATTGTTGAGGCACGCGTGCTTGGTACACATACATGTTTCAATACCTCATATACGTATATTTAGATAGTTTAGGTTAGCTCAGATAGGTCGCGATTTTTGCACAAAACAGGCGACAGCCCAAGCCGAGGTGTGCCGTGCACCCTGAGTTATTCGCCCAAACATCCCAAATCAGCTGAGTGCCTTCAGCGCTCGCCTCAATAGTTCGGTGAAGCTGTAAAGACCTTTCCAGGTCAGCAGCGTTTTCATTTCGAAAAAAAGGGAATGCGTATTGTTTCTTATTGGATGTAAGCCACCAAGATTTCCAAATTGGTCGGATGGTCGTATGGATCGACCATAAAATGGTCGGTGTAGTTTTAGTATGAAATTATTAAAAATAAACTTTAAAGTGTATCTACCTATTTATTTACCTTTGAAGAGTTCAAAATCTTGTACCATTTTGTATAAGCAATTACCATTTACGATTTCATTGTCCAACAAAGTAAATACTTAAGTACATCTTAGATCTCGACAATCATACATATTGAAGAGCCGACAATTTTTCCTCAATTTCCCCCGCAGCCTTTCGCCCCTCCATTACAAACTTCTCAGCTTCATTAGAAGATTTAAAACGCAAATTTCCTTTTCGATTGTAACTTTTTCCACTTCTCGAAAGAAAGCTTCTTTTTTAACTTGAAAGAAAATTAGTATCCTTCCCTTTGAGGGGATGGTGGGACGTGTTTTAACAGATTTATTTGGTAACTCAACGCTCAATATGCTAGAATAATGAAGTTTCAGCTCTTGAATATTTAACATAATTATCAGAATTTTGCTTTTCTATTTTGATATCTGATATTGCGTAGGTTACCTTCACAGGAAGTTTAGCTTTTTAAATAGTACATTCGTTATAACTAAAAACTTTCTATAATGTAGAAATTAGTTCTTAGTCCTTCATATAATTAATGGACGTCTTCTAATATGTAAATAAATATTTTATTTTACTTTATATCAGATACTAGTTGCCCGGCCCAGGTTCGCACGAATATGCCGTCGAATAATATGAAACCAGACCTTTATTTACAGTACGATGATATAAATAACATAAAACATAAAATAAAATACCACGTGAACATAAATCTTAATTCTGATAATATTGTTGAAAATAGCCCAACTGTTTTCTGTTGAATGAGTACTTACGCATTTGTTTATATAGATTGTATTTTACCGAAACTTTTCGCTTTTCCGTACGATATTTTAGACATTTTCTATCATACAAATCTTCCTGATAAGCAGCAAAAAAGAATAACTAAATAGTTGCACCTATTCTGAAGTAAGTAATATATATTTGGCAACTATTTTTATTTGTATAGATTTGTATGCACAAATGAATATTTTGTTTGATATCGATAAATGTAAACACAGTTTAACGGCTTTGCATGAAAATTGGCACAAACAAGTGTTTTTCATGGAGCAGATATTTTTACATATATTTTGCTAAAACTCGTCAGTAGATGGCGCTGCACCAAATTATATGTCATTCAACTGATCGTCACGAAAATTTTTATAGGTCCATATTTTAACATGTACAATAATAATTGTAATAAACGTAGTCCGGTGAAGGTGTAAAGGCTTTGCAAGGTCAATAGCATAGTTAGTTCGAAAAAAAACTTGTAATAAATAAGTACAACAATAACAACAAACGCGTACGAAATCAAAAGCACGGCTGGTTTACTATAAATTTCCATGTACCATACATTTATAGACACCGCTAAGTGCATTACTGTGAATTATCCACTAACAAGCCAACAATAAGAGAGTTGTCGTCACCCCAAGAGGGCCTATTACTGTGTCGAGAGCATCCCCGCCCCTTATGAGATCGTAGGAACACTGCAACCTTGTCGCACTAAAGTTACATCGTAAACCGTCAATATATTATATTAGAGACTAACGTATTCTCATTGTGGTATGGTTGTAAAATTCATCAGCAATATAAGTCCGTACAATGTGTATACAATGGAAACGATTATGTTCTCCCTCGCGACATGATTTTATTTGTGCAGTTATTACGACGCCGAACGAAGAGATATTTAAATTTCATTAGGTTTGTTTTACACTTAATTTGTGAGGGGTTTGTACTGTATCATTGGGGTGGAGCCCCGTTATTGCTACGAACTTGTTTCAAATTGTCCTTTGTGTTTCAACAGCGATTTGAATCCTAATAGATAAACGGATCAGATAGTCACCCTTTCATGTTATTATCCGCAACGATCTATCTATTGATCTATTTTAAAATAAAGAGTAATAATGTTTTTGAGCAAATGTGTGACGGTTTCAAATATCATTGATATTAGATAATGTCTAAAAATGCTTACAGATAGATACATTTGTTTATAAATTTTATAAAGAGTACGTTTCATAAGGTTAAATTCTTATAACCTATAATTCACACACACACACATTATTAATTAAGATATTCCTTACTTAAAAGTTATGTCTACGAAATTATTGGTGGTGTACTGGCATTATGTACCTACTACTAAAAAAGAACGCGGGATTGATTCCAGCAGTCCACTGCACTAAAACTGTTCAACCTACACCTACATGTAAGTTAGTACACCTCAATTTTCTAACAAGAAGGTTTTCATGTTGTGCGTTGTACTTTTTATTACCTATAGGTGGCGTTAGAACTATATTTTATTTCCATTAAGTTTTATATTTTAAAGTTACAGGTAAAAGTGAAACTGCAAGCGTTTATTACTAAAGACATATGTTATAATATATACGTGGATATGCTTTCTGACAGAGATCATATTGACACAATATATATGTAATGCTTTGTCTCGAAATGATAATTCATAGCTATACTCCGATTAAATAGATGTGCTGTGGACGTTATTGTTAAATTCTGTTTGTGGATCAAAATCGCTCACATCGACCGTTTCTTGATTTACATAGTATTAGAAAAAATCACAAAATCTGGTCCCGATAAACGCCTACTACCGTACAGGACAGAATAATGAAGAAAACTGAATAGAATTAAGCTATACATTGTACTGAAAATTAAAAAGCTATACAAGTAAACAGGATGCGAATACATATGCGGTACTGTATGTTCGACGCTGAAAATATTACGTAAACTTGTAACAGAGAGAAGTGTATTTTCATCCCTCGAATAATGTTAAATAGTCTTAAAAACAAGGTTGAATAAAAATAAGCCTTAAACAGTACATAAAATTATATGGAACAAATTCGCTTGGTACTGAAAGGTTAGTGAATAAATAAGAGAAAGTTTCTCTCTGGTAGATGCTGTTAGTATATCTACTAGCGTATTACACGAGCTTTAAGTGGAAATATTTCGCAGACGTAGACTCCATTAGTGTTGTTCGCCGGACTGTCACAATCATTTTTCTTTCTCGCCGCCGCTAATTCCCAACCGCGCTTCGGTGGGCATATAGTTTAAATAAATATTCTTGATATTTTATTTTATTTTCAATTATATTTATATGAACGTTTAATAGAGTTGAAGTTAAACAATGTTTTCGTTTTGATTTTTAAAACTAGCTCATATTATGATTCTAGGATACTGATTGGGTAACGGTACTCTTTATTAAATACATGTTTTATATTATGTAACGCTTAAGGCAAATAAATACATCTATCCAAAGTACTCGTATAACACAGACTTATTTATCACCGTAAGTCCACGTCGCGATGGGGTTTTGGAAGTATAGTTTAATGTATTTTTTTAAAACATGGTTGTACTATAATAGTATTTATTAAGCATTTTGGGTGTCTCAGAATGCCATTCTTAATTGTTATTCGCTAAGCCAAAAATTACATTTATATAACTCACACAATCTACAAAATATATACTGATAAACGATGAAATGAATATGTCATGAAATTGTTGAAACTGTTGCTATTTTTTCTTATTACACATAGAAAATTCTTCTTTCTCTTTATTTTTACATCTCAAGTCTCTAGACTATTAGAAAATAAATTCCAGAATTCTGTTCGAAACACATAAGAGAAACCGAGCTAAAAAACGAGATACAATTCGTCTAAATCGATATAAATACTCTAAGGATCAAGATTATTTCGTCGAGTGGTCAAAGTTCAGAAGCAGATATCGACTTTTATTACTCCAGAGGGGTCGGTCATTAGCGGGATAAAGCGGCTGCCACCTGATAAAGTGCGTTTTGTTGCTCACTTATTCTTCTATTCTATTAAATACCTCTATTCTGTTATTGTTGCTATATTTTGCACAATTCTAATAATTTTTAATTACGATATTTTCTAGTTTATTTAAATAGACTCGTTCAGTTTTCTAATTGTTATAGTTACAAAAATATTTTCTTTTTTGAACCATATTTATGGTGTTACTTTATTGTTACAGTCAACCAACACGTGTTTAATATTGTCTTCTCTGAGACTTTGTAAATGGTTTTTTAGTGGTCCTTTAAATTGTAAGATAAATAATATAAATAAATAAGCTTTAATGTACCCCCCAGACGCACTAGGCATACTCCATTATTTTCAGTTTCCACATCCAAAACTAGATACTCACAAATGTCGCCATTCATTCGCATTCCAGACATATATAACAGCGAGTTCTCTGATCTAGATCCTTTTAGTACTTCTCGCTCTTCTTACAGATACGAAATACTACAATCCCTCTCCCGAAAAAAAGTAGTGCCATAATTGTAATTTCATCAGCAATGCATACTTAACACTAATACGTTTACCTTTCAGAAACATACCTACTCATACCAAATACACTCAGATATAAAACTAAAATCTACACACACACACACACACACCCACACACACACCCACGCACACACACCCACCCACGCACACGCATTCACCCCACATACCTATACTTTTACCTAAATGTTTACTAAAGCAATTTGGTTCACTCTCTAATAATATAAACTGTATAATTTTGTGTACTTCGTAATTGGCGTAACAATGTATACATATTTTTTCCTATATATATTACATATTGTCAGCTGTGAAGAACCTATATGGAATAAATAAATAAATAAATATATAGTTGGCATGTAAGCCTTATCGTAAATCTATTTGTCTAATATAACACGATAACTCTATTATGCGAAGTACCAGCATGACCGAGCCTAGCTCGGTTCTTTAAAAACATTTTTAAATTAAAATAAACTGTTAGGCTTGCCTCACAAAATTAGCACTTTTTTTCATAAAAAAAAAAGAATATTAAAAAGGACGTATCTTTTGCTGTTAATCGGATTCGAACTGGGATTAGATGGATTTTCGAAGCGGCCGATTTCCATCTGAGCTATTTCTGTTTTGACAGCGATGGCGAAATTTACCTTTATATTCTAGCTATATTGTTTCAGTTCCTGAAAACTCAGACGAAAAAGTTTTCTATTAATGAAATCTAGCTAGTTTGATTTATCGTCCCGGAAACCATCTACATACTAATTTTCACAGAAATCGCTGGCGCCGTTTCCGAGATCCTGATTATATAACAATATAAAAATATACACGAATTGCTCGTTTAAAGATATTAGATAGATCTACAGATATAGAAGGATTGCAGGCTGACTTCTCTCAATACTTCTAAAGTCTATTTCAATTATTTTTTTTATTATTTAATTCCTTCTTTTATCCTACTAGTTCCAAATATACTGGTTTTTGTATTTAACCAGTATAAGTTTATTTATTCCCGCGTTTTAAAATGGAAAATGGAGGCTCTACTATTATCACTAATTTATGATAACATTCGTAATTATAATTTTACACAATAATAAGCGATATTTGTTACATGAATTCCAAATGTATAATCGTGGATACGATTAACACTTCCCTCACAATATAACGTTCCGCGACCGTGTCTGGTATGATTGATGAACCAAGCTCCTACTCAGTACGGAACCAATGACTAATTGAGTGCCGCTTCGCTCCGCTTGCTCGCATATGATATTCGCTTACTCCTATCGAAATATCTCTATGAAATTACAAATTTGTAACAAGGAAATCTCTCTCAATTATATTGCTGGGAGCTGCTGTTATTTTGTTAAATAAATTTAACAGTATTATTAAATTTCAATCACCTATTAGCTTTTGTTTCTTAATGTATTTGTTACTATTGTGTACTTAACGGCAGTCTGTACATATATTGAGAAAATGGTAGTCCGGTAAAGCTGTGAAAACCTTGCTATGTCAATAGCGTAGTCAGTTCGATAAAAAAAAGTGAGAAAACAGTTCCTTTGAAGCCCAATCATGTCAAGACTATTGAATGTAACAAACTGAGCCATTAGTGTCATCTCGATGGTTGGAAGTCATCCACTGTGAACTTCTCATATTCGTTTTTTTCCGTGTACGTCAGTTTTCTAGAATGAAGTCCCAGCGGCAGTGTTTCCGGACCATTACAATTAGCCATCGTTCAAGAGACGAATCCACTCCTTTCTTAAGGTCTAACAACGCATTTGTGATTCTCCTCGTCTCGGAGGTATCCATGGGCGACGGTAATCACTTACCATCAAGTGAGCCGCATGTTCGTTTGCCACTATTGGTAAAGAAAAAAAAATGTATCGTTATAATAGAATTTGTTGTAAATAGGTTTAGCGTGCTTATTTTTTCTAGACATAAAAGTGGGTAGGAATCAATTAATAAACTTTTAAGGATATAAAGTGTAAATGTGATAAATTTTCTAGATATAAATAGGCGTAGTTATTTTTGGAAATTATTTCAGGAGACTTAAATTCTTATCCTACTACAGATATTTCTATGTAGATGAACCAGACTAACTTGCTACATAATATTAGTAGAGTGACTATTTATTTATATTGTATATATTTGTGGTGATGTTAGTGTTAGTCTTTTATTTAACAAATCAAACACAATGTGTATCTTACAGAATAAGCCCAGTTTCGTCATACAATTTACGCTTCTATGGAAATAATTTTTATGCATTATTTCAGAGATATTACAAAAAATTTATGAGTTAATTGTAGACTTCATTAAAAATTGTTAGACTATTAATCAATCTTGTAAAAGGAGAGAAAAAATATCGAGCTCTTAGGAAATGATAATTCAAAGTTATTCTTGAATAACAACGGTTTGGATCGAAAAACAAATTTACCCTTATGTGCTTTGGGGCGCAAAAACCCCGGGTCGCGGCTGTAAATGCGATTAGACAAACATTTCCTGACGCGGGACACTTTTTCGAAAACTTGCCGAATAAATCAGATCGGTTGTGCGTCGCAGTTTTCTCGTCGTCTCCGCCAAATTTATGTACCGAACGGCCCTTTCGTATGGAGATATGGTCCGCTATTTACATATAAATACCTCGATTATTTGAATTATTCAATCGAGAGGGGGCGGCACTGACAAATCACTTCCTTGTGAGATGAAGAAGTCGGCAGGCTCGAGATGTGTTTGACGTGTCTTAGATACACGGTATTATCGAATCCCTCCTCTATATACATTTTTATTATTCTTAATATTCTAATGATTTACTTTAGGGATGAGAACTCAATGATCTTATGTGTAGATATTTTAGTTTAATTTGATTTCATTAAGTTCTCATTAACTTGAAGTATTTTAGTAATATATTATATTTGGTTTTTATTCTACAGATGTTAATTAATTAGTAGTCTACTCACGTTGGGCTCACCAGTTTTGGATGTTCAAGATAATATATGTTAAAATAAAATATGAATTTCCCAAGATATATTTTACTAGCGGACCCGTTGGACGTTGTCCAGTACTGATAATAAAAAAAACCTTGACAAATTATATATCTAAACCTTTCTCACGAATCACTTTATCTGCTGGTGAAAACCGCATGAAAATCCGTTCAGTGGTTTTTGAGTTTATTGCGAACAGACAGACAGACGAACGCGGCAGGGGACTTTGTTTAATACTATCTAATGACATGTTGTAATTGGCCAAAAAATAATAATTAACAAGTTAGAAAATAACCTGCAATTTGAGCCTTTGAATGCTATCTCGGTGTGCTAGATGGTCCGAACACGTAAACGGAATTGCTGCTGAGCCCTACAATAAATACAATTCGGGCTCGTGACCAACCCTACTTCAACTACAATATACAGCAAACTCCGATACGTTCAATTGCTCAAAAACCACTTTTACTTTTACAGCCTTAGCGTTCCTGCTGCTCTTTGAACCAGGGCGTTCAAATTCACAAACAACGTGGGTCATACGAGCATAATTACACGAAGATAATGTATAGCGTCATCTATACTAATATTATAAAGATTTGATGAGGGTTTGTTTGGTTGAACGCGCTAATCTTATGAACTACTGCTCCGATTAAAAAAAGAGTATTAGATAGCTAATCTATCGAGGAATGCTATAGGATATATATCATCACGCTAAGACCAATAGGAGGGGAGCTCCAATGAAGAATGTTTAAAAATTGGGTTTGTTGTCCTTTTGAGAGCTTTCCCTGCGTGTTAGCGTTGGCCCAGAATAACTATGCCTCGCGGACGAAGAGGCAGGAACAGTTAGTTATTTATAAAGAAACAAATAAACACAAATCGCTAACAACCATATGAATTAAACAATAGTTGCATTTTTATATCTGATTCGCTCTTTTATTAGTTAGGTACTACTTTATTTGGTTTGTATGCAAAGTATAAAAAAATAACGAAAAATCGCCGACTGAAAGCGGGGCTCGATGTAGTTTCCCCGAAGTTTTACGACCGCTCACGTGCCATTTAGCTCGGGAAATAGAAGTTTTTGTATGGAAATCGGACGCACTAAACCCGGGTATCGGGTGCGCTTTGCCTATTGTTGTTATGTAATAGCTTCATAAAAGTTTATCATTCGGGTGTTAGACAAATATTTACGTTTTATTTTCGTACTTTAAGGAAAATATCTTTCAAAATGATAATAATATAGATGCCATTGTTGGGAGGAGACTTTCAATTGGTTATTCGATCTATGTAAGCAGTTGCGCGAGCGTCACTGAAATACAATTTTATAATGTCTTAATTAGGATACACCGAGATCACATATTTAATTAATTGGACATATCACCATGACAGTTGGAGTAAGCGATAATAGCTCAGTAGTTAGTATTCAGACATCATGTCGATCGACGTAGGTTTGAATCTTTAAGAGCATTCAGTCAATGAAAATATCGCCATGAAAGCATAGCATGTTGGTAAGGATTTTTTTCTGTAATGCCGCGTAGCTAGCTTCCACCCTCAAATGCAAAATCTGTCGCCATGTACCTATACGTGTGTTCCGATAGTTGCTATTGAGAGTCAGTCACCAAGTTTAGCGTGTTTACCATTTTGGAGTACATATTCATACATATTCATTTAATATTAAGTAAGATATTAAGATTGCGGACAAACGCTAAAACGTATAAAGTATTTTAAAAAAGTAAGTATTTCTTAGTAGACAACGTTTCTATTTTATCCATTCCATTGATACTCGCCACTATATGGTACAGGCTATATCTTATTTTTATTCAGTTCTATACTGTAATTTAACACGGACGAAACCGCGAGTGGTTTATAGTATTATTATAAAATAAGAAATTTTGTAGTTATTTCAATTTTTTGTTAACGAATAAAAAACTAGGCGCGATATATGTGAATGCATCTCAATATACCTATTTTAAATATGTCTTTTGTATGTTTTATTTATATTTTTCTTAATTTTTTTTTATATCAAAGGAGGCAAACGAACTGGTGGGTCACGTGATGTTAAGTGATCACCACCGTCCATAGACACTAGCGACATCAGGGACGTCGCAAGTGCGTTGCCAGCCTGTATATGGGAGAAGGGGGAGGGGAAAGAAAGGGAAAGAAGGGACGTGGGCCTCCGGCTCTCTCACTGACCGAACGAAACACAACAATGCAAGCACTGTTATTTCACGTCGGTTATCTGTGAGAGGGGTGGTACTACCCCGGAGGAGCCGACCCATTCATGCTGAAATCAAAAATAGCTTCAGCGGGGCTCTACCACCTACAATATTGCTTGAGAAGTAAAATCTTAAATTAGTACTATATATTTTGTTCAAAGTAACATGATTCACCTATCATACTACTTTTAATCTATACCCGTATATTTAATTGAAGTTTCCGTTATTTGTGTAAACTAGTCTCCGAAACAGCTGAACTGGTTTCGAGTAGCCTTTGCCTAGTAGATATCCAACGTCTCAGGATATCATAAGAAAAATAATAAGGACTAATCGCCAGTGGAATAGATAATAATTATAATATTTACCACAGGTAACTTGAAATAAGGAAAAAGGCGTAAACAGTATTGAAAATTTTACAATTAAAGAAATAAAATCACCTCATAGTAAATCCAGGAAATATCTGTAGTTCCATGAAACAGAAAAAAACCACGAGAAGGAAGTCAAGAGCTGTAAGCTTGTTATAAAAAAACACAAATTAATAAAAATATTAATAATAAAGTACTATATAAACAAGCTTACTACGAGTAATACCTATAATTTTTATAGCGAGCAGACCCCAATGGTTGTGCCAATGGCCGCTCCTTGATAAGAATCAACAATCCACAATATCCCATGTTATGTACTCTTGTTACCAACCATGCTTATTTCACTAATCGCATTATTGTCTTGCATGCAGACGTTTAGGTGTATAATGGGTTACAGGGATGGATCTGGATAATTAGAAGTTAATAAAAATACATAATTTTCAAATTTATTAATATCTGTTACTAATAATCTCGTTTTCAAAAAATGTGTAAATAAAATATTTTACAAAGTTTAAACAAATTTTGAATAACAATTTTTAATCAAGCGAACAGGTAAACCACAAAGAAATTATAAAACGTTGAAACAGAATTACTATATAATTACAATTCATAATTACTACTGTGACATTATCTTTAACACACAATCTATACTAATATTATAAAGAGGTAAAGTTTGTGACTTTGTTTTAGGGGTTAAAATATGGATCTACTAAACCGATTTGGAAAATTATTGTACTAATAGAAACCTACGTTATTTGTGAGTATCATAGGCTATATATTAACCCAAAAACTGTACCTATAGACTTTTTTTATGATTGTCGGATTTGCAAAATAAGTCAGAGAAAAAACGGCCGAACGAAAACGTTTCTTACGAACACTGCTTTAAGTTGTAGAGCTTGATAATATCTACAAAAAAGTTACAGACAGCATGTGTCTAACTTTTGTTTTTAAGTCACAAAATGTTTTTGTTATAAGTATACTACAAAAAAAAGGAAATTTATCGTATCAAGTGTTTAAAACAAAAGACTTTTTAATTTTTTCCAACAAAATAAATCATAGTACTTACTCAGTATTAACATAATCACACTTATAATTTCATCACAAATAAAAATGTTTACCGCCTAACGAATTAGGCACAGTTCTGGTCCTTCCTCGAACTGACTACGCTATTGGCCTTACTAGGCCTTCACAGCTTCACCGGACTAGAACAGTTCTGGTAGTTTAATATAATATTCGAGAAGTATTTGTTTTAACCAAATACTTACCTGAATCGCTGGTGAATGTGGCGGCGGATTGTGACTGGGCAGCCGTTACATCTGATAAGGCGTTTGATATGCTAATAGTGGTAGCAAATGTTCATTATAATGGCTATAGTATGCGACGGTTTAACACCTTTTCATATTCTACGACGCTGTAGACAAATATATTTCTTTTATATTTACCTCCTACACAAATTCATTACGTGTTTGTTTTCTGAATACTGGATATGGAAAATAGAATCTTTTTGTATGGCACCAATCTATATACAGTGATAAAGGATTTTCAAGGGACTCTGTCCCTTGTTACAGTCGCATATATTCGGGAATTTATATTCGTTTGAATAAATTCAGTTAGTTATATGAAACGTAACAGGCTAGATTTTTATTAGCCACATATGCATACAACGATGATATTATTAATACATTGTAGGTAATGGTTTGTTACGAAGTGAATAGTACAAGCACAAAAGATAACAAAGAGCTTTGTTACAACAGGGTGTACTTAAATTTGCGGATTGAGATGCTATCGTTGGAAACATGACGCATTGATGCCGGCTCTACAGTGTGAAGTTGTGGACGACGTTAGGATCAGTTAACCGCTAATGCGCATTAAATACACTCATTGTTATTCTTTATGTTATTCGTTGTGTATTAGTCATATATACATTTTGTAAGAAAAACCTCAGTTTCTTATGTATACTAGGGCAGATTTTTTAGAACTTCGTGTTTGGATCTGTATTAGAAGTAGGTAGAGTATTTTTGATTCTCTTCAGTAAAATCATATTTACATATATTTATAATTTAAGTGAAACTTCTAATGCGACTTCCAATATGGTTGCGTTAAACGTTTAACGTTAAGGAGGAATAAAAATAGACAGAGCGAGAATGAATGCGTGGCACTCGAAAGCATGCGCGTAGTACCTGCTACAGGCCAGCGCGAGCGTTAGCAACAAGTAGTGTCCAATATTCCTTGATGCAGCTTTGGAAAGAAATATTGAAAAAATGGAACTCAAACATTTCGTATCTTACTTTAGTTATCATAATCCCATTGTAAATGTTATAGATTTGGATATTTCTTCCCTCGAAAATGATAATTAAAAGATGCGATCAATTGTGAATTATAAGCACTATTAATAAAGTTTGTCTTAAAGAAACAATATGATTTCACTAAAAATCTATTTCTTCCCCTTCTTATACTTCTTCCGCGCGGAGGGACTCTACGTACTATTTTACTACTTAATAGTATTTATACAAAACCAATATTACATATATTTATAATATCATTGTATAACACACTTATGCAATATGGTAGTATGGCTATACGTAAATTCATCCTGGCAATTACTAATTTTAAGTTGAAAGTCTGTTCAAGCACCTATATGTGTATTTTCGCAGATGTAGGTAATATCATCTTAGATCACATTGTCGGTTAATATAAAGTGAGTATTATTTCTATAACATGTTAAAAAAAGTTTAAATTTAAGTATTACTAAATGGGACATCTAAGTATTTGACAATCTAATTGAAGTAAATCGAACAAACTTATTCCTTTTCCTCCATTTTTCAATACCTACGTAAAACAAAAACGCACGACAAAATTATAGTCCAGTGAAGTTGTTAAAGCCTGGCTAGGCCAATAGCGTACGTAGTCAGTTCGAGAAAATATAGCTATATACAAGTCAGAGTGAAAGTTGTGGTTATTTCAAAAAGATTTAAATGCCGTTGTAATCAAAGTCCGTTGAATGTCTTAAGATTAGTAATCACATGCTTGACAAAATTATCGAACGGAAACAACATTTGACGACAACGACATTTGACCGTTTGATTTTCTTCTTTTTTTTTTTTTTTTGTATCTTCTTTTGTATCTTTTTCGTTATTGACAACCCAGTCCTTTTCAATGACTACTACTGCCGCGCCGTTCTCATGTAATAGATTAGACACTTCTGCTTAATGCGACTCTTTTTGTTATGAAAATATGTTCCAGGCTCCCAGTTTGATTTATGAAATCAGCTAAATATTACACACATTCAGTTTTAAAGTAAGACAGTCGTTGAATATGACTTAGGAATTAAAAGTAATATGTGTTTACTTAAAGGTCTTAAGTTAAATCTTCTCATGGTATAGTTTATTGTGTCATGATTATAATCATTAGTTCCAAGTATGAATATGTAATTACATGAAATAAAATATTATATCGGTATAAAATAAATATTACAAATTCATAGCTTCCGATCGTTTCTAGGTATCGATTTATTTACAAATCTTCCACCCTCTCTGTAAAGTAAATCGCATTTACTACGTTTCAACCTCGCTAACATGTTAAAACAGAACTAATGGACATTCGCTCTAGTCTGAGGCCGCAAGAGACGAATAATACAAGTAAAATGGTCCCATCTCCACGCTTCATTAATTTTATTGCCCTGAGGCGCTCCCGGTTCAAGTCGGAACGGTGCGCCGCCGCTGGCGAAAACACGCTATTATTCTGTGTTGCCAGTGACTTAAATTAAATAAACACAACTATTATGAGTACGAATACGAAATTCATTCGCTTTTCTTTTGTCTATGTGACAACTGTCAACATTTTAGCCCTTTATCCTTTATACATGTACAATGGGGAAGTGCTACACTAATGTAATGGAAATATTAGCGAGAAAGTGTGGCGGAATAATTCAGACACGGTTTTTTGTCTGCGCGCGGCACAATAGGATTATTCTCCATTGATCATTGCTTATTATAAGTAGCTACGAGGGTGGGTTACATGAAAACTAAATTTGGTTTATCGGCTATTATGGAAAGTAGGTGTTAATGTTGAAAATGTAATTTATAGTGCGATCGTGACTTATACGTTTCACAGCGATGGTTGTGCTTATCCTAATTTTTACTATTGTAATTCTAGGGAAAATAGATATTTTAGCATATCGAAGTCAATGATATTATATTAGTTATAATATCATTCTATCGAAGTGTGTAATTTATTTGTGTAATCACTCTCCTAATGTATATAGTTTTATTGTTAATAATTTGAACATGTTTTTATAAATCTGATGTAACCTTAATTAAAGCTGCTCTATCTAAATACTCGTATTTGTTCAGGCTTAGAACATACGCTAATTTGTATAGTTTCTTATGTTTTTCGTGTCAATTTTAATAACATTCATATGCGAGTTACTGACTCTTTTGATATTTCCTTATTCAGGTTTGGCTTTTATACTAATGCAAAGTTATAAAGTAATTCAAGTATTTAAATCCATTATCTTCAAAATATTTTTATTAGGAATACTATGTGTATTAAAGTAATGCCGGTAAAATAAAATTACATTAAAGAGGTCGTTAATAAAGACAAAAATATATCAAACAAACAAAAGCTAATGTGAGGGTAAGTGGGGAGTTATCTGGCCGTAAAGTTTGTTCGTGATCCGGTGGAGGTAAGGCTGCGAAGCCGGTCGCGATGGGCCTGCGAAGGCAGCGTCACAATGCCCTCAACTACTAATGTTTACTCAACTCGGAGCACGACAAAGGGCCGGAACTATTGTTTGTTGGAAAAGCTTTATTTCGCTACCCTCGCTGTGTCGCAGCAAGCGACAATAAGTTACCCAACTTAAAAATGTAGGTACGAACACAAGTAACGTTGGCATAGCGTTGATATGCTCGTACATATATACTTTTTAATTTAAACCATATAATGAACAAGAAACTAATAACAATTTCTCGAGAAACAAAGTCTTTGTTTTATTTAATTTAAGCTATGAAAACCGATAATATTCCTTACTGTGACTATTTCTATATAGTTTTAACAAAATTTTAGTGGCTGATTGTGACGGTAAATAATTATATTCTACGAATAGTGGTAACCGGGGTATGACAATACTTCGAAAGAATGACGAGGTTTATACAATACTTGTGGGAATGTAATTACTATTAAACAGGGGCCAAATGCTCCGCTAACACAATATTGAATTCTTGAAAATACAGTATGAACTCCTTTTAACGCCATTCGAGTTAACGACAAAGTCCTTAAAACATCGAAGTTTATTAATTTTGATTGGTTTACCTCAAACCAATATAGATTTTTTTCTCTCTGAATGACCACAACTTTGAATAATGTCTTAAAATGCACAGTCTTTTATATGTTGCTATAAAGAGTTTACATATTATAACCAGGTCAAACTAATACCCTCAATCATTTATAGTTAAAAGCAAACTATACAATTACAGTATATTTTGATAGCGAATTTGAAAATGGTGGTGGATGCCATTCATCAAATTTTTTGATGCAGCGATATTTTAAATCCAAATTATCTTAATCATTGTAATCGTTTGCATCTAATTTCTCATTATTTCGAGAGTTATTCGTAATAGACATAATAACGCTCGTGTATTTTTGCGACAGACCATTTTTATTTTCCATCTGTCTTGTACAATTAACTTTTTTTAAACACAAAATATCCAATGTCATATATATTTATGTCCAAATTTGCACATTTAAGAACTGTACATAATAAAATCTGTAACAAATAATACTTCACGATTAAAATTTGGCTTATCCATAACATTCCATAGTCATTTCGAGCGGGGGCGCTCAAGACTTGAAAATTATCCTTTTCAGCAACGACCTCAGTATAATAGAGAAAGCACTTAAGCCATTTTCACCGCCTTTGAGTGGCGTTAGTCAGGCCGTTTGCAGGGTACATCTCGTGAGCTAGAAAATCAGCCATTACAACAATATACACTTAGCCGATATTATTCTCGGGTTAGTCGAGGCCAGTGTAGGCGGGTTGTTTTACCCAAAAGTGGCTATTGGGCGGCGCTAATAGCAATTAGGATACATGAGGGCGAATGGATATGCATTATGGAAGACAGCGATTGATTTATTGGTTTTAGTTGAAACTACTGAACCCCGAATATTCATTGTGGTATAAATATCTAAATGGGAGGTGAATAAGTGCGTGACAGTAATGTTTGGTCTTCTTTACAATATTTATGTAAGTATTATTAGCAAAATATCATCGGAATACTAATGTGTAATATGTTATTAAATTTGAAGACTTTTATTTTGTCACAAAGGAGCTGAATACTTTTCCATAAAATTTTTGCTATTGATGATGATTTGATTGATGATGAGTTTGAATGTAATTTGATGAAAATTATGAGAATTTTATTGTTATTATAAATTCGCAGCTTTTGGTAATCTTTTAAAAACTTATTAAAATATTAGGATAAACTTTTACGTGTGGCCATTTAATTATAGCTATCTTGTATTATAGTATACAAACAGCTGATATACATACACATTACATATATAGATATTTAATAACTAGATACATAAATGACAAATTAGGTCGTTACACAAAATTCTGTCATGATCGAGCATCAAACTCGGGAATTTTGGGCTAAATAATTATTGGGCTTATAACTGTGCCACGAGGGCTGAGAACAAAATTTTACTTTTTAAAAGTTCGATTATGTAATATGGTAGATATAATAATTAAACTCATATGAATAATTTTTTAACTAATTAGACATATGCGTAGTAATTATCATTTTTATATTTTTGTTTCAAATTCCGTATATCAGTCCATCAATAATAAATGTTACTTTTCCTTAACCTACTTTCCAGTTGTCTTATTTTGTAGATTCTTAATTGTGTACCTATTTTAAATTTTTAAATACAAAAATATAGGTACTTTAGTTGCAATAAGCCCAGAAAAACTAGACCGTTTAGATTAATAATTCAACATGTAGTTTTCGTTAAATTAGAATTCTATCTAAAAATCTTAAAAAGAAATAAATTACGACGAATAGAAAAGTTTTGCAAAATTTTGCACGTTCTTCTCTGAGACAAGGACACTTTTCTAAAAGGATGGAAATCAAAATGTCTTCTTAAAGATGAAAGTGAGTAAAATTAATTTTCTATTTATCTATAGGTGTTCCATTTATATCGATTTTACGTAATAAGGAGCTATTTTAGGATTTGCATAATTTGGGGTATTGAAAATAATAGTATTTTTTATTTTTCTTCTCTTTTCTATAGTTTTTAACAAGCTTGTGGAGTTTTATTCGTTCTTAGTGTGATTATTTAATTGTGCATATCTCTGTGACTTATTATTATACTTATTAGATATAGTATTTTATAGTTGTACTTGTGATCAGAAAAGTTTACCTAGCCATTTTATTACACATTTCTATAATAACTGTAATGGAGAGAATTTACTAAATATTTTAATAGATTCGTGCTTGTTTTACATAC
This sequence comes from Antheraea mylitta, assembly GCA_014332785.1. NCBI lineage: Eukaryota > Metazoa > Arthropoda > Insecta > Lepidoptera > Saturniidae > Antheraea > Antheraea mylitta. The sequence goes on from JACEII010000013.1 coordinate 7,918,315, forward strand.
ATGTATCTATTTCGGTTCAGTGCAATATTGGTTTGTATTTATAAATCCTAATTTGACGAAAATCATTTATAACGTTAGAGAAGCATACTTTCGCATTCATTTCTAAAGTTTCGATATATAAGCATATAGAAGATGCTCCTAACTTAATGAATTTGTTCATAATTATAATCCAACTTGTAAAGCGAAAAACTGCGTTTGAAAATATTCCTTACGAACGAAATGATTAGTGCATTTAGTGCTGTGAAGCGTCACTTGAAAAAAATTGGGAAAATTTTGACAGAGTTGGATCTAATACACAATATTTCTCTAGAGACCTCTGAATTATGGTTAAATTATCGTTTAATAAGGGGGGAAAAGATTTGTCTGCAAATGAAAAATAACTTATCACGCGATGAGCGACTATATCCGAACGCATTATTCTAGAACGTCATACCAATCATTCTATAAATTGGATTCACATGATCTTATATAAAATTCATGTCCCTTAGAATCACTGCTCTTTATATCGACGTCATGTTTTTTGATATTCCTTCACGTAAAAGATCACATCTGTTAGTGGCCGAGAATCTACGTACCGAACTATGAATAATAAATGTGCCGAGCGAGCCGATCGGGGAAATTGAATTTTATAGTTAGACATACATTGGAGGACAGATGTCATGAAATGGTCGTTCGCCGGCGGCTCTGTTGAACATAATCGAAATGTCAAATAGAAATCAAAATTAGGTCGATTGTAGCGTTAATAATTAAATGATGTTGGGTGACGCATGCCTGCTTTCGTAATATTAACGAGGGAGTACCTACATTTAGAATGTGTGGGGAAGGTGTGAGCCTTATTGTGATTAACAAAGTTACTTCTGTTTGGCTGGACAATTATCGGTCCATTAAGCGTAGCACTCGATGACCGGCGTTCCATTAAATTATTGAAGCGACCGCAGGAACTATCTAAATAGACTAATAGATATACGATATTTTAATACATTACCTCTATGACATGTTTGTGTCGTTTATTTATATTATTATTAGTACTTTAATAGCTTTGGCGGTTGAATAGACGACTACAGTTAGTGTGAATAAATTTTGACACTCAAGAATAGGTCCCACTACAAGGGCGAATGCAGAGCTATGAATTTTATCAGTATGCTGTATCATCCATGAATGCATTGCCAATCTGCCAGGTAAATAATTTGAAAATCGTATGAAGTAAGATTATTATAGGTATATTTTTTTATTTTATTTTATTTTATTTAACATAAGAATCAACAACAGTAACATAAAATAAAAAAACTAAAAAACATACATGCGAATACTTAAAAATTATTTATGTCACTATTTACAGTTGACTACAGCATTCATGAATAAAAGATACGATGCGGAAGACAATAAAAGTAAAAGAAACAATTATGAAAAAAAAATTAGGAAGATAATAAAATAAAACAATTCGATAATCTATAACTTAAAAATTAAGGAAAAAAGATCCTGCAGAAATTAATTAAATAAAAACCTAATTTTAGATCTGAAATTAGATAGGGAATTACTGAATAAGTCTATGGTGTGTTCTTTTTTAACAAGGTCGTTATATTGTCGAGAAAGTCTGGGAACGATGGAGAAATGACCTAAATTGGTTCTGTAGCTTTTGTGACCAAATAAAGAGACAGGAAATCTTGGTAGTCTGGAAGGCACATTAATATTAAATCGATTCAAAAGTTCTGAATTATCAATGTGGTTATTGAAAAGTTTGTATAAAAAGGTCATGTTCAGCATAATTCTTCTATTGTACAAAGATTTCAGTTTAACTTCTTTCAGTCTATCATTATACGGAGCAAATTTTATAGAACCTGACAAACAAGCTATAGTAAAACGTCTTTGAATATTTTCGATACGGTCTATGTAAAGTTGATAATGAGGGCACCAGACAGTGCTACAATATTCAAGGTGGCTTCTTACAAGCATGCTGTATAGAAGTATCTTGATGGATTTTTTCTAAAAAGCCCACTGTTTCTAAGAATGAAACCTAAAATTTTACGTGAAGATAAACAAATGTTATTAATATGAATATCAAACTTTAAATGATTGTCGAAGATGACACCAAGGTCCCTAATATATGTAACTTCTTGAATAGGAATGTGGTTAATGTGATAGCTCGACCGTATTATGTTTTTCTTCCTGCTAAATTTTATGTGATAACATTTATTTATGTTTAAATCCATACCATTTATTTCACACCAAGCAAGTAATCTGTTAATGTCAAATTGTAACAAGTTAACGTCATTAATAGTGTGTATTTTACGTGCAATCTTGAGATCGTCAGCAAACATGAAACATAAAGAGTTACCTATACACTCATCACATACAATCAGATTGAAAACCGTCAATGACAACAACTTATAGACGATTAGTAAGATATGAAGAAAACCACTGTAACAGTGTGCCACCAATTCCATAAGAAGATAGTTTCTGAATAAGTAAATTATGATTAACTCTATCAAAAGCCTTCGAAAAGTCGGTGTAAATAGCAGTACTTTGTACGAAAACCCAAAAAAAAAAACAGATGCTAATGAGTTTCTAGGCTGAAACTCACATGTAAGCAATTGTAACAAGTATTTTAAACAATTTATATAAGTATTATACAGCTTCCTTCGCTTTTATGTAGACTTAATCTATGCTTCTAGAACAATACTTAATTTTCTGGATAAGAATATAATGCTCTTTACAGTACTCCTGATAATGAAGGTATATGCAAACTTTTTAGCCGTGTGGTGTCGGTAGAGTAGAATAACACCATCCCATATCTTCCCGTGAGTATCGTAAAAGGCGATTAAGGGAGTGTGAGAGAGTACTGACTCCATTTAACTTTCTCACCATGATACTGTACCATCTATCTGAGTCCCTCTCCGGTCGTAATGCTTCCCGTTCCACTGGGTCCAGAAGAACAAGGACGAGTATGTGCACCTGTATCTTGCGCGTACACTTGTACACCTTAATATATCTTGCGTATCTGCTCACATGCACTACTGAACTTTGGTCGCCATGGCCGAAATCGTTTGGAACAATCATCATCATTGTTTAGGTTAAAATGGTCAAGAGACATTGCAATGCACAACGGTATTATCCGACCTTTTATAAATCCATTAAGTGCCATATTTCCTTCTCGAAACCCACTCACCGGTGCTTAAGTCAGTCCGAATGCATAATAACTAAGGCGCACATCTCTGTGATCGAATATTAATAATTAATTGCATTATAACGTTCATAAATACAATTAGAAATTAGAAGTGAAAGGTGCGAATCGAAGTGTTTGTGAATGAAGAGGAGGCCTCTTACGACCGTAACAACAGTACAAAGGTGAGTTCTGTTTTTTCCCCTATACTATCGACCGTTGTGCTTTCTTAGCGATCACCATGAAAGCATCTCGCCAAATTATGAAACCTTTTTCACATATTCGTATTTCGCACTTATACTATTAGTAAAGATTCATTACTTAATTGATATTATTTCGATCTGTATCCCTTATATCTATAACCGACATAAATAATTGTTATCCGTTTACATAATTAAATTTTATTGGTGGTGGCACAATAAAGCTACCATTGCTTCTCGGTGGACGTAGAGAGAATTTTCCTCCGGCAATAAACTCCCTCGGCAATTCGTATTTCCTTTTGCCGCGAATTAAACAGGCTATTAAGTCGGCTTTGAGACGTATGACGAATCGTAAATCCGAATGGACAATGCCGTCGCATTCACATAAAGATTTTGCTTATTTGCGATAAAATAAGCAGCTTTTTAATATAAATGGTAGGGGATTAATTTTATTAGTCGACCAGTACTTTGCTACGCAACACGATTTCCGCAGGAAACAGTATTCGGATCTTGTAAAAAATACTTCTAAGTGTACTCTTTGTAATACGTGATACTCTGTAATACGTGAGAAGCAATTAATTACCCGAAAATAATAGATATGTGTATACTAAGCTTTGCTAGCGGCTTTCTTCAAGGCAAGCTATCCTTTGTCCATTCTTGTACACCTGAGAACGTGTTTGCAGAATTACTTGATAACGAGATGATTAGTTAAAATGTGCAAATGTAATATTTTAAATAATATCAGTAGATTTTGCTGCAATGGAAAATATGGAGGAAGCAATATGAAAGAAGCAAAAATATTTTTTACAAATAAAATCGGTCTACTTTTGCATACTTTATAAAGAGAAGCGATAACAGGCAATCAACATTACGAATAATAATCTATATCTAGACTAATATTATAAAAAGATAAAGTTTGTGAGTTTATGACGTTGTAGGGGGTAATCTCAGGAACTACTGGTCCGATTTGAAAAATTATTTCTGTGTTATATAGCTATTTACCGAGGAAGGTTATAGGTTATATGTTATCTCTATTTTTTTCCTATTGAGAGCTTCCGCTGTGTGTTAGGGTTAGCCCAAAGTAACTAATCCACGCGAACGAAGTTGCGAGCAGAGGCTAGTTACTTATAAATTTAAAAAAAAGGCATTTTTATTCAAGGAAAACAGCTGAAAAATCTATACATTTCAATTTAAACTAGCTCTTGTATGATCACTGTCTCCTATAAACCAGTAATCTTAATTGAAGTTTCTGCGGATTTGGCTGAATTATGCGATAATAATCAATCTGTTCATCGCAATCATTATTCGATTAAGGGATTCAATCTTAACAACGTCATGTTCCAATTGCGTCACTTAATAGATAAATGCCGTGAGCTGTAGTTATTAGTGTTTCAAATTATAATTTGTCAGAAATGTCATTCGAGCAACGCTATTATTTCTAATATTATCGCCGTTTCAATTCCATGCTTATACAAATGACCCTCACTCAACTATTGTCACGGAAAGTGTCACGCAATCACTTCTAGTAAAGAATTGGATATTTATGGGGTCCTCAATTTTACACAGAATCTCTAAATAATGCATACATTTTATAATTCATTGATAATGTTGATGAAAAACGCTTGTCCATTACATAATTAAATACTAGAGAGTTTAAAGTTGCACTCACACTTTATTTGAAACAATATCGAGGCTCAATTTTCGTATTCCTTATTTAAGAGAGTCGATGTAAAAATGGTAATATTTTAAAATGCGCAATGGAATGTTTTTTTTCTCGAACTGACTACGCTATTGACCTAGCAAGGTCTTAACAGTTTCACCGGACTACTAAGGCGAGCGCTTAGGGCACTCAGCCGATTTTTTTTGACAACTGGCTCAAGGTTGCACTTTT
>JACEII010000013.1:7923575-7968269 GCA_014332785.1 Antheraea mylitta
CTTCACCGGACTACTAAGGCGAGCGCTTAAGGCACTCAGCCGATTTTATATTGGCAATCAGCTCAAGGGTGCACGGTACACCTCGGTTTGGCTGTTGCCCGTTGCATGCAAAATCGCAACCTATCTTAGTAAACCTAGCTAACTATTCATATATGTTTGAGTTGTCGAGACGTATATGTGTACCAAGCATATACGCCTCGACAATTCCTCCATATATTTTTATCGAGAAATTGAGAGTTTTTCAGTTTGATAAGGGAAAAAAAGTAAACCCTTCCACCAAAATGTGTAGCGTGTAGGAGCACCGGTGATTTTACGCAGAACCCGGGTCTGCAAAACCTGAAGTTTATCGAAATTATTCGCGTGAGCGAAGACCGGACAACTATATGTCTTTATTGGACGGATGCACATCTTATATATTGTGAGCTTATGTCTGAGGGACAGTTTGCTCTTCTGACAAAGTAAATAATGGAGGCGACCCAAGACCATAGCGGCTTTGTCTCGCACTCTCTTAATGTGGGAATCGAATGTTATGTGTCTGTCTAATGTAACGCCGAGATACTTGACCTCGGTGGTTCAAGGTATCATGGTTTTGTATAGCCTTATGGGCTTTAACTTGTTATCGCGAGTCTTAGGATCGAAGAGTATGGCGGCACTCTTTTCGGGGTTGATAGCTATACGTCATGGAAGAAACAAATCACAGAGTGTGCTAACGGCTTTTTCGATGCGATTCCTAAGGTGATCCGGCCGCCAGCCGGAAGCGTAGATGACTGTATCATTAGCATAACAACCTACTTCGACTCCCGAGAGCTTAGGTAGGTCGCTGATGAACAGGTTGAAGAGGGTGGGCGCGAGTATTGAGCCTTGTGGCATACCTGGCGTATCGGACGGAGCGATGAGAGTTCGCCGTCTATTCTAAAACGGAAGGTTCTATCGGTATGGTAATCACGGATGATGTGAACTAACCTATCGGGTATACCGGCTTGACTCAACTTGTATATGAGCCCTTGGTGCCAGACCTTGTCGAAGGCCTTGGCGACATCGAAAAAGACTGCTATTGTACGTTTCGGATTAGTGTTTTTCACGGGCGGATCCGGATTTGGATGCGGATCTTTATTGAAGTTAGAAAAAATGTACTTCGTGAGGCGGAGTACTTGATCTGTACAAGAATGTTTGGTGCGAAATCCAAACTGCTAAGGCGATATTAAACTACGGTCGATAGTCGTAACCTGGAGACGGTTCAGAAGGAGACGCTCGTAAAGATTCCCTAAGGTGTCTAACAAACTGATGGGGTGATAGCTATCGGCAAGCGTAGCTTTCTTGCCGGGCTTGTGAATTCCTATCACTATGGCCTTCTTCCAGACGGCTGGAAAATGACCCTGGGACGTGGCCACATTGAAAATGCAGACCAATAGAGCTATGATGCGGTCAGGAAGGAGCTTCAGAACCCGTTCCTGATCCCATCGGGACCTGGGGACTTCCTAGGCTTGAGACGCTTGATGGCGGCCAAAACTTCATCAAATGTGATCGAGGTTAGGGTATCCACCGGAGGAGATGCGAGTGCATGCTCTACGGCTGAATCTATTGATTCGATATTGGAAGGGTCAGTGTTATGAGTGTTCGGCGAACACTGTTTCTCTAAACTCGCGGCGAGCCATTCTGCTTTATCACTGTTATAGAACGCGGGAGGCAACCCGGGGCCTATATCGAGAAGGGGCATTGAAATGACCGTATCGGACTTAAACTTTCGCGTGAGGGTCCAGAATGACAGGTGAAACGGCTGGAGATCCTCCAGAAACCTGTCCCACCTGTCACCCCGGATTTCAGAAATACGAGACTTGACTGCTTTCCGTAAGTAACGTAAGCGTTCGCAGTTCTCTGCAGACGGGTAAGCGTCGTGAGCTCGAGTCGCGGCGTTCTTTTCCGTGATCAATGCTCTCACGTCGTCAGGGAGTATAAAACGGCGTTCGTTCGCCGCTTGTACCTCTTTCGAGGTCTCCCTGACGGCGCGGCAGTCTGACGATAATCGACCAGGGAATCGATGGCCGAATCCGCGTCGGCTTTAGACACCAAAACGTCCGGAATCCTGTCTAAACTGCTAGACGACGGATTATTTTTAAAATATTCACGGAATTGCGCGTAATTGGTCACTCTGACCGGCGACGGACTAAAATCTGAATTGTGACCTAACTGTAATACAACCGGGCGATGATCCGAGTCGAGTTCGTGTACGACTGATATGAGTCGTACAGGAAGCGCGACATTTTTTAATAATGCTACGTCTAAAACTGACGGTCGGCAGTGATGTTGATAGTGCGTAGGTTCCGGAGGGGCTATGACGTCAAAAGCGAGAGCCTCACCTAGTTCGTCGTGAATCCTCCCGTTACGAGAGGTACACGGACTGTTCTAGATGACGTTCCCGCTATTGAGGTCCCCCGCTATAATGACTGAGTCACCTAAGTTAAACAACGCCTGTAAATCGAATTTAAGCAGCATTTAAGACAAGAATAATATCAGAGTGGCCCGTCATACCTACACTGACACTTCCATATGAGTAAGCGCTTGCGGATCTAACGACATGCAGTACAGCGAACGCCTAAAATAGATTAACGTGCCACCCCCGCGGGTGACACGGTCGTTCCTGACTATACAGTAATTCGCGATTCTCGGATTACGCATACTCGGTTTTAACATCGTTTCCTGGATGAGGAAAACGTCAATCTGTCTATCGCGTAAAAAGTCAGCTACTAGATCGCGCTGTGTCCGAAGGGATCTCGCATTGAAAAACGAGAGACAGACCGCGTGGTTTAACTTTATTTAGACCCGTGAATTTTAAAAATGTATTTAAAAGAGGGTGACCGGACGAGGCGCTGGATGGTGGCTCCGATAGCCGGGAAGCGCCCAAGTGCGGTGAGAAGGCCTAGCTCCTCCTCGAGCTCTACTATGGCGTGGAAGGCGAGGACCTCCTTCAAGTCGTGCTCGCGGAGAAGATGTTTCATCCAGTCGAACTTACTGGAGAGCGAGGATGAGGAAGCATAAGCCGCCTGTGGTGGCGGTACCTGAAGCTTGGAAGAAGCCTGAGGCTGCGGTCGGGGGGCCCAGGACTCAAGGTTGCACAGCACACCTCGGCTTGGGCTGTTACCTGATACGTGCAATTCGCGACCTTTCTGAGCTGACCTAAGCTAACTATTCATACATATATGAGTTGTTGGAACATATATGTGTACCCAACATACATACCTCAACAACTCCTATGTATATTTCGTATAGGATAATTTTCTAAACTATTTCAGTTCGACAAGGGAAAGAAACAAAACCCTTCCAATTTCATGTGTAAGCGTGTATTGCGTGCACGTGTGTGGAGGTGATATGTGTAATGTTGTTGCAGTAATGTAAGATTTTGTGTCACTGTATCGCACGAGCAGCGCACTCAAGGGCTCCACGTCGAGGGAATGGACCTAGGCTAGAGCCGCTGCCGAGGGGGGCCTAATCTAGTAACCGCAATGGAATGATTTTTCACAATATCTTGTATCTAATTTTATTAAAATACATTACCGATTTTAAAATAACAAATACTTCTGCAATTGGAATCGGGGAAATTATTAACTACGATAGTTTTATATTCAGGGAGTCATAATTCTTTTATTAAGTTGCTTATCTATAGACTTGTTTTATGCATATAAGTTTCAGTGTATGTCCATTTCACCTGCTGTTAAATTATTCTGTGGTTCTAGATGGTAAAGACGTTATACCTAGGGGTGTTAGTACTTAAGGCAGCTGCCGGAATATATCTATAGGTGTTTAGAGGCAGATTTTCTACTTGAGGAGCGTAGGAGATGAAGTAGACGCTGTGATCGAAAACGGCCAGGAGTATACATACATACTTGAGGAGGGTAGGTAGTCAGGCGTCACTGTGAGAAAGGGATGGATACGGCCCAATATACTTTGGCGAAATGTCCTACGTGGATGGAATAATGAGGAGAATTCGTTACCCTGGATGCAAGGCAACAGCCCAAGTCGACGTTTGGCCACTCTGGCACCCTTGAGCTTGTTGCTAAGCGGCGAAGTGCCTTAAGCGCTCGTCTTAGTCCGGTGAAGGCCAGTCAGTCTAATAGCCCAGTCAGATCGAAAAGAACCGTGAGATCGTGACTTCGATATGCGGGGATCTTTTCCTAACAGTAGTAGAGGTGGCCATGGTCGTACTACATGAAGCACAGTCGTCTTATTCTGCGAGAATGTCCTGTCGCGGTAGAAGGCAGCTGAAAGAGCCTTTGAAAGATACATTTCACCTCCAGCAATCCATCACCTAGGGGCCGAACGTGGAAGGAGGAATGGTGGGGGTAGATTCCACCAGATGCCTCCCTACAAAATCTCCAAATAGGCTAAGTAGGAGTAGGGCAGATTAAGGTGCCTGCCTTAGTTACTTACCTTAAATAAATAGTGTTACGATTAAGGTTAATCTAGGCATCCATGCCTCTCCAGACGCCTAGTTTGGTAGGGATAGGTAGGATGGAGGTGCCTTTAGGGAAGACAAGGTGATGAGGAGTAAACCTCGGTAAAATCAACGACAGGAATGACGGAGGGGCCTTCCTCTTCGCTGCTGGTTGAATCCAAGAAGTAAGGGGCGGGGACTTGACCTGCCATTGTAGGGGTTCGGCAGATTGGGATGCAATTGGAGAACCAGGCTGCCCCAGCCGGTTGCTGCGTGGCTTAAACGCCTGCCGCTGGGGGTATCGCGGAACTTGTTCACTCTCCTCCATGACACTCACATAGTGCGGTGCACGGTTCATCGTGGAGTTTTTTAGTCGGTAGCAGTCGCTGGACGGCGCCGTCATTGCTGCGTCATAGCACGCAGTGGGATGTTGACACAGCTCAGAGCTACCCGGGCTTCACAGTCCAATGGAGTATTCTTCTCCACGTTTAAAATAAGGTAGTCAGGCGAGCTTAGAAAAAGTCTATAGTCATATTATGAATTCATTACGATGGTTTCCTACATCGAAAGCTCTGCTAAATATGCTAAACTTTAAGCCTATGTCGATTGACAAGGTATCTGAACACGCTTATCTCAAATCCATCATCGCTACCCGGCAAAAACTTTTTAGTTCTTTGTTCATTTTATAACTGCATAGATTTCTTGTAGTTCGGTGAAGCTGTTAAGACCTTGCTAGGTCAATAGCGTAGTCAGTTCGAAAAAAAAACCAGATTTCTTTCTGGTAAAAACTGCAATCATTCTGATTACTAATTTTGTGATCAAAAATCACATTAAGTTCTTAATATTTGTAATTAGAAGAACTAGATATTGTGAAATATTCTTTTGATTTTGCATATTGTACCACATAATAGTTTCTCAGGACTTGAGATTAATATTTTAACTCATAGATGGATTTAGTGAGGTGAATCTTTTAGGATGAATGCTCAAATGGGCGTGTGTGACTATGCTTTCTTAAATTATTTAAAAATAAGCTATCACACTTTGCCACTGCAAACTAAAATTGTAAGTTTTTAATACTCTGGCAAACTATTTTGCTAAGCAATAAATAAACAGTAGAATAAGTGGCAGTAAAATAGTTTGAAGACGATTTAGGGTGTGAAAGATTTCCAAAATTCTAATCAAACAATTTTTTTATATTATACTAAGTTTTTCGACAATATATATAATTTATTAAGTTATTAAGTATAATTTGAACTTTAAATCTAATCTGTATCCCTGATGATAGGTATGCCGTCTAGTTTTTTGATTTGTTGAAGGCGGTTGGAAGCTTGAGTGCGCCAAGTTTCTATATCAGGTTGATTCTCACATAACGGGTTACCGATAAAAACTAGATCTCGTAAAGAAGGGCATTCCTGAAAAAGATAAAACACCTTTATTCAAAGTCGTGGGGGTCGAATGGTTTGACCAGTGGAATGATCATTTGATGTTCGCAGTTCAGAACCCCGGTATATACCAACTATTTTTTCAGAATTCGCGTACATTTACTAATAAACTGGTAATACTATCGTTTACGCTGAAGGGAAATATCGTGAGGAAACCCGAATCTAACAAATATTCTTGTAGTATCACCGTATATGGAAAAATATACTGTTGATTTCGTGAAGTTTGAAAACCGCCAAAACGTCGTGATCTGGCATGGTGATTATGGCCATACCTTTTCTCTGAAAAAGGTCTATGGCCCTGCGATGGATGTCTTACAGGTTGTTGAAAACAGTAAACATTGGATATTGATATTTAACGTTAATTTAATAAAGGAATGTCATCTTCTATACTAATATTATTAACGTTAATTTAATAAAGGAATGTCATCTTCTATACTAATATTATAAAGAGGTAAAATTTGTGAATTTGTAACGTTGTAGGGGGTAATCTCAGGAACTACTGGCCTGATTTGAAATTTTTTTTTTTAGTTTTATTTAGCCCATTCATCGAGGAAGGCTATAAGTTATATATCATCATGCTAAGACCATACATAGATAAGATAATACATAGTTTTTTAAATCATGTTTAGTTTTACTAAGCCTTTGGGGTATACTGTTTCGTCGTATATTTCAGATTAAAAGGCGAGGACAATATAGATACCTGAAGTCTGTTAAACTCCACCCATTCTTTGACCATATTGTTACACATATATAACACACGTAGACACTTTAACGATCCAACGCCTTTCAGCTTGTCGATCGGATTGTAGCTTATCCACAACTCTTCGAGTGTTTCAGCTACTGTTTCCTAAGAAAATATATATAACCGTTATAAAAATACTTCGCTCATTTCCAGTCTCTTCGTTGAGCACTAAAAAAATGACAAATTGTTTATCGAATCAAACATGTAATTATCCTAGAACCATCTACGAAAAAAATCGCATTAAATGAAGTCCTATGCCGATGCTTTCATTTTTATTTATGGTTTTACATTATTGACCCGCAAAGGAAATGTCTTTCTTATATTACCTATATAAATAAGCATATAAATCCAAAAATGTTGAAATTTTTGTACGGAAACATATTAAAGAAATTCGTATTTAAATATAGATTAATACTCTACCAAGTTACATAAATACAATAATATATATATATACAATAAATAAAAATACAATAAAATTACATTCAACTACAACTACAAATTAAATTTTTCATACTTTCTAATTGCATTAGCCTTAGAATAAGCGTATGTTTTTAATGATCTTACCATGGTTTCTAAAAATATTACTAAAATCTCTTATTACCTAACAACTGAACCATTATATACATTTCCCTTGTACGAACTTCCATAAAAATCGGTTACGTTTTTTTTTTAATTTACATCAATATATTAAGAAACAGACAACTTGTTAATTGTCGTGAACGATGTTCCGTGTAACAGATGTGTATTGCAATATTGGAATAAAATTATATTTACAGACAAATCTACAGAATTATTAATGTACATTAAAACTATGCCTATTAATTGTAAATCTGGAAATGCGATAAAAACTTGCGTTGACTTGTTTCATTACTACGAATTTCAACAATACTGGATTTAAGCACATATATCACAAACCTAAGAAAATTCAACGCTATTTCAATCCATAGCCTTAAAATCATTAGGTAAATAGCACTATATTCCATAAATTAATTTAAATGTAAACTTACTATGCCAGCTAAGGACTTTATGTAGTTTCTTCCCAATGACAATATTTTGAGGTTTCTCATACCAGCGATGCCAGCTATTTTATCGATCATATTCGAAGACAAACTTAGCTTTCTGAAAAAGTAATGAAGCTGATAAGTGATTATTTAATATGTTACTATAACGCCATATTCGTAAATAAAGACATATTTATGGTCTAAATCAGTGTGGTTCACATAAATGTTTGTATCAGTGTAGGATAGGACTGTGACCATTCAATGTGGACTTTGCTACTTTTTGCACTATAAACAACGAATCGGGCGGAAATCAGCGAGTTAGACATTAAGTTTATTGTGATTCTGCTTACTCGCAATTTACTAATGTGGATAGAGCTCCGTCCATCTTCTCTATAGGTGGCCATTGAAATTGCAGTTCGAGCACTTCAGCTTCCGCTGCGACTTGTCCTTTTGCCTTTTCCCATCGAGCAATAGCTTCTTTGCAAGTAGTTGGTTTTAGTGCCATCTTTATTGAAAATTGTTATGAGTCAAGTCTAGAACGTGATCTTGTAAGAGTCTGAAATCATTTGAGTATGTTTTATCACAATTAACGATCATAAGCTAAGTAAAGATCAAAGATGTTATGGATGAGCATCGTGAGGATTTATGTCTATTTATAAAGAGGTAGTGACATAACTGTCAAGTCCATTTTCCTCCTCCGATTCTCAACCGACATTCTCTATTTTTTAAAGAGTAACTTTTTATGGAAGGTTTTTTTTTGTTCGTAACCTTTTTGTGTGGTGAAAAGGGATGGGGGTAAACACTATGTCTGGTAGAGTGTTGAAAGCACTGGTTCTCGGTCGATCACTGTAGTTAAGCAATGTCGCGAGCGCTCAGTATTTCACGTTAGCTTTTTTTGTTTTTAATCAAAATCTTTTTCTGTAATGCAACAGTTCACTTCTATAGTGTGTATTTTAGTGGATATTCATCAGAATTAGTAAAAATATCTTAGAAAAAGTTCACCTCTTTCCTTAATATTGAAAACTAATGAATTATAGACTACATTCGTGTATCCACTAGTCTATATGTAGATATGTTAAGAAAAATAATTTTTATGCTCGGTTTCTCAACCGATTCTCTCCATTTTTTTTTGTTGGACGGTATTTATTGATGATCTTTAGGGTGATCACTTTGAAAATAGTTTTCGTCTCCTTTATTTCTCTATTCCTTGTACTTCACACTTCTAATAAATAATGTGACTATTATAAGACCACAAACAATATACAGGCTGGAACAAAAATGGAATAAAAATAGTGAACTCACATAGCAGCGGCAAAGATTCTTCGTTGTTCTATGGTTAACAGATTAGAAAGGGTGGTTTGAACAATATGTACTTATAAAATACTAACACAAAAAGAATCCTATAATATTATCTAATATAAAACTTTAAGCCAATAAAAATTACACGTTATATATAGTTTTGACAGTTCTTTAGTAAACACTGACAGAAAAACAATTTGCATTACATGTACATATACACATATGACGGAAGACATCAAGGTCTACTAACCAGTTGTGTCATTTTTAAACTAACAAATAGGTTTGATAACAATATCCCACACCAAAAAGGATTATTATAAGCACCTATACGTAATACTTTGCCCATAATCACAGCCAATATATTCCCTGATGATGTAGTTAAAAATAGTGACACATGAAGCCTATAAAATTGATTTCTAAGCGCTGCTGTTGCAACATTTACATATTTAATAATAAGTAGATTATGGTGTTTAGGATAGTAGCTGGCTAGTCGAGTCCTAATGAAAACTCTTTCAAAAGGAATAAAAGTAAACCAAATAAAGTCAACAATTTTATATTGACACACACAAGGGTGCTATTAGACGGGATTTACGGGGTCGTAACGGTCGGACAGCAGTAATCACATCACGCTCTCACACCTCTGAGGGTCTCGTAGGCCTCACATTTTATTGTGTACGCAACGCGTTCGTAGCTTGAATTTAAAGTGTAAATTTGAAATTAAAAATAATAACTGTATTTTCTTGTACTTGGTTCAATTATAAGTCGCTTTTTACTTATAATATCACTGACTTGGTTGCATGTGACAACGAACGAAGTACTGTTTTCGATTCTATATCTACTAAAAAGTATTGTTCACACTGTCCGTGCAGTATAAAAAAATATTATTTCAGAATATTATTGGGCATATGATGCTTTTTCTACTTAACTAACACTTTCCACTTTACTGAGTGAGTGAGCTTTTGTACAGTATTCTAATATCTCTATTCATAACCAATGAGGGGATTATCAGTTGTAAACATGGCCTTTTAGATTACAAATATTTATTCGCCCCCTAAAGATGGTGAGAGCAATATTTTGCCGGCACGCGTCGACACGTGATTTCAATGAGATCGGTAGTCGCGGCACGTGTGCACAAATACATCACTGCGAATTTAAAGTAAAGCTTAGGGTTTATTTTAACATAAACGTAGGTTAAATTAGGCACATATAAGAAATAAAACATACATGATATTTTTAATTCTTTGCCATTCAATGAAATCTCAGCGCTTGTCATTCTTTGATTTTGGTATTTTTGAGACAGCTCTCGTATTAGGTATGTGCTCTTATGTTCCAAGAAATATAACAAACATACATTTTCAAGTGAACAATTTTACCTGAGTGGGATTGAAACATAGTGGTGGTGTCGCCAAAACAACCGCTTCAATAATTGCGCCCTTTGTGCTAGACTTAACTAGTAGAATACAGTAAATTGAAACAAAGACTTATGTTACGCGAACTTTATAGGCATGGTTTATACATATACGAGGTGTGCCGTGCACCCTTGAGCTGGTTGCCAAAATAAAATCGGCTGAGTGCCTTAAGCGCTCGCCTTAGTAGTCCGGTGAAGCTGTTAAGACCTTGCGAGGTCAATAGCGTAGTCATTTCGAAAAAAAAATATATATATACATATACCGCATTTTGAATCTTAATTTCGCTTGATTTTGTCAACCCTATGTATAAGCAATATAGGCGAAAATATTTATTAATGCGATGAGAGAAACATAAATTCATACCACCAAAATATTAGTGCACTGCTTTCAATTTGCATCAGATTAGATTTCTTCTGTGTTCAATTTTTTTGCCAGTGCGTGTATACAATACAAATTTGATTACATGGTTTTTTGTTAATTTATAACGAACTGGACAATGTGTAATGATTGTTTATATTCAAATTTCTATACGTATAATTTTCCGGGCTATAGTTTAAATTTAAATATTATTTTTTTATATTATAGTAGGCAAACGAAACAGGTGGGTCACCCGATATTAAGTGATCACCACCGTCCATAGAAATTTGCAAAACCCGGGGAGTCGCAAGTGCGTTGCTAACCTGTATTGTGGAGGGTGGGAGTGCGGGGGAAGAAGGGAAAAGGAGACGGGGAAGGTGAAGAGAGATGGGCCTCCGGCGCTCTCACTGAACCGACGAAAAGCAACAATGCAAGCATTGTTACTTCTTGTCGATTTTCTGCGAGAGGGTGGGCACTACCGCGGTCGAGCCGATCCATTTCCATTCATACTGAAACCAGTAATAGCTTCAGCGTGGCTCTACCACCACTGTTGAAGTCGATTTACTAGAACAGTAACCATTTGGTGACGAGTTTAATAAATTCAGTGGCGTATCTATAGGGTGGCAAATGTGGCAAAACACCTCGGGTTCTCGCAACTAGTTCAATGCTTTATTAAAATTAATTACAACCTGGAGATTTTACTGGGTTCTCGTCCAAAAAAAAATCCTACGGGCCTCAAAAGACAACGTGAACATAAGCTATGTTCAAACATCTACGTATACCAATTTTGATGATAATCTGTTGAACGGTATATAAGTGAATGTGTGACAACGCTACTTAGTAGCGAGTTGTAGTGAAACCTTCTATAGGAAAAAATAATCAGTATAACAACATTCATTGTGATTAGTCAAACGGTTTTCCAAATAATAGTTATTAATTAAAAATACTACAATTATTTGTTTGAATAATTATTGATAGCGTGTCGAACGACATAGGTTCGAATCTTTGCGAGTCGGAGCTTTCGGTGAAAAAAAAAATATCGTGCACCTATTGGTGTGTTCCACACAGTGGTGACAGTTACTCTTAAATACCAGCTCTCCTATACGATTAGCGTGTTTATCATCTTAGATCACATCATGATATAACATATAAAGCATAAAAAAGTGTGAATCAAGAATTAAGATATCCATAATATAGAAGGTTTTTGAACGAAACTTAAGTAGCTTTTAACATGTGTATTTCAGAACGATAGCTTGTACGTCAAATAAACGTGTAAACTTAACCTCAAATTTGTGTTGGTTTGTTGTTATTTTAAAGATATGGATGATTTGCAGTTAAATATATCAACTACAAAAGTAAGTCATTTTTATACACGTGTCATTAATAGTTTTTACTATAATCCGTTTTTAATCGCTGTACTTATATTTGTAGAATAAGAAAAAGATTAATGATTCTTCTCACAAAAATACTGCCGAGTATAAATTTATTTCAAAACCTAAGTTTACTGGTAAAACTATAGCTAGAAAACGGCCTCAACATTTGTCCCAAAAGAACTTAACTTTCAACACTGATAAAGATGAACCAACCAGAAAGATGCCCAAGTTACAACAGGCTATTAAGCCACATCAGCCATCGGATGATAATTCTGATAATTTATCTACTAATTTGCGAGATCTAAGCGAAAATAAAGGTAAATATCAAAGTAAAAATTATCAGGAGCTCAGTGATAATATTCAGATAAATCAAAGGCCTAAAAGTGGACCTTGGATATCATCATTATTTAAGAATAACCCTGAAGTGCCTCGCATTGGTCAAAGAGCTGTTAAACCTATAGTAGAGAAAGTGTTTACAAGTAAAACATTTCAAGACCTTGATATACATCCTCACAGTGTTGCAAATTTACAACAAAACCTTGGTTTGAAAGATCTTATGACAGTACAACAAAATGCAATACCAATTATATTACAAGGAAGAGATGTACTTATCAGGTAATTATATTTTTGTGACATTTGTAGTAAATGTATTGTTGTCATAAGAAATTCTAACTAATATTATAAAAGTGAAAGTAAGCATGTTTATTTGTTAGTATAGTTAGTAATATAAAATGTAAAACTGATCAATATGAAATTTTGTATGCACTTTGTCATGGGTACCGCAAAAATACAGTCATCCATAAAAAAGTACTGTTCTCAAGAAATAGGCTAAATATACATTAATACATGCCAAGCAGCTGCCCAAATCTTATGTTTATGTTAAAGTAAAATCTGAATATTTAATCATTCAATTTGGCTCAGCATAGTGACAGCTCTATACCAGAAAAGTATAGTACAACTAAAAAGCGATAGTGTGCAATAAAAGATCAGATCATCACTAGTTGCTAAAGTAATGCCTACATCCATGTTTCTAAACTACTGAATGCACACTGTCTGATACCAATATATAATACTAACTAATATAACTAAAAAAAAAAATAATAACTAAAAATCGATACTAAACACTAAATCGATCATTATTAAATTTGCATACATGTTGTCAGATATACAGGAAAGGACCTAAATATTATAGTGGATGTTATTTTGCACTTCTGTCTGGAATTGATTAACAACTACTCTCTCTGATGGTGATTGGCACCATTGGTATATAACACAATCAATTACACATGTTTCGCTCCATCACCAAGCATCATCAGATATCTGATGTATGACACAGTGTCATAAAGTGTATGATGATATGATTGGGTATCTGATGATGCACCATGATGAGCAAAACACCTATAATCAACTGTGTTATATAGCAACAGTTCTAGGGGAAGTGCAAAATAATGTCCACTACTATATTTAATTATGGGTTTCCGCAAAGTAACAAAGTAACGCCCGAAAAAAGTACTATTCCTGAGGGATTGGTCAAATGTACATAAATATGAGTGATGACACAAGTAAAAGCTATAAAACTATAACAAATCACTATGATGGGTATATATCCTCAAGTGCATGATGTGCGTTATGTGATGGTCATAACCTAGTTGTATAATTTACGAGTGCAAATCTGCTTGGTTACTCAATATCAGGTTGATCCGGAAATGTGACATAAGCATGCCAATGTGAAATAATATGAACCAATAATTTAAAGTTATATAATTTCTGTATTTAAGGGATTTCTGTTCTGCTGTATATAATTAGTTTTTTTTTATAATCAGACACATTCTTCTAAGCTTCATATTTTCAAACGCTCATTCAATATTAACTCATGCATCTATTGAAGTAACTATAGATGTATGCATTTTCTTGTGAACAATAAATTAGAAAAAAAAACTCTTTACATTCGATTATATTTTTCTGAATATGTTTAAATGAAGCTTTCTAGTTTATATTTTCTAAGAAATTGCATTATTTATTTTAACAAGCCACCACCTTACTACATTAATACTGTTGACGTTTATCTTACATCTATGTGGATTATCAAAGTCTATTAAATGTATTAAAATCTATAACATATTGCAACTGCTATGTTACTCTACTTTGCTTACTTTCAGAGCTTGATAGCTTGATATCTTATGTTGTTTTGTTGTGGGTCAGAACAGTTGTGATGGATACTGTACAAACAATTTATATTATGTAACACAGTGAATCATATGACACAAAGTTTCAGGAATTTATAATCTTTTCTTGTCTTCCCAATACATTTTTGATACTTTGATGTATTTTTGCAAGGATTAAGTATATATAATTTATTTTTCGTAAAAACTGGCGTAATTTAAATACTATAAATAAAAACCAATTAGTCTTTGTGTGTTGTAGGCTCACTAAGACCAATAGAGGCTTTTAGGTTCTAACATAAAGTTTCAAAGTACATTATTGATTTGCCACATTATTAATTCGAGTACCATGTCAATCAGTTTTTTTTTTTCTGAAGATTATTATAGGGTGATGTCTGTAAATAATCTCGGCTATAAACAACAATGTTAACAATGACTTCTATATTTAAATTAAGGTATGTCTGTAAATAATCTTGGCTATAAACAGCAATGTTAACAATGACTTCTATATTTAAATTAAGGAAAAAAAACAAAAGAGATAAACCACATTCACTGCGTCTGCTTTTCTTGACAGGTGATGATAGTTCTTGTGAGCTTCGCCTGAGCTTAAATCAAATTTTTTTTTTCTTAGTCTATGACTGACCACTGTGGAAAATTCCATAATTCTGCCAATGTCAGATTTCTATAAAAATATTATTATAATATTAAAAGAAAATATTTGTTTCTGCTACAACTTTACCATTTGGTGTCACATATTATCTGTATAATTACAAGCTTTGTGTGTATTTATTTACAAGTAATTAAATAGAACATGTGTAATGTATGTTCAAAATTAGTGTGTATATTCTATATTGTAAATTGAATATTTTAAATTAGGCATACTGTACCTTCTCATTACAAAGTTCCATTCTGAAAAAAAAAATATCACAATTTTTAAATAGCAATTCTATTTTATACTAAGCTTAGAAGAATAGTTTTTTATCTAAATATACCTATACATTAATACATATTCATTTCATTTATAAATGACTGGAAGTTCAATAACCATTAAATATCTTATGTGATTTATTTTTAATATAACACACTGATTACCACAAATTGCTGTTTAGAGAATCTGTTGTAAGAGAATGTGTATTTTTTTTTCCAATACATGTATGTGCAGGTTCATAATAATGGAAGATCTATATTTTGTATTAACAGATCACAGACAGGTTCAGGTAAAACTTTAGCATATGCTTTACCAATAATAGAAGGGCTTCAGGCAATAAGACCTAAAGTCAATAGAGATGATGGTATCCGGGTTGTTGTTGTTGTGCCTACAAGGGAACTAGCTGTGCAAACTTATGAACTGTTTGTAAAACTTGTTAAGGTAGGTTTATCTGTATTATAATATTTCATTGTATTGTAGAGTCAAAACCAGATATAAACTACTTACGAAATTATACAACAGACATAATTTAGTTCAATAATAAATGATTATGGTATTCCTATTATAAATAATAACTGCAAATTTAGGAGACTAACTAACTAACTAACAAATTATTCATTCTTTAGCCGTTTACTTGGATAGTACCTGGCTTGTTGAGTGGGGGTCAAAAACGGAAAGCTGAGAAAGCCAGACTAAGGAAAGGTTTAAGTATATTGGTTGGCACACCAGGTCGTATTAATGATCATTTGCGACACACTAAGTCATTGAATTTTGCTAAAACTGGGTAAGGTGCAAAAAATAATTTACAGTATCTATGTTATTATACACAGAATCAACTAAAAGTTTTGTATTTTTTTTTTATTAGTTGCCTAATTTTGGATGAAGCTGATCGTCTGTTGGACATGGGTTATGAAAAAGATGTTGCGGCTATAGTAAAAGCTATTGAAGATCATAAAAAAGCAGCAACATATGATCCTTTAGCAATGGTTAAGCAAACGATTACTAAGAAAACTGCAATTAACGATTTAGAAAACACAGAACATAAAGAATTGGAAAATAAAGAAGACAGTGGTGGTATTAAACATCACTTAACTGAAGTGTTTCTATCAAAAGAGCGTCAAACGATTTTGCTATCAGCTACCCTAAGCAAAGTATGGTCACATTAATTTACGTATAAACATTCGTTCATCCACGATTGCAATGCTTTTTATTAATTTTCCATTACTTTTCGTAGGCAGTAGAAAATTTAGCTGGTATTACTATGATGGATCCTGTGTTTATAGATACTTCGGAAGGTAGAGCTATTATAGCAGATTCTTTGAATCCGGGAAGTAATAATATCCTTTCCGAAACATATAAAAACCAAATTAAGAACAAACCGCAAATCGAAACTGATAAACCTATTAAGACAGATGGCAAAACATTACCGGTAGAAACTAAAAGGGGTATGTGTAATCTTTATATCGATTGATTGTAAAATGACCTAATACATTTTTTTTATGTATATTCTGTAGAAAGTTCTTTTAGCTGTATATCATTCGAATTTATTTAAAAATACGAATATTACAGAGATTAGCAAAGAGAGTTTAGTTGAATCGAAGAAATCTATTGAAGAAAGTGACAGTGATTCTGATTATGAATATTTTAAAGTTAACAAAGAGGTTGAGCAAAAAAATGCAAAAATTAAAAATACACAAGAGGATGAGAAATCTTCAAGTGTTGGCAATACCTTTATAGAAGCTGTAAAAAGTGCTGTAGGTGAAGATGAACTTGTATTACCAGCTTCAGTAAATCAAACATTTCTAATTGTACCCATGAAATTAAGATTGGTTACCCTTTGTTCTTTAATTGTGGAACATTGCGTTTTGAATAAGAAAGGGGGGAAAATTATTGTCTTCATGGCAACTCTCGAGATGGTCGACTATCATTCGGAACTGATAGAAACTGTGCTTACGGGAAAGGATATGAAGACGAAGAAAAAACTTCAAGAAAAATCAAATGCAAAGAAGAGAAAACTAGAGGAAAACACTGATGATAAGGTAATTATTGCTGTTTCTTTAGGTTTCTTCAATCCTTTTTACGTAGGTTTGTTTATGTCTTTGTTGTTATTGGGTCGTTTTGTAGTCAAATTACTTATTACTTATAATTATATACTCGCAGATTAGTTTTTTTTTTTTATATCAAAGGAGGCAAATGAACAGGTGGGTCACCCTATGTTAAGTGATAATCACCGTCCATAGACGCTAGCAACACCAGGGGAGTTACAAGTGCGTTGCTAAGCGGTGTATGGGGGAAGTTGAAGGGGGAAGGAAAAGGAAGGTGGGCGTTTGGCTGTCTCACTACTTCACGTCAGTTTTCTGTGAGAGGGTGGTACTACCCCGGAGCGAGCCGACCCATTCATCCTAAAACTAGTAATAGCTTCAACGTGGCTCTATCACCTACGATAAATGGATTACTAAGAGTATATTAATGTAGTATATAGAAATCTATTGAATACTGTTTATTTTTAAGATGTGTGACGTAAATATCTTTGCCATAATAATTTTGTATCTACATAAATATGTTTGCGTCCTTCTTTGTTTTTAATTATTGTTAGGTATTTCGATCTTTACAATGCAATTTCGTCTAATAGGTGTATGAGACAAAGCCAAAAGCTGATCGATCATATTAGAAACTATCAACTCTTATTAGATTCCTATGGGACTAAAATATTGTTTACATCAACTGTCGACGTCAGGTTAAGCTGAGAGTGAATTTCATTCGCTGTAGTTGTATTTTAGGTAGCAATCAATTTCAGGAATAACCATCTTTTGTTGCTACACCACAAGTTTTTTTGATGTTGCTCAACTTTTTTAACAATTGGTAAAAAAACTCAACTGGGCCTAACAGAAGATTCAGATTTCGATTTGGTTAAAATATATGCAGTAAATTATGAATTGCTTGCGCGGGCTATTTAAGAATCGTTCACGAGTTACAATGTGGCATAGGGTTGAGCAGCCTTGCACTATTGTATAGAATGCATATCGACCCTTTACTGCTCTCTAAATAATGTTCATATATTTAAATTATTAAAATCAATATTTATCTTTAACAATTTATATTGTTATGCTTAATTAATGTAAAATGCTTATATCGCTGGGTAGATAACAGAGGTTATTATTATTATTCGTAACTAGAGCAAGTCAAAGTCATCGTCCGATTCAGAATATGAAGTAGACTATGAGGAGCAGACAGAAGGTGGGCTTGTGCCAGTTGACTTGGAAATGTTCAGTCTTCACGGTTCCATGCCGCATGAACAGAGGATAGAGGTTTTCAAACAATTCAGAACTGCAAGGAAAGGAGTCCTCATTTGTACTGTAAGTACAAAGTACATGTTTCAATTGATATTTCTTGTCCTCATTTAATTATGTGTCTCATTCCAGTCAATCCATACGTTTGCATACTTTGTTGGGATCATCTTTAAAATCCCTTTTCTATGTATATCTTGTAAGTTTTTGTATATGACTACAATGCCGTTTGTTGATGTTAAGTGATGCTATGGTCTAAACCTGGAAGAGAACTAGATATTAAGTGAAACTGCCTGAGCATACTGTACGCACAGGTTCTTAGTGACACATTTTCAACTTAAGGGCGGTTGCTACGGTTCCGTGGATTTAGAAAGAACCACTCACTCACATCGTGCTATGGTTTCATTATGATGTTTTTCGTCACTAAAAACTTTGACTTAGTTGCAAGGATTCAAACCTGCGGCGATTGGTGTTGTATCCGAATACTTTATCAACTAAGCCATCACCATTTCATTTAGTCATTATCGTTTCGCATCGCTTAATTTAAAATAGTGTTTGTGTTCTTTAGACATATGTGTGATAGATAAAGGAATGGAATTTAGATAAAAGGGTCCTCATACAAGGTGGATTCTAAGGCTAAGGACTCACGAAGCGGTTTTTGCCCGCGACCGCTGCGTTTGCGGGCCTGCATTTTCTGTAGAATGAAGATATATAAGTAAAAAATTAAAGCACATCTCACGACGCGTTTTATGCCCGCGATGTGCGCGTTTGTTTGCGCGTCCCGCTGCACCGGCGCTAAGCGCCACTAGTAGACTTGCGCAGGCCACGGTCATCTATAACATCGGCGGGTTGTGCCCGCGCGTTCTGCTTTCGGTTGACGGGCGATCTGCCGGTCTGGACCTCAACTGATGGTTTATGGTTTAATCACATGTCTTGAAATCATCGCCCGCCTCGTTTACGGTCGATAATCTCAACCGCAACGGTTGCATAGCCGTGCAAATGACCTGTCTCATGAGATACAAATAAAACCGTAGTTCCAACACTGCGGCGGGCGGAGGTAAAACCCGTTTCGTGAGTCCTTAGCCTAAGAGGTATATAATTTTTCCTTAGCGCGATAGACTATACAAAAATTCAGTAGAGATGTGAATCACAGTCCAAAAAGAAAATATCGTTCATGTCATATTTCGGTTTGATTTTTCTTAGCCCATTCTACTCGAGTTTTATATGAATGTGTTTTGACTATAAAATCATTAAATAGAAATTTTATGCTACATGGCATAAGCTTTTTTTATTAAATTAATTGTTCTTCTATGAAAAGGAAAAAATATTATCACTGAATTATTATAAGTCTTTGTCAGTAAAGTTTCCAAATCTCAGCATTTTTATAAGGCAGTAATTTTCAAGCCGTTTGCGTTACTTAAAATACATTTAAGGGCAATATACATGTTCGAAGCATGTTAAAAAATATTTAATCATCTCGCGTAGAGTACAAAAATACAAGACGGCAATAGATAAATCATTACTTTCCCGATTCGGCAGCCGTAGCGGTCAGCGCTTACCTTTGTCCGTCCGTATTTCATTGTTGCCCGTCTATTAGCTGGGCATTCATTGGGTGCGTCTGTCGGCGCGGCTCCCGCGGACACTACAATACCGTCTCGATTAAATACTATTATCTGTATTTATTACATCTATCAAGCCGCCACCTTGCTTTCGGTAGGAGATATAAATCATTAGTTGCAGCTTCTAACTTGCGTCGTTTGGCGTCTGCTTCAGTTTGTAGGAGAGCGATCGCGTCCGTGGTATTTAGGGCTGCTACCCGTACTTTATAATGGAATTTTGCACGTTATTGTCGACTATTATTTGAAAAGATGATCGATCAACGTAGATCCCAATATTTGTAATTTAGTCGGAGCAACAAAAACAATAGCATCATACAAGACATAGGTTCTTCTAAGTCCGCGTAACTAACTACCAATCAAGTTGCAAATCTGTCGCTAAACAACTATTGGTGTGTTCCGACAGATACACTTTAGAGTCAGTTCTCCTGTACATTTAGTGTGTTTAACATCTTACGAAACATCGTCATTTAAAGCCAAATGAGATTATGGTCAAACATTAAAATTTATAAAACACTAGCCTCTGTCTGCGACTTCGTTCTCGTGGAATAGATACTTTGGGCTAACGCTAACACGCAGCGGAAGCTCTCAGGTGGAAAAAAACCCCGATTTTTAAACATTCTTCACTAGTGCTCCGCTCCTATTGGTCTTAGCGTGATGATATATAGCCTATAACCATTCTCGATAAATTAGCTGTATAAAATTGAAAGAATTTATCAAATCGGACCAGTTCCTGAGATTACCTCCTACAACGCTACAACGTTATAAACTCACAAACTTTACCTCTTTATAATATTAGTATAGACTAGCCTCTGCCCGCGACTTCGTTCGCGTGGACATAGTTAATTTGGGCTAACTAATATGCAGCGAAATCTCTCAAGAGGAAAACACACCCGATTTTTAAACATTCTTCATTGTTGCTCCGCTCCTATTGGTCTTAGCGTGATGATATATAGCCTATAACCATCCTCGATAAATGAGATATATAACAATGAAAGAATTTTTGAAATCGGACCAGTAGTTCCTGAGATTACCCCCTACAACGTCACAGTTCACAACGTCACAAACTCACAAACTTTACCTCTTTATAATATTAGTATAGATAAAAAAAATCATGAAAATATTTTGCTGTTCATCATTTATTTTTTTATTTATTTTACAAAATATCAAAAAGTTGATCGTAACTTTACGTAAGTACAAGTTATTAATTCCAGTGATGGAATTGAATGATGGGATCTATGTGTAACCAGAAGTAAATTTTGACTTTCCCAGTCGGTTAGTGGTATCCGCCGCAAACTGTACCCGTACCGAACGCTGCGAGTTATAAAAGACGTCCGCGACACATTTTTACCGACCCTCCTGATTTAATCACGTCAGCGAACGATCAGTACCAGCCTGTCCCTCGAAACAAAGCGTGCTCACGCCCACGCCCGCCTTACCACAGATCACGCCGCCGTGGTCTGGGGGTTAATTTCGCTCCCGCACACCCAATTAGGACTCCCACGGCAGCGACTCAAGCCTAGGTTCGATCCCTCGGTAGGGAGCCCTTGAGTGCGTTGCTTGTGCGATACGGTGACACAAAATATACATGACTGCTACAACACTACACGATCACCCCCACACACGTGTACGCCTACACGCTTACACATCAAAGTGAAAGGGTTTACTTTTTTCCCATCGAACTGAAAAATCTCCCAATTTTCCGATAGTAAATATATGGAGGAGTTGTTGAGGCGTGTACGCTTGGTACACATATACGTTTCAACAACTCATACATATATGAATAGTTAGCTAGGTTTGCTAAGATAGGTCGCGTCTGCATGCAACAGCCAAGCCGAGGTGTGCCGTGCACCCCTGAGCTGGTTGCCGAAATAAAATCGGCTGAGTGCCTTAAGCGCTCGCCTTAATAGTCCAGTGAAGCTGTTAAGAACTTGCTAGGTCAATAGCGCAGTCAGTTCGAGAAAAAAAAAGACTTATTTACTGTGATTTTAATTTGTTATCTAATGCGTTTTTAGTTTTGGTCACAGTATCACGTGATTATAAGGTACACTGTCGTCTAAAATGGTGATATGTTAAAATTATAGCGGAGTGACTCTTACGTCCAGTTGCTGGAACACACCAAACTATTAAAAATTGCCTATAAAAGTATATATTAGGAAAAGAAAAAGTCTAATCACTTTTTTATATCCACTGTAGGGTGATTCAAAAAAACAAAAAAAAATTTTTTCTTCTCTCCAGCATGCTTAAAAGTTCAATTTACATGTAAGGAGATCCCAGTTAAAATTTGAGCGCTTAATATTAATATTAAGGACATCCGCATCGCACTTCTTTATTTTCCATAAGAATAACATAGAAAAATATTCGTTTGTACCTTCTGATTTTTATTACGTGCCCATCATTAGTCAAAAAAATCCCTGTACATATTTTTGTAGAGAATTGAACGCTCTACAAAAAAGGTCTCTTACGATTTTTCCAAAAACCTAACCACTTAAAAGTTATTCGAGGTCAAATTCCAATATACTGAAAATGTGACCATTTGTAATGCATTACAGCGAATTCGATAAAGTTATGGAAAATTTTCTTCAATATTTTTATGTCTCTTCTTAATTTAGGCTTTCACAAAACCTTTTCAAATTTTCCGCAGTCATCATTTAAGAAAAATCAAGCAGTTTGATAAGAAATTATTAATATGTATTTTAAATATTTTGTTTTCTCTCATTTTTATTGATGAAAATCGGTTTTCTAATTATCCAATAATTTTTGTTTATGTTTTTATATTTATAATTATTAATATTTATTTTCAAAATTTTATTTGAGTTATTCCCTCATCCTTCTTCAAAGCCCGCTAAAAAAGAAACTTTTCAAACTCTATCGGTAATGTAACTGTTTTTTTTTTTGGTTGGCGGAGTTGTGGATAAAGTAGTTTAATTTGTTGATATTTTTGTGAAAATTGATTTTGCTGTCTCTCATCGTGTTGTTATTAGAAATATTAGTTTTTTTTACATAAGTATTTGATAATTTTGAGTTTATATCTTATTATTTCATCATAAGAGTTATAATAAAGTTAGTTTCTCGATAATGCATTACAAATGGTCAAATTTTCAGTATATTGAGCTTTGACCTCGAATAACTTTTAAGCGGTTAAGTTTTTGGAAAAATTGTAAGAGACCTTTTTTGTAGAGCGTTCAATTCTCTACAAAAATATGTACAGGGATTTTTTTATGACTAATGATGGGTAAGCAATACAAATCAGAAGGTACAAACGAATATTTTTCTGTTATTCTTATGGAAAATAAAGAAGTGCGATGCGGATGTCCTTAATATTAATATTAAGCGCTCAAATTTTAACTGGGATCTCCTTACATGTAAATTGAACTTTTAAGCATGCTGGAGAGAAGAAAAAAAAAAGTTTGTTTTTTTGAATCACCCTAATCCACTGATATACTGTACTTTGATACGATGCAATTTTTTATTAGCAATATTATTTGCGCAACCCTAACAGTAACATGTTATTGACGAAATTAAATTAACATCGATTTGAACATTACATTTTTTTAAATCGATTTGCTCTTTGTATTCAGTTACTCCAAATTATATTATTACTATTAATGTTCATGCTATCTTCAATAAGTCAAGAGAAGACAATGTAATGCTATTAATTTCTATTGCTTTGGCAAACGTATTCATATTTTTAAATTCGTAGTACTTTTTTCTGTTTGAGTTTGTCCAGGAATGGTTTTTGACAGTAAATCTACAAACTATTGAAATATTTTTTAAGAGACTTGTGCTGGCATATAGGGCACCATTCAGTGAATAATCTAGTCTACGTATCATTATGCTTCTTCAAAGAGGTTAAGCAGCGACCTAACATATAAAAAAGGAATCAGTAATTTAAATACGGTAAACAAGGCGTGGAGGTTAAGTAGTTATATGAAATACATTTCACAATTGATTCAGATTAAATACGTAGCATCCATCAAACTGCAAAACTACTGAGACAATATCACAATATAATAAAAAAGTACAATATAAACCTGCCATTTTATTTAGCATGTCGGACCGAAGAGTGAGAGGTCCAGCTAAGATCGGCTTGCTTCAGTTTTGTAAAGCGTTGTCTCTATCACACAGCGTAATGCCTGCGATAGACAAAGACAACGCTATACGAAACCAAACTTATACGACTATCTCGGTCTTCTCCATAACCTCTCTATACTATATGTGTTTTATAACCGGGTGATATATTGTTTTAGTAAGTTTAAATAGCATATTATTATTATAATTGTTTTTATTTTTAAATTGCAAATGTTAAACCGAAACACACATCACTAACAAAAACATTGGCGCCATAATTATTTCTTCTTTTTAATTACACGAAATGTTTAGTTACGAATGTTACTGGCATTTATAATAAGTTTTTAATTATATTCATTAATATAGTACATAACATTGTGTTTTGGAGATAATTATCAGAGACGTGGTCGATAATGTATAATCTCGATCGCAGCGGGGTGTACGCGCTACCGCTGTACTGTCTGGCATCTATTATGTAAACCTTGCTTCTGTTTTAGCATCTATTGCACCACAGTAGTTAAGAATATTGCCAACATAACAACACTTTATCGTCATGAGAATTACGATAATTCTATATCTAGTTTAATATAAAAAAGTACTATAAAAGGTAGTACCCGTTTTAGGAATCAATAACGATTAGTTGTCCAACATTTGGCTTTTTTGACAATAAGGATGATTTAAGTATATATTATAGTAACAGGCTGTAATCAGCAGTTTCACTCGTGTTTAATTTTCACAATGCTGCGTTACGTGAGACCCTGCAATATTATTTCCTTATCGCTTAGAATAATTAATCTTCAATTTCTATTTTAATTGATCTAATCTTATGTTCTTCCTCAGAAATTCAGAGATTACCATGTTCGAAAAAGAAATATCTTGAGTTTTGAGATCCGAGTTAAGTATTTAAACAATATTATATAGCTCCGAAGTATTGACAACAGATCTATACATAGATGAGTTATAAATGGCAGGTATATGTCATTGTATCTGTTTAATAAGTCAAACGCAAACAGCTAATGTATGTTATTATTAACCGACTTCAAAAAAAGGAGGTTATCAATTCGACTGTATGTTTTTTTTTTTTTTTTTTTTTTATCAGTTGACTATCAATGACGTAAAGAAAGAGATATCAGTAATAGTTTGCATCCCTTTCTTTCATTACGATTTAAATGATAATACCTCATTTTACAGTATCTTATACCATCAGGTAGTTGAGGATACTATTCCAGTGCAGTAACTTGAACGGTATGCGTCTATTGCAAATTATCGTGTGAACTCTCTAATCTCTGTCTAATATCTTTGTGTTTTTGAGTATAATTATATTCGAAGTCATGTAATTATAATTTATAGAATAACTAGCTTCTGACCGCGACTTCGTCCGAGTGGAATAGTTATTTTAAGCTAACGCTAACATGCTACGAAAGCTCTCAAAAGAAAACGAAAAACGATTTTGAAACATTCTTCATTGATACTCCACTCCTATTGGTTTAGCGTGATGATATATAAATTGATTAAATATAAATTGTGCTATCTAACACTGAAGGAATTCAAATTCATTCAAATCGGACCCTTAGATTAGTGCGTTCAAAACCAAACAAACAAACAAACCCTTTATAATATTTGTGTTTAATATAGCATAGTTATTGTATATATCTAAAAGGATGTAGCCGCACGAGGCTTGGACGTGCCTCGAGTGGACCTTGTGTTGCAGTATTGTGCTCCTGCTTCAGCAACTGACTACGTACACAGGTAAGTTCATTAGCTTATCTTATATTCGTTTTAAAATTTTCAATATATAATTGGGGTAACAAATAAAAGTAATCATAAACTGCAACATACTGTTAACATGTTTTAGTAACTTGTGCTGCGACTGTGCCCTTTCTGCATATAAACTGAATTCCGCGACTTCATCGGTGTTGGCTTCCACGCCCAGAAAATAAAAATTATTGAACGTGTTGCACTATTATAAAATCATAGTTGGTTAAAATTTAATAACTTATTATATGATGATATTGGATATGGGAGGAAAAACACCAATCCCTGAAGGAAAAAGTGGAAAACCAAGAAAAAAGGTTACAATTCATGGAAAAACAAGCAAGACAAAGGAATATTGTTTTCTTTGGTATTGAGGAGAGTGAGTTATCATACAACAACTTAGAAGACATTATACTTAAATTTATAAGTGAACACCTATCAATAAAATTAGAATACAGAGACATACAAGCTGTAAGGAGAGTGGGGAAAAAAGGAGAAAAACGGCGGCCTATAATAGTAACTTTGTCAACCCTTGGCGTAAAGATCAATATTTTCAAACAAAAAAGGTTATTGAAAGATACCCAGTACCATATAGACGAAGACTATCCAAGGTATGTTTTAGAAAAAAGGAAATCACTTCAAGAAGAAGCAAAGCGAGAACGTGAGAAAGGTAATAAAGTCACTTTAAAATATGATAAACTAGTTATAATAAAATCGAGCAATAAAAGGACACTACCAAACTCACCGGAGTCTTACTCTGCATCAATGGGAGACAGCGCTATACAAACCAATAAAAAGAATAAAATACAACAAGCATATCCAACCGTACGCAGATCAAACAGCGTATCAGAAATAGCTTTAAAACCAGGTATTATGAACTATTTAGTAGATAAAAACGTCGGCAAAAACTCCCAAAATTTAAACAGAGAAAATAAAAATAAACATTTATAGCAACAAACGCCCCCTTCTCACACGGAAGTCATATTTAAACAAACTCAACAAAGCAACGAAAACACTCTTCCAACACGGCTGGTCACCGAGGAAGAAAATGACCAAAACCCTCCAAAGGTCTTAACAAAAAACAACACAAAACATAGCTTAAGATCAGAAAAATCTCGCAACCTATACATATTAACATATAACATAAGAACACTGTCATCTTACAGACATTTGTTAGAACTACAAGAAGCATTAAGAAATGTTAAGTTTGATGTTATTGGTCTAGCTGAAACACGCCGACTTGGAACAAAAATCGTGGAATATGAAAACTTTATACTCTGCTATACAGGGTGTACAAAAGGTTTGTATGGAGTGGGCTTTTTAATAAATAAATGTCACAAAGAAAATATAGAAAGTTTCACAAGCATCAGCGACAGAGTTGCACTACTCAACTTAAATTTTCATGGTCTCAAATTATCTCTTATACAAGCTTATGCTCCTACAGAATCAGCAAATGAAGTCGAGGTTGAAAAATTCTATTCAGACTTATATATAGCTCTAGACCAAGTATACAAAGTGTACATAATTATGGGAGATTTCAATGCTAAAATTGGACAACCGAAAGCAGAAGAGTACCTAATAACGAAACAAAACGGCTATGGTACTAGAAATCAAAGAGGACAAAGACTGATCGACTTTGCTCTTGAAAACAAAGTCGCAATTTTAAATACCTTTTATAAAAAGAAACAAAATTGTAGATGGACTTGGCGGTCGCCGAACGGCGAACACAAAAATGAAATCGATTTTATTTTGTCAAACACTCCAAGTATGGTGCAAAATATAGAAGTTCTTAATCTCAACCACCCTTCAGACCACAGGCCAATTAGGGCTACATTAACCTTGACAAAACTAAAAAAGAACAGAAATAGCTACACATCCTACCGAAACCCTATCTTAAGAAACGAAGAAGAAACTAATAAATATAGAGAGTGTGTTACTTATTACTTAACGGATTTACTAAATATTCGAGAAGACATTTCAATACAAACATATTACGACGAATTAGTGAAAATCATAACAAAGAGTCTTCAAAATGCTAGAACATCAAACACCAACATAAACAGAAAACATAACATCTTATCAGAAAATACTACAGCACTTATCACAAGAAGACAAGCGCTACAAAAAATCAAAAACAAAACAAGTTCGATGAAAAATGAAATCTCAGCGCTATACAAACTGATAAGCAAACGCATAAAATATGATTACGCAGTGCATAGAACAAACACTATTGAAAAACATCTAAAGTATACCGGAAGCACAAAAAAATCCTTTAAAGAACTAAGCACAAAGAAAACTTGGATATTGTGTCTGGAAAAGGTGAAAAATCATATAACAATCGCAAAAGTATTATAAATCTAGCAACAAATTTTTATAAAACACTCTACAGTGAACAAAACCACGGAAGCACCAATCATAACATAAAAGACGTTATAAACTTAAAGGGCGTAAAAAAGACTGAACACAAAATATCACCGTTCAAAAACAACGATGTGGCTGAATTAATAAATAAACTCAAAATGGAAAAAAGTCCCGGTTTAGACCTTATTACAAACGAGGCGATAAAATCTGCCTGTACCTTACTGTGTGAACCACTAACGTACCTGTTCAACCGCATTCTAGAACAAGCTATTATACCCACACAATGGTCTGAGTCAAACATTATACTAATTTATAAAAAAGGAGCTCCGAACGACATTGCCAACTACAGACCAATAAGCTTGTTGCCATGTATATACAAGATCTTCTCTTCTCTCATAAATCGAAGGATAATTGCTATATTAGAACCCGAGCAGCCTATTGAACAAGCGGGTTTTAGGAAAAAATTTTCTACAATAGATCACATCCACACTCTAAATTTACTAATCGAAAAGTACCGAGAGAAGCAAAGAACTTTATACATTGCATACATTGACTACAAAAAAGCGTTTGACACCGTATCTCACTCAAGTATCTGGAACACGTTAGAGGAGCAGGGGGTAAATGAAGAATATATACAAATTATCAAAAGTATTTACAGCAATAGTTCAGGCAGAGTAAAATTGGAAAAAGTCGGCCCAGTGTTTCCCATAAAGAGAGGCGTGAGACAGGGTGACCCAATGTCCCCAACACTGTTTATTGCTATTCTGGAACATATAATAAGGAAATTGGACTGGAAAAAATGTGGACTAAACATCGAGGAGAAATACCTAAGCCATCTCCGTTTTGCAGACGACTTAGTTCTCCTGTCGGAATCGAGCGCTCAACTTCAGTTCATGCTACAATCACTAAACAAATATAGTAAAGAAGTAGGCTTAGAGATGAATCTAACAAAAACGATGCTGATGACAAATAGCATAGTGAAAACAGCAATCACAGTAGACAACAACACACTCGATTATACAGACAAATACATATACTTAGGCAAGCAAATCAGTTTTGACAGAAAAAGTAATGAGCATGAAGTGGAACGGCGCATACAACTCACTTGGAACAAATATTGGAGCCTGAAAGAGATATTTAAAAGTAATATGGCAGTACAATTGAAAACAAAAGCCATGACTTCATGCCTCTTACCATGCTTGTCTTACGCCTGTCAAACATGGACATACAGCTCAAAGATAAGGAGCAAGATAACTTCATGTCAACGTAGTATGGAACGAAGTATGCTTAACATTAGGAAAATACAAAAAATAAGACACACAAAAATCAGACACATAACCAAAGCGACTGACATCTTAAAACACTGTTTAAAACTCAAATGGAAGTGGGCCGGACATGTGGCACGATTGCAAGACGGGCGATGGACGAAAAAGGCGACGCTATGGACCGGTCCTATGGGTAAGCGTCATAGAGGTAGACCTCTTACGAGGTGGCAAGATGAGTTAGTCAAGGTAGCTGGTCACAACTGGATAGACAAAGCTCAAAATAGGGAACAATGGGAATCCTTGGAGGAGGCCTTCACCCGAGAAGGGGTTCTGGAAATATAGCCATATTTTAGTACTCACATTTAAAAAAAAAAATAGAAATATAAGTAGGTTAAGTTAGGATAAGAAATTCAAACTATGTACAAAACATGTGTCTATTTGTTTCCATGAAATATAAGGCTTTTTATTTTTTTTTATTTTTATTTTTTTTTTATTTATTATTATTATTATATGATGATATTGTGATGATTTTCTTTTTATATTCAAAGCTATCTTATGGTTTTAGTTAAGGATTAAGTATCTAAGAAGTTAAACTAAGAACAAATCTACCGAAATGTATCTAATATTCTTTATGTAATGTGTGCATAACCGAAGACTTCAGTCATTTTTATTATATAGTACCCGATTAGGCCTCCCACGGCACTCAAGCCTAGGTTCGATCCCTCGGTAGGGAGCCCTTGAGTGCGTTGCTTGCGCGATACGGTGACACACAAATATACATCACTGCTACAACACTACACGATCACCCCCACACACGTGCACGCCGACACGCTTACACATGAAAGTGGAAGGGTTTATTTTTTTCCCTTATCGAACTGAAAAACTCTCAATTTTCCGATAATAAATATATGGAGGAGTTGTTGAGGCGTGTATGCTTGCTACACATATACGTTTCAACAACTCGTACATATATGAATAGTTAGCTAGGTTGGCTAAGATAGGTCGCGATTTTGCATGCAACAGGCAACAGCCAAGCCGAGGTGTGCCGTGCACCCTTAAGCTGGTTGCCAAAATAAAATCGGCTGAGTGCCTTAAGCGCTCGCCTTAGTAGTCCGGTGAAGCTGTTAAGACCTTGCTGGGTCAATAGCGTAGACATTTCGAAAAAAAAATCATTATATAGATAGGATCTTAAGAATACAAGATGAGTATATAAAAAATAAAAGAAATAACAAAAATGAGACATACTCGAACAGTAATGAAAGCAAGGAAGAGGAGGAAAATGACAATATTTGCGAAGCGTATTTTTGGTACACGTTTTTTTTTCGAACTGATTACGCTGTTTGATAGGCCTTTGCAGCTTCACCGGACTACTTCTACATTACTTAGTTTACAAAGAGTGTTACAATGTTTTACGGATTTATTAGGGTGGGGCGGACAGGTCGCGCTGCGCAAGTCGGAGCCGCCATAATGTTCCTGTTGCCAAGTGAGGCAGAGTTTGTGAGACATCTGGAACAAAAGAGAATACGGTATTGTCTTTTAGAATTTGCATTACCTAATCCTTTTATAACATCTTTGATATATATTTTTCTTTTACTGACATACATACTTCTATACATAAATATATAATAATACTAGGTGCTGGCCCTGGTTTCGCACAAATGTACTGACGAAGAAAATGAGCCGAAATCTCCCCATTACAGTATAATCATGTAATTATATAAAGCTATCTTTGATATACATTTTTCTTTTAATGACATACATACTATTATATGCATATATGTAATACTATGTGCTCGCCCTGATTTCGTACGAATGTAATAACGAAGATAGTGAGATCAAATCTTCCCTTTAAGGTATAATCATGTAGTTAAATAAACTGGACGATTGAACGTCAATCTGTCAATTATGTTAATATTTTTGAAGAACTCGCTACTGTGTTCTGCCCCACTCACCTTTTAATATAAAGATATTTCAAACATTTTCTTTTAAACAATCCTTTCTCTGACAGTTACAAACAAGAAAACAACAGTTGTTTTTTTTTGTTTACTGTAGGTCTATGTTAGTAAATACGCTAAAACTAGAGGGCGTCTGGCTTTCAAGTGGTTACGTTTAAGGCCACAATAGAGTGGATCAGTATGTGAACGACGTGATGGTGTCGCCATCTCCGTGTCTCGTCAATGACACCCTTCTGTGTTCATCCACCAGAAACGAATATAACTATACATATTTGTAGAAATATGTAGAATGGGAAGATAAAATGGATCGAATTTCTTGCCGGTTCTTCTCGTTGAGTTGGTTGTTTGTCTGAACCAGGGGTAGCTTTGACATTCATAAGCGACTTCTCAGGACCTAAATCGAATAAAGAATTTTTATTTGATTTGATTTGAATGCAGCTACATGAACACACTCATTGATGCTTCACAGATTTTTAACTTGAAAATGATTGTCAACGGACCGTGAGCTTAGAGGAAAATGTACCATTATGTGATGGCTTTTTCACCATTTTTTTTTCGTTACTAAAAAGTACCGCACAGTGGAAGGAATCGAACCTACGCTATGGAACCATTGAGCCATCATTATTTCATCCGTTAAGAAACAATAAAGAAAAATTGTAAATTATCTAATAGGTTACGACAAGGTGATGAGTCTAAATCGTTAGAAGCGTTACGAACCGTCGCTCCAACAGCACCGAACTGTCACCGGGCTGCTATTGCAGTGCAAACTAAATTAGAGCACACTGCCCACAGTTCGTCGGAATGGTTGGCTAGAGCCAGTAGAGGTGAATATTCTAGCATTTTCTCTATTGCTTTCTAGATATCGTGTCCAAAACCAGTAAACGTTAAGCTCTAAGCGTTAAGTGTCTTAGATGAATGTGAAGATTTTGTATGACTGTATTTGAAAAGAGATGGTTTTTGTTACAACAACTAATAACGTAATGCAATGTAGCAATGTATAACAAATTATTTAAGATTTTTTAAACAAGTTTTAGGTCATCTGATTTTAAAGGACGATGCGGTCTAAAATGGTGACCGGAATTTTTGGCGGGATTTTAGTCTGTCACGTAGTGGATTTTATATTTTATTCATAATCTTGTGTTATTTGCCTCTATATTTTGTTAATTTGGTGGTGTGTTACATAATATAGTTAGTTTATTGTGTATAAGTGAAGTGAATGGAAAATAATACCATGGAGCATGAAATTCTGAGATGCCACAAAAACTCCCTGGAACGTTCTAACAAGGGAGCCACCATCTTCTTAGAATATTGAAATAATTACACAACCCTTGTAATGCATGACATGACATGACTACATGACAATGGCAGTAATAATCTGAAAGATTGGTTCTCAACAAAAAAAAGATAAAAAAAGATGGTAGACACGCTAAACCTAGAGCGGGATTAGATCTCAAATGCAGTAGCTGGGAAATACCAACAGTTACTTGGCGATGGAATTCCAGCTTGATTAACGATAAATAGTAAACATCTGTCCAATATAACGCCGAAATAAATGTCAATAACTGCTATATATCAATAACGAATTGCGTTGTTGTGCTATAAAATATAACAGCTGTTGTTATAAATCGTTTTCAGTTATTTTGCTATTAGGCAATTTACCATGTAGTGTCTCTATCGTTAGTCGTGGTGACCTTGTGGTTTGACCGGTGGAATATTATTTCGATGTCCGCAGGTTCGAACCCCGGCATGTCCTAACAAATATTTCGGAATTCGCGTACATTTACTAATTTAAATTGGTAACACTATCAGCTAATGGTGAAGGTAAATATCGTAAGGAAACCTGAACCTGAGAAATGTTCTTGTAGTACTACTACTGTATGTGGGAAAAATGTAGAAATATGGATTTCTCAGAGTTTCAAATCGCTAATACGTCATGGACTAGTGTGGTGATTACGTCCATACCTTCCTTCTGGTACAGGCTGATGTATTATGATTATTTAAAATTGTATTAATTGGTAGCATATACATCATGGGTTCGCTTCTATTCTGGATATCCTCGTGATGTGCGCGAGTACTTGGATTCGAAACAGTTACATCTCGGTCACGCGGCTAAAGCATTCGCTCTCAGGGAAACGCCAGCGGCGCTCGCGAGGAGATCCAAATCGGATCCAAAACTCAAAAAAGAAAAGCCCATTAACAGATTAACAGTTCACGATGAAGAAGAAAAGAAGCGACCGGGGTGAGTGATATTTAGATGTAACTTGAAAGAAAATATACTTTTAGAGCAGACAACAAATTATTTAGAATTCTAAATCAAATCGTAACACATATTTAACTGACAATTTTAATCTTTGAAAGTATGTGATGGTTTTTTTGTAAATTTAATTTAATGAATATTTTATACTCAAATGTATTTTGGCATCAATTTTGATATTTTCTCATTTTCTACTAAAGTTATCGAAAATGATAATGTTCTTTCTGTAATTTTATTTGTGTTTTTGGTATTTGTCGAATGTGGCTTTTAATACTTTTTATTCTGTGTTCATAATTCGTACTTTTATGTGAATTTGATACATGAAAAAATATGTTATTTTTTTAATTAATAGGACATAAGGTTAGTCAATAATGTTTCTAGAAAAGAAAAAAATATCTCATTTGATCTAAGTGAAATTCTGAATACAGGAACGACATATACTACATATGTCGTTCCTTGTCGGATATGCTATAAAAATAATCCATATATTAAAAAAAAACACTATACAAAAATGAACGCTGTCTTATAAACCGTGCGAATCTGCACTCACTGTTAGTATTTATTGAATTTATACAAAGCTGTATGCCGCTTTACAGTACAGAATACATTAACCGCCTTAAACATAATTTCTTCTGATACATTAATTATCAACAAGGTCAGCTATAAATACAAGTACTTAAGTGGCCACTTTACATCTTTAACAGATTTCCGAAAGTGAAAATTGGCTTCAACAGTCGAGTTGTGAACAAACAGAGCTCAATGCACACAGCCAGCGAATTCGACAGCGGACTGCCTCCAATCGACAACTATAACAAAAAAAAGAAAATGCATTAAACATAAATACGTCATTTATTTTGTATAACGAATTATATTGTAAATAAAATAAACAAATATACACGAAAAAAGCGTTTTAATTCATAATCGTTGCACGGTTTTGTTGAGTTAATTTGAGCATAATGATTTAAACACGCTACTCGTCGGAAATTGTAATCGCGATGCTGAGATAATGGAACATCGTCCAATGGCTACCGTTTTCATATTTCTGACTCACGAGTGACTCGGATGAAAAATGATTTTAAACCATTACCGTGCCCCGTCCGGCCTTTTGATATTTAAATTTTTTTCAAGCGGCCGTCATTATCGTGGGATGATTTGCGAAATTCGCCCTAGCTCGCGGTTTTTGTTATACTCTGAACGAGTTTTTTGTCGCTCTCATTTACAATGTTTTTATTGCTGCATAATGACAAATTAACAGAGTATTGTGAGGCTGTTTCGTGTCATACTCACACCCTTATCAAGGTTAAACACGTTGCTTTTTCTCATATGATGTGTTACACCTTTAATACTACAGCACTCTACATAAATAACATAAATTTTGGTGTAAATACTTATACATTTTCTTTACTCACAACTTGCATAATAAATAATAACTAC
The DNA here is from genome assembly GCA_014332785.1 of Antheraea mylitta. Lineage (NCBI taxonomy): Eukaryota > Metazoa > Arthropoda > Insecta > Lepidoptera > Saturniidae > Antheraea > Antheraea mylitta. The sequence continues at coordinate 7,958,716 of JACEII010000013.1, forward strand.
TAAATAAAATTGTAATAAATAACAGATAATCAAAATTTTGAAAACTAAATTAGTAATTTAAAAGTACTAGGCCTTCACAGCTTCACTGAACTACTGAATATGTGTGAAATCATTTATTATAGTCCTATATAGATAATATGCCCCTGTGAAAATCGATCCAACCCAGTTTCTCAAAGCCCAGTTTTATTTAAAACAGGACTAATTTCTCGGAATAGTGTACTTCTATTATTATTTGCTTACTGTGGCACTAAATCTAACTTATTTTTAAATGTATCAAATACACTTGGCCTTTGAGGATTTAAAATATTATGATAGCTTATAATATAATTAAGTATACAGCTATGATAACATAAAAACTCAGGCAACAGCCCAAGTCGAGTTGTGCCGTGCACCCTTGAGCTAGTTGCCCAAATAAAATCGGCTGGATGCCTTACGCGCTCGCCTTAGTAGTCCGGTGAAGCTGTTAAGATCTTGTTAGGTCAATAGCGTGGTCAGTTCGAGGAAAAAAAGTGTTCTGTTTTTATGTTTAAAAACGTTATATTCAGTAGGTGGTAGTGCCACGCTGATGCTATTATTGGTTTCAGCATGAATGGGTCGGCTCGTCCGGGGTAGCACCACCCTCTCACAGAAAACCGACGTGAAGTAACAGTGCTTGCATTGTTGCGTTTCGTTCGGTCAGTGAGAGCGCCGGAGACTCATCTGCCCTCCCCTCTTCTCTCCTCTCCCTTCGCCCTTTCCTTTCTCTCCATTCCCCAAACACAGGCTGGCAACGCATTTGCGACTCCTCTGGGGTTGCTAGAGTCTGTGGACGGCGGTGATCGCTTAACAACAGGTGACCCGAACGTTCGTTTGCCTCCTATATGATATAAAAAAATTACCTATTTTTTAAAATTAGAATATATGTTTTCTTTATAAAAAGGGAGTGCTTTATCTAAATCTATGATGTAGGGTAATAAATATAATTAGATTAAGATTATGAGTTTAAAGTGATGATTAGTGGTGGTATCGGTCCGTTGCTCGCACTCTGCGGCTTAAATCAACTTTTCACGAGCTGTAATATATCGTTTACGGGCACAGGACTGTTGTGTGTTGTGGCTTCGCGCGTCATTAACCAGCACATTTGCATGGCGGCCGGCGCCAGTACTCGTGAAAATGCCTTTTCATTAGCATCAGCTGGCTGAAAAATTGTTCTGCCTCTATGATGGTTGTATCATATCGAATTAAATGAATGCTTATGATCGATTGAAAAGAGATGTTCTGGTCTTCATAAATATAAAATACTTTCTTAGATATTCATGATTTTATGAGACGTATTTTGTGGTTTATTTCTAATTCATAAGTTTGTTTTTGTAAGATTTGTATTGTTGTAATTTTTGCTGTAGATGCTGTCGCACTGTATTTTGAAATCTTATAAGCTTTTATGAATATATCTATTTAATCAAAGTTTGTTGTTTCTGCCGTCGAATTAAAAAAATATTAAAACCTTTTTTTGATATTCAAACCTCTGGTATTTAGAATTTTATAAACTATTCTCTTGCATATATTCAAAATTATAGTTTGTGTGATACAGATTTAATGTTATGAATTCAAACGGTGATATTATATGCTACACTAGGAACGTACCGTGACTTTTTGCGCATTAATCTGAACATTTAATAAGACGAATCATAGTATCATATCATCAAGACTTTGTCACTACAAATAATGTAGATTGCTTTAATAAAGATTTTTTGGAATCTGATCAGTAGTAATCTCCACATTAGCTTTTACAAATATATTACAAACGGAGTTAAGAAATATTGCTACTATCCAATACATTCCACTGTTATATATATATCCATGAACAAAGTACAAGTGATTTGGGATGTCCAACACTATTATATTTATTGGAAACCATGTCAGTAAAGGTAATATTTAAACAAGTAATGTACAATATTTGCAAGTAATTTTCTAAGAAATTATTCAGTAAATGATAAGTTACGTCAAGAATGCAGTAAATATTTGATAAGCGCCTGCATTCTTTGATTGATGTGCGGAGAAACGAATCAGATTAAATAAATTTATGCTGGCTTTGTGGCTTCTTACACGGCGAAAAGTTCTTTTCAAAGAGTCGGCAAGTCAATTCGGTAGTACAATGAGTTTTGTCGAGCTCGGTGGCCGAGCGATAGATAAGTTAAGAACGTAGAAAGTATCTTACCTACATCGAAACGCATTCTCTGAAGTTATTTACTTAATATAGGTACTAGAAATAATATCCTAAAAAATATTTGAAATATATGTATATGAGTATAATTATAGAGAAATTATTAAAATTAAAAATCTCACTTATCATTTAACTTGACAAGTACGTTATTCTTTATTAATTTAATATACGTACGAAAATTATGTGAGGTAATTTTAAGGGGTTTTTATAAGTCATTACACATGTAAGTGTTTGTTACGAAAGTTAGCCAACCTTAATAGCGTAGTCCGGTGAAGAAGACCTTGCTGGGTCAATAACGTAGTCAGTTCGAAAAAAAAACAACCTTAATAGTCTGGCAAATTTTATTTCGTTCTGAATATAGTTGCGCTCAACATAAATTTAGGTATAAATACATATTATATATAACATCGAGACAACATAGACTAAATAAATGCCAATTTTAAATTGCTATAGTAATAAATATATTTTAACATTGTATTAAACTGTTAACTATATAACGCATAAGCCTAAAGTTATATTCAGAATGGCCAAAAATATTGACGAGGACTCTACATTACAATTGCAATAAGAATTGCAAGAAGCCAAGTTAATTTTATGATTTGGTAAATCTCGGAACTAAGTCAATATATTTAAATAATTTATAATTTTTGTTTATTTTTTATATATGTTGAATGAATGAGGGAGTCGTGTACATTTAAAAGAAATCCTAACATAAATGAAAATGAAAGAAGGGGTTGGTTCTGTAATGTGATTTTAATTTACTATTATATTTAGTCATATGGACAATTGCAAATAGTGCTTATAAACGCTTTTGTACAAAAGAAAATATTTAATGAAAGCTATGTTTATAGCGTATCTCCTCTATAGATTGGTACACGTAGCAGTTGGTCTATGCGTTGGGCGGTGTCGAGTAAAACGCGCCGCGTCACGACCCACCGAATTATAAGCACAAAGCGCCGTTGATACCGAATATTCCATATAAATATTGAGCTAATCGCCCTTTCAATGAAGCGGCCCGCTTTTTTATTAATAATTGATCGCGGAGCGGCGAGTCATGCGCCGCTTTATTGTGTAGACGAACACATTTTTTGCTGTAGCACAACTCATTAATGAGCGTCCGACGAGTCTCCAGCACATGACGCCGAGTCGCGTCGCCCGTGCTCCCGTGTCAAACTTGCACGTAACTAATTTTCGGTGAGTTTGGGAAACTCATCAGTTAACCCGGAACTTATTTCTGTTTGTCTATCGAATTCTATTAAGGTGATTATTATAAACAACCAGTTTTTGCTCGCGACTTTGCACGCGTTAATATATTTAGGTAGGTAATTAACTCTCGGGAACAGTAAACTTTTTTTTTGGATGAAAAGTAAACTGTCTCTTTTTCCAAACCGTTGTGAACGTGTATGCAAAATTTCGTGATTGGTTAAGTAGTTAAAGCGTAAAAATGTACCAAATAAATACACTCACTTTGGTATTTACGATACTACTTAGTTAGAATAGTTAACATTTTCAGTATTTATTAACACCGTTGTCTTAATGAAGCAATTGGCGTCTTCGAAATCATTTTAGTGATATTAATAATTTTCAGAAGAAAAAAAAAACAAAAATCACGATTAAGCTGTTATATATACAGTTTTCCTATGATTATTTAATTTAATTTTGCCCTAAAGTTGATAGATTTTAATAAAAATAGAAAAAAAAATCATAATTGTTTAGTAAAAATCAAATTTACAATTATAGCCAACGAAGTTCCTCTACAATTTCCTCCTATGGACAGTTGAATTTTTTTATATGTTTTGAGCAATATTACGTCAATGGACCGAGCAAAAAATATTCCCTTTAAACGAAGCACCCTAATGTGCGTAATATTTTTTTTGTATCTTATAGGTTTTAGTGTTTCACCACAGTCTTAGCTGATGTTAAGAGACGATGTGGTCTAAGATGGGAAACACGGTAATCCTAAAGAACTGATTCAAATGCATCTGCCGGAATACACTAACATGGACTTGACGAGAGATTTTCAAGTTGAGGGTGATAGCTAGTTGAACGGACTTAAAAAAAAGACCTACAACCATGCCATTACTTTCATCACTGTGTTTTCCATCAACTTAAGTTTCGACTGAATTGCTATGATTCGAAACCACGTCCATTGACGCATTGTCCGAACACACTATCAACTAAGCCATTGCCGCTTCACACAATTTCTTCGAGGCTCAATCGTGTTAAAACTACTGAACGTATATCGGTTTGGGATCATGACCATTTCGGAATTTTTCGTAGATGGTTTTAAGCTAATTTTTTCCATTAACCCTTTGCCATTCTTTTGAAATATATACATGTGAATATAGGCGTTTAGTAGGTGGTAGAGCCACGCTGAACCTATTATTGGTTTCGGCATGAATGGGTCGGTTCGCCCGGGGTAGCACCACCCTCTCACACAAAAACCGATGTGAAGTAACAGTTTTTGCATTGTTGCGTTTCGTTCGGTCAGTGAGAACGTCGGAGAACCATCTTCCCTTCCCTCCCCTCTCCTCTCCCTTTCTCTCCATTCCCCCAAACACAGGCTGGCAACGCATTTGCGACTCCTCTGGGGTTGCTAGAGTCTGTGGACGGCGGTGATCGCTTAACAACAGGTAACTCGCATGTTCGTTTGCTTCTTATATGATATAAAAAAGGGCCCTTCAAATATTACGTAAATATAATCTTTGTAATTTCTGACCGCCTCTCCCCTGCTCAGCAAAAGTAAGCAATCCTCTTACCCCCCCCCCCCTCTCAACATGCTTACGTAAAGACTAAGTATTTTAAAATCTGTTCTGGTGAAATAAATAAATATTGCTGACGTAATCACTCTCCAAACCCCCATCACCTATGTTATCAAAAATAAGCAAATTAAGGACCCCTCCATCCCCGATCAGTGCTTACATAATACTTGATTGAACCCATATCAGCTAGTTAGAGTAATATAAAACTCGTATCTTTATACTACAACAACTATTGGGCATGACTGACAATTGTTTGTTTATTCATTTGTTCAAATAGCCCAATGATTTTTTTTCTAAACTTATCAACACTTAATCGATGTTGTTAGTAGAATTAGACCTCGCGTTTAATTATACGACTATTGCTTAATCAGCTTGTGAACTTTTATATAATACAACAATCTCATTATATGTTCATTGTATTTCCACGATATTTAAGTGTCGTCACTTTCATTGGGTTATATTCATAAAGTGCTTAGTTCCGTTTATTCCACTTTATTAATTAAACATTCTCACACGTTTCATAAAACAATAACTTTTAATTTTTAAGTATTATGGTGTGCACCGCTTACAGCCAGTTAGGTTAACAGTAACAGCACCGTGTGAACTCGGCTAAAAGCTTAAGGCGACCATGTATTCAATTATATTTGGGACACGACGAATACTTTTCTTTATACATAATTGGTGTTATTACAAAAAAGTTAAATACGTATTAAATACTTGCTTTAAAAAGGTTTCGTACTAAATGCACCGCGCTCGCCCGAGGCAAGTTCGTGTTATCGCAAGTCTAACATAACCTAATCAAAGCGAGAAAAAAGCAAGATGGCGAACATTCAGTGAGCGCGGTCCATTTAAAACGTAACCTTTTTAAAGCAAGTATTCAATGCATATTTAAATTTTTTGTAATAACACCGATTAGGTTTTAACGTTTGACCACAACCTCATTTAACGTTTGTTAAGGATGTATTCCAGGATATTTTATACGTTAAACATAGAGGGAGTGGCTCTGAACTATAGCTGTCGGAATAAACCAATTGGTGCTTGGCAATAAATTTATAAATGAGGTTGGTAAGGGCAGGGCAGCTTAGAAAAAGCCCAGCCACCATGCAAATTGTAAATTTTATGTTACATCCTTACTCCTTACCAATATTAAAAATTCGAATGTCAGTTTGTTTGTTACTCTTTCATGCCTTGATTATTCAACAGATCATCATAAAAATTTTCATTCACGTTATCCGGAGCACAGAAAAGGACAAAGTATTTTTCATCCGGAAAACAATACTGTTCCCGAAAGAGGTCAAATATAGCCACGAGTAAGTTACCTATAACTATAAACAAATCTATAATCAATACATTTATCTTTTATCACGCGCTAATTATATCGAAAAGTACTAACTACGTTCCACAGATATGACATAAAGATTGTGTTTTTTTGCGACTACTAGTTTCAAAGACTACTTTTTACCTAGTTTTTACGGTGATATTAGTAGACTCCTTCATCATTTTTTAATAATGCATTTAGATAACAGTAGCTTTGATTAGAAATTTAAATTTAAAATTTGTAAACTAGCTATAATATACACAGGCTAATTATAGTGGGAGCATAAATTAATGTGTAAAATAACCTCATCTTTAATTATGCATTCAATAAAACTTTATACAATAAGTTGTAAAATATATACACGTATTACATAATTTACGTTTTTTCTTGCAATAGAATATGTAAATCAATTTATATTTCTGTTTAATTTGCATACATTCGGCGTTAAAACTATTGATATTGTTGCAACCCAACATAGATTTTATGTAATTTGAAATATTCTGCTGGCAACTTTTTCTACTTACCGCTTAACGAGTACATACATACGTGTGTCTTGTTATAATTCAAATATATATAAATAAAACATATTAAAATGTTTCTTTTATCAAAATCATAACCTAGCGACATAAATGATAACAGAGCTGCACAGATATATTAATTTAGAACGTCAATAAGTACCTATTACAATATAAGGTCTTGATAGACAAATAGATCTTTGATGGAGTGATATTAAATGAATAATAATTTGCATAGAATACTTTACGAAGAAAAAGTTAATTTAAACATTAGGATATCCCTTATTTTTATTACTTCGGTTTATTATTCATGGACACAGTAGCGAAAGCCTAGTGTCATTGTTTAAGAGATGTTGCCTTCTGATTAACGTGTTATTGTTTGAAACCGGGAAACGGCTAACATTCACTCCATTTAATATAATTCAATGAGAAACGTTATCAGTTATAAACGTTACGTATTTTAATTGACGACAATTTTTGGTTTTGTCATTATGTTTATGTGAAAGTGACTAAATTTGTTTTTCGTTTTCATTAAAGAATGAAAATTAGCATTGAATTTCTAAATACTTTCCTTCGGTATCGGTTTAACTTCGGAATAATTATAACAATTTAGAGACAACTTATTATAATCTTAAATTTGGCCTTAAAGGTTACATTGTTTAGGCAGAAGAAATTAGCTGTAGATCAAAATTTTTTTTTTTCGATCTGACTACGCGATTGATCCAGTAAGCTTCACCGGATTACTAAGGCGAGCGCTTAAGGCACTCAGCCGATTTTATTCGACAACTGGCTCAAGGGTGCGCGGCACAACTCGGCTTGGGCTGTTGCCTGATACATGCAATTCGCGACCTATCTGAGCTAATCTGAACTAACCTTCACGCCGAGGGAAAGGACCTAGGCTTGAGCCGCTGCCGAGGGGGGCCTAATTTGGTGTGCGGGAGCGAAATTTACCACCAGACTACGGCGGCGTGATCTGTGGGAACGCCGGCGTGGGCGTGAAAACGCTCTGTTTGGAGAGACAGGCTGGTACTGATCGTTCGAAAGGATCAAAATATGAAGTACGACTATCATATGAATAACTATTTATTATCCAATAAATACTCAAAAGAAATAGTCATAGTGTTTATAACGAAAACATTATTTTAGATACAACTTTTAGTTATTCATAAACTAACGAGAATGTCTCTTATATCGGACGGCAATGTTGCGAGGGGCGTATACACTAACGACGTTATAATTTGATAATACTTTTTTAATTTTCAAAATATATATTAGCAATAGATGTGTATATACGCGGAAACATAAAAATTCATTGACATCTGTTTAAAGTAATATGAGCTTAGACTTATTTTCTTATAAATATTTCTCCATAAAATGAATTTCTTTTGTCGGTAAATAGTTTAACAGAAATTGTTTTCCGTGTGTGCTGTGTCCCTTATTTCTTTTAAATTACACAACAATTTTTCTTTCCTTGACATTATTATCGAATTAAACATTTCAGCAAGATGAATCTAATTAAAAATTAGTTTTTAATTATATCATTGCAATGTATATCTTCGAAGATATCATATATGTAATTAAAATTAATCTTAACAAAAGGAAAGTTCATGTAATGAGAATTTCTAAGGTCCTCTGACTTTGATGAACACTTACGGTAAAACTCGAAATAATCGTAGAGATAATACATGTATCTAACTCGCTTGGGTACTAATAAAGCCAGAGTAGTATATGAGACGTTTGCGAAACATAAGCTGGTCACTAGTCTATACTAATATTATAAAGAGGTAAAGTTTGTGAGTTTGTGACGTTGTGTTGTTGTGGCGTTGTAGGGGGTAATCTCGGGAACTACTGGTCCGATTTGAATAATTCTTTCAATGTTATATAGCTCATTCATCGAGAATGGTTATAAGCTATATCACGTTAAGATCTATAGGAGCGGAGCACAGATGAAAAATGTTTGAAAATCGGGATGTGTTTTCCTTTTGAGAACTCCTGCGTGTTAGTGTTGGTGTTAGTGTATATATTCCACGCGAACGAAGTCGCGGGCAGAGGCTAGTTTATTATAATTTACATTTATTATCTTTAAAGTATTTTTGTAATTCAACTGGTTTCTCTATAATGCTGCCCTTTTTTCATTCTGAACAAGATAAACTACATATATATGCCAACACATACAAAAATATATGTAGACTATTTTTCGCTGACTATTTTAAGGTATAAGTTACATGGTGTCGTTAAGGTTGAAAAATATGTCCGAATGTCCGACAATGTGTTGCGATCACCGTACGTACATCGTTTATAACACCCACTATAGAAGTCGGCTTAGAAGTGCCGTGTTCCGGGAGTAGCGGATAGATCGAAGTGGTAAGGATTTGTACCCGACTAGGGCGTGTGTACAATAGTATGTCCTACCTTGCAGGTCGATATAAGATCGACGTATGATGACGGACTGTGGATATCTCGGCAGTCACCGTTGTTTTTGAATCAGACTGTGTTTACAATCTGGTCCAGGGTTGTCACTTTACTGTGCTACTATAACAAAAAAATCATACAAAACGAAACCATGAAAGTGTCAGTGATCGATTCTAAATTAATAGTCCTCTTATGAAGCGATTTCACCGGGCCGGGTAACCTGATCGTTCCGTGTCAACTGAACTGAGCTTGCGGTCGCACGCCGATACAAAATACTGCGAAATTACACGTGTGCATGAACCCGTGACACACACATTTATAAATTCATATCTCCTTAAGCATGT
>JACEII010000013.1:7968279-8008410 GCA_014332785.1 Antheraea mylitta
CCTTATTCCCCCAAACACACTCCCCAGGTGTTGCTAGTGTCTATGGACGGCGGTGATTACTTAACATCAGATGACCCGACAGTCCGTTTGTCTCCTATGAAATAAAAAAAAATGTATATATCTTACAATATCTTATTTGAAGGCAGGACGGCAATAAAAATTATAAGTCAAATTTGATATTAAGAGAATTAACAATTGTTTTTTTTTCTCGAGCTAACTACGCTATTGACCTTACAAGGTCTTAACAGCTTCACCGGACTAAATTAACAATTGCATAATATCTTTTTTTGAGGTAAAGAAATATAACTCCTTACGTGCGTACATAAGTACATACATACATTTTTTCTTTCGTGTATTTCATTTCCCACTTATTATAAAACTATTGTAATTGAAGTTTTTTTTAATATAGGCAAACCGACAGGCGTGTTACCTGATGTTAAGTGACCACCGCCGTCCATAGACACTAGCAACACCAGGGGAGTCGCAAATGCGTTGCCAGCCTGTGTATCGAGGATTAGGGAGAGGGGGAGGTGGGCATGGAAGAGGAGATGGATTTCCGGCGCTCTCACTAACCGAACGAAACGCAAAAATGCAAGCACTGTCACTTCACGTCGGTGTTTCTGTGGGCCGGTAGTATCCCGGGCGAGCCGACCCATTCACGCTAAAACCAGTAATAGCTTCAGCGTGGCTCTATCACCTCTAAAAGTAAAAGTATCAAGGATCACTTGTAAAATATGCATGAAAGATATTTTATAGCATTTAATATAATAATACCTTATATTAATTAAAAGTATTGGGTGATGTTTATGTGTGCGAGTTGGTAGGTAGCCACACGGAGTCTCGCGTTACCCGTTACCGATACATTAACCAATAGTTTAACTTGATCATATCCATTTACATTGTCCACTTAATGTAGTTTTACTTAATAGGTAAGCGAGGTATTTTATTAATATTTATGAATATTGCGTTTATAATCTTTAAAAGGCTATAATATCGCAAATACCAATGTTATGTAGCCTTTTAAAGGTTGAAATGCAGGTTATAATTACACGCGATAGGTTAATGTGGGAAAGTTACTGATTGAGTGGTTTTTTTTAATAGTATTTATAAAGTCTATGTAATGAGGGGGCCTAGCCAAGTTGATTATCTACAATCACAAGGCCCCGAGGTACGCTAGAATCGTAATTTTGATGTCTGCTTCAATACCATCTAACCTTTGGTAGATTTCTTGATTTCATTGATTATGACCTCGGGTTTGATACCTAATAGCTTTATTAATATTCTTCCTTACTATGACTAAACGAATACAGTAAAATGTAACTATTTTATTTCATTTTAAAAATGTCATCGAATTAATACATAGTATAAAAGTTTCCAACCGCGTCTGTCTGTCTGTCTGTTCGCGATAAACTCAAAAGCCACTGAACGGATTTTCATGCGGTATTCACCAGTGGATAAAGTTTTTCGCTATATCATAGGAGGCAAACGAACAGGTGGGTCACTTAATGTTAAGTGATCACCACCGTCCATAGTCTGTGTTTGGGGGGGAGGGGGGAAATAGGGAAGGGGGAATAGGAAAGTTGAGATGGTCTTCCGGCGCTCTCACTGAACGAACGAAACGCAACAATACAAGCACTGTTTCTTCACGTCGGTGTTTCTGTGAGTACACTACCCCGGGCGAGCCGATCCATTCATACTGAAACAAGTTAAGCTAAGCTGAAGTAATAGCTCTAGCGTGGATCTACCACCTTTATAAAGTGATTCATGGGGAACGTTTTGGTATATAATGTGCAAGGATTTTTATTACAATTAGGGTGAGACAACGTCTGCCGGGCCCGCTAGTTATATGTAATACTAAAAATTTCCTAGACCAGGAATTAATACTCATATCATGTAACTTGTGTATCGATCCTAAGTTATAACCACAACAGGGGATCGAACCTGGGCTTTTGATGCAGTATTGAGCATGCTATGTAACTGAGTTAGTCTGGATAATACTAGATTATTTTAATTTTTTTTTTATTGAAGCTCGACAAAGTGACTGCACTATGCCTGATGGTAAGCATAGTACAACCCAAGAACAGTGGCGACCACCGAGAGAAAGATCATCCATCGTCGGCCGCCGCTGTCATGCCGGCCATAATGACGAAAGTCACCCGGTACTGGATATGCACAGGCTGATCCCGAAACGCGACGCGCAAAAGCGAGTCACTATGACGGGCTTTTTCGCCATGTACATAGTGGTTGCGACCCAGTCGGGCTGTATAACCCTACCACCCCGCTATCGCCATTGCCTCGTTCGTTGATCAGCAGGGTGCACCACGTGCAGGTGAGGTTGGCTTGGGTGTCTCAAGTAGTAAGATGTTACTCGACACCCCTTACACCCCATATTTCGATTTTCTCCTAAATCGAACTGCCTTTAATGTCAGCGGCTGAATAATAACAAAACCAATGGGATAGAGTAGCAGCTGATAGGTATTTAGTTGAGATTATGTCCGTTTATTCACCGAGCCGCGACAACCGCAACAATCCACACACAGACACACACAACTACATATATGTGTTGTCATAAACGTGAAGTAAGTTATATTACACCGCTCATGAGCTATATTTAAAGTATCGCATCTTATATATATATATTCGGTGTTATGATAAAAAAGTTAAATACATATTGAATACTAGTTTTAAAAATGTTACGTTTTAAATGCACCACGTTCGCTGAATGTTCGTCATCTTGCTCTTTTGTCTCGCTTTGGTTAGGTTAGACTTGTGAAAAATGGATAACGCGAACGTGCCTCGGACGAGTGGGGTGCATTTAGCACGAAACCTTTTTAAAGCAATTATTTTGTACGTATTTAACTTTTTTGTAATAACATCAAATGTATTTAAAGGCCTTTGTTTCTTTAATTCATCCACATATTATTATTGCAAAATAAACTATATTTGTTTGTAACTTCTCCATGGAAATGATCCCAATGATATTTGACACAGAGGTGACCTAAGACTTGGTGATGTTGGGTTACAATATTGTCAATATTTAGTAATTAATAGTTATTTTATTACTCCCTTTGTTTCAGTTGACATTGTCGTTAATGGAATTATTGAGCTAAGTAGTAGCGGGTAACATTGCCGCACTGGACGATCTTTTGTGTGATGAGCTAATCAGTTATGTGTGGTTGTTAAATTTCTATATATGTAATTATATTTGCTGCTTTGCTACCCCGATCTAAGCTGTGCCTAGTTTGAAATTTACTAGCCGTGATTTTTTTCGAACTGACTACGATATTAACCTAGCAAGGCCTTAACAACTTAACGGCTTTAACACCGGACTACTATGGCGACTACTTAAGGAACTCAGCCGATCTAGCTGAGGGTGAAACTGTGTCCTCATATCTGTTTATTTATTTGGAATGTCGATTATTTCTGAAAAGTCATGCGATGCTTTAAAATTTAATGAAACTTCTGTCCGTTGAAAGAAAAGTATTTTACGGTTAGCTTTTATTTATTTTTTATGCCAAATAAACAGACGGCTCATCAGATGGTAAATGGTTACCGCCGCCTTTGGACAACTGAACCGCCAAAGGTATCATAGTTGCGTTGCCGGCCTTGAAAAGCGTATTTCAATTCCTTCCTGAAGAATCCATTGTCATAACTCTGGAGGAACACCGTCCCGGGTAACTCATTCCACCACGATAGCGTACACATAATGAAGGTTCTGAAGAATCTGACGATTGTCACTAATTTATTAGGCATATTCAGTGCTTTTAATAATATTTTTAGGGGTACAGAGTATAGCCACAAAAGCCCCTAAATAAAAAAAAAATTGTTGTTGAAACCATGTTGATTCCATAAAAAAATATCATAGTATTAAAGTTTTATATCTATTAACAAACACGCTATACACTAATGAACTGTAGTCAACATTCAATACACACAGATGCCTATCGATGTTTAATAGGGTATGTGAACATGATCTCAAGTAGGTACTTTATGTAAGGGAGCCACTGTTTCTCAATCTGAAACTCACTGGTTTGACACGAGTATGTGCTTTTACCTGATGTAAATAGGAAGAGACGTGTTCACTGGTCGTGAGGAATGTAATCTGTTGTTTTGTTTTTTTGGTCTTTACTTATAGTGTTCTGAATTTGTTCATTTCATTTCGTTTAATACTTGTTTCGAGAACAGTCAGAAATGACTAAATATCTAGTTTAAAAACTGATATATTCAAATTGTGCATTATTTACAGTTACAACTAAGCTAAGCGTAGCAACAATAGTGCTACCTCTTTAGACGTAAGATCAAAACCTGTACGTTTTATGTAAATATCTTCTCAGCGCCGCATTCTGTCTGCGGAGGTAGGGCAAGACTTGTCGCTGCCGAGTGTGGTTTCGGCCATGCTCGGCAGCGAGCGTACATGGCGAACGATTGTCTTCTTCTGCGTGGAGGTCATATTGCAGAAGGAGGCGATGGGGAGAGCCCGCGAAGAGGATTCGCAGAGCAACCTTCTCCGCCAACGGAAGACCGGTAGAAGGCGGTGTCAATTCACCCGCCTCCTTCTGCAAACCTAGCCGAGATTGTGGGGATAATCTGGGGCCCGTCTCCTTATTGCACAGGTCTGGTTGACGAAGGCAGGCAGCTGGAGTGTACTCAGCCGTTCTCCCTGTTAGGCAGGAGCCCGGTAGTCACCTTCCGCCGGGCGGGCCGTTGGAGCGGCTATCCAAGGTTGAGTAGATAGTACGATCCCTTGCCGCCCTATCAAATATTGACTGTCGGTACACTGCTAGATTTTAGTCTGTGCGAGTCGGATATAGCCCATCTCCACCCCGGAGAGTGGGTATCCATAAGAGATTTTCCCACGCTAATAATAATTAAAATATTAATATCTCTGTTGTATGAAGTTATATTACTATAAAAGAGTATCTTCATGAGTCTCTAAAAACAATAATTTTAGCTAGTAAATACTTTTTAAAATAAATAATGTTTTCTTAAAGCATCTGAGAACCGTAACCATAAAAACCACAGGATGTTGTTTTGAACATTGAACACCGATGAACGAACAACTCTTATGGAATAATGTAATCGTAATTCTCGTAGATATAGTAACTCGAGCCGGCGATCGGATTGTCCGGTGTCGTCATATCTGAGCATGGGGCGTAACGCGCGTTTCTTACATCACTGATTCATGATATGTTTAAACGAACGAAAAATTTGACATTCTGTAATCAACACTTAGACGTTCGATATCAAACTTATTACGAAAGATGGATCGACGACTCCATAATCTATAAAAATAAATAAATATGAAGTCTGTTTGTATATAGTGTTAAAATAACAGCTGTTTGAAGGGATAACTTCTTTAGCCTCGTTGAGCGGTATTTTTGGTTGGAGATACATTCGATATCGTGGTTTAATCGATTGGGTGCCTTTGATTCTATTAAATGATGTATCAGATATCGTTTTGTCCTTCACTTTCATTTCACTACCACCGCCAAGAGAAATAAAAACTCAGTTACTTTCGCAAAACATCCTGTTTCTCTTAGTTTCTCTGTTAAATTATAAACATTGATATCAAAATCTACTTGTGGGAATGGAAATCCCTTAAAAATAAAGAATCATGCTCAAAAGTAAAATAAAAAGATATAGACTGCAATGGAAACATCAAGAAGAGTTATAATTTTGCTAAAACTGGTTGTAACTGATCCAACTAAAACTTTTTGCTCGTTTTATCACAATATAATACTCGCGATATTGTTATTAGCATATTTTACCATGAAATATTTAGCGACATCTGGCGGTTTTTAAACATGTATTTTTCAAAATCTGGCGACTTTTTAACTGACGTCTGGAGACTTTTATTTCTTAAACGGCAACACTGCTACCGCTGCGTAGTATAGGGATCTGTGTGTGTGTAATATTTATATTTTGCAGCTCATCATACTTTTGGTTGAATTAATAAATTTATAAAAATATATGTACCTATTGTTCTGGGTGCCAATAGATATAAAGACACACTTTATAATTATTTCAATAAACAAATTCTAAAATTGAAATATAGTCATTCACACTATAATTTATTTAAAAATTAAAAATAGAACACAGTTGTTTCATTGTTTTGAGTTTTCACTTTTGTCGGCATTTCCTTATGACTGCCTCGACTTTTTATTAAATGATTATCACAGTGTATACCAATGCTTCCCACAGGGGGGCAATTTGATAGTTCAGGGGGGCAATTTAAAAATGGTCACTCGACACGAATTTAACCCTTTCGCTGTGGGTTATTTAAATGCTATGCTAGATATCGGTGATCGATTTAACAAAAAAGGCAAATACTTAAGAAAAATGCTGTAAACATTATGTATAATTTTGTTTGACGTAACCAAAACATCAATCAACTGGGTAATTAGAGTTGTCAAGTAAGTTTTTCATTATATGTTTTGAAATTTTAACATATATATTTTGATAACAATTCTATAGTGATTTCTTCCTAACACTTATCATTTGTATTTCTTAAAGGAACAAAACAATTTTTATCGTTGAAAAATATGTATGGGGGGAGGGCGCATAAAATTTTAAGATATGTTAAGGTATGGCATGGCCTAAAAAGTTTGGGAAATACTGAAATATACGGTATTTTTAGCAAAAATCCTTTTAAAACTCTTGTCTCTCTGTTTGTTTCCACCGGTCAATCTTCGGAACAGTCCTATTTAGTCAGGAATTTATTTAAAACAAGTGTGGCTTCTGCGCAAATATAATAATCTGAGGAAATTGCGTACTGATTTGACTAAACAACATTGTTTTTGCTATATTTCTTGCAACAATATTATAATTAATTTTGTAATATTATGACGTTGTTCTATGTATTAAAATGTATATTAGGGCTACCTGTTTATTAAAATTTAACACATTTGTGAGCGCTTACCGCTAATTATCCAATCGTCGAAATTTCACCATAATGAGGTATAACAAAGTCTTTTCTTCACGTGTTATATGTGGATATGATTGTCTCCATTCTTTCTTGTTTTTTTTTTTAATGGTAGAACTGCATTGTACAAATAATGTAAATTGTAGACGTATCGAGGGAAAATACGAAGAATAGAGCATTAGGTATAAATACACAGTCTTGGTCTCGTCGATCATATAAAGAAGGTACAGACAGGTACTGATTTATCTTTTTCGCCAATTTACATATACATATTTTGACGAAATGTCGAATCTACAATAGAAGGCAATGGAAAATACGTACGTCTTTGAACATTCTTACATCTTTGTATCAACATGAGCAGATTTAATTTATTAATCAATTAGGCTCGATTTTTTTACGTTGCTATCCAATTACTTCAAAATGTCTAAATAATTTATTTACACGTTATCTACGGTAAAACCGTTTTTCTCACAGGATATATACTTCATTCTATTAGTGCCGCGTAAATACGTAACCCGATCACCTGAGAGCGAAGTTACGCATTGAACCGATTCCATCTTCCTATTCCTGCTTCTCGACTTACCACCGTAAACGGAGATTCACTTAGTACAGTCTCTGTTATTTAAGGCTTTATTTGTAAAATACTAGATTTTGTTCGTGCCTTTGCTTGCGTTAATGTACCTTTTTTAAACAAGAGATATCCTAAACCTGCATAACGACCGATTGAGACGTTTCGACGCGGCGCGGCGTGAAAGCGTGACAAACGAACAAAAAACTCAAATTCGCATTTGTAGTATTAGTTGAGATTATCATAGTTAATTGTGATCAAACACCAGTTCCTTAAAATTTTTGATGTTACGTATTTGGCAGGTGCAATTGCAGAAATAGCCAAATAAGTTAAATAGTTTTGTCATTTTAAACAAATCTATAGGTATTATTCGCAACTAAATCTTAGTAAAACAATGGTAGGTTTTTCTCTGTACATGTAAAAATAATTACTGTTGCATGTCGGTTCCTGAACGACCGCAACTACAATCTAAGTTCGCAATTCAGAAACGAATATTTACTCTATATCATTTCGCTCTTTGCGAAATACGTAATTGCGTACCACACGTACCACCAAATCGCAAATTTAACTAAATCACATTTTCAGTATTTGATCACATCACAATAAGTACACGATGGAGTTTTTGTCGGGATTTTAGTCTGTCATGTAATGAATTTTATTTTTTATTCATAATCTTGTGTTGTTTTGTAAATATGGTGGTGTTTTACGTAAAATAGTTTGTTTATTGTGCGAAAGTAAAGTGAATGAAAAATAATAGGTACCACGGAGCATGAAATTCTGAGATGCCACAAAATTCCCTGGCAGGTTCTAACAAGGGATCCACCATCTTTTTAGAATATTGAAATAATCACACGACGCTTGTAATATTATTAACTACACAACAATGGCAGTAATTATTAAAAAAGATTGGTTGCCAAAAATAAAGTAAAAAAAAAGTACACCCATCAAGGCCTATTTTTCAAATAACTTTTAATAGTTTGCTTCTTCGCAATTATTGACTGAGACCGATGAAGCACTAATGTCGGTAATACGAACGCTTTCATTTACAAGATTTGTAAACATAAAAGGGTGAATTTACATTTTGATATTCGCAAGTGCTTCTGGGACTAAAATGGCATTCGCTCCCTACAATTTTAAAACATCCCATTTGCATATGCTTTGAAGACATAAACGTCACTTTCCGGAGCACTTTAAGCACTGCGAAAAAGGTGTTATATGGAAATAACTACATAAATATAATTTAACTTGTACTTAACATATTTAAGAAAAAATAAAACACTAAAATATTTTTATTTAAGTTGTCACAGTTTTGAGTATGTACCTAGCTTTTTTTTCTTCATGCTTCTGTAAAAAAGTAATAAGTACTGGTTTTAGTGGTACTGGGGATATTGGATAATCTATACTTCTATACTAATATAAACAGGTAAAGGTTGTGTGTTTGTGAAGTTGTACGGGGTAATCTTAGGAACTACCGGTCCGATTTGAAAAATTCTTTCAATGTTATATAGCTCATTTATCGAGAATGGTTATAGGCTATATCACGTTAAGACCAATAGGAACTGAGCACCAAAGAAGAATGTTTAAAAATCGAGGTTTTTCCTTTTGAGAGCTTCAGATGCATGTTAGCGTTAGCCCAAAGTAGTTAACTATTCCATGCGAACGAAGTTGCGGGCAGAGGCTAGTATTAAATATATATATATATATATATTTTAAACTCCTCACTTAATCCATTTGTGTAGGTTACGTAAATTTTTAAAAAAGTTTTTAGCACGGACTTTTTTGTTTTTGTTTCTTTGCTTACTGTGTGTGTTCGTGTTGTCGATGATTATAAAATACTAACTATTGCCTGCGCCATCGCTCAGATTAGATGTATAATTCGAGAAGAGTACTTTTTTCTGAATAATCTATGCCTTTCTTTGTATTCCTGTCAGTATGTATACAATACAAATTTTCACCAAGGTCGGTTTAGTAGTTAGGACATTTAAGCGTAATAAGCAAACAAACACATATTTATATTATATTTATATATATATTTATTTACTTATATATATTTATGATATTAGTTAGGATTTTTACTTATTTGTTTAAAAACTAAGGATTTATTCAGACTATTTTACGAATGTCTCAATAGTAAGTGATTGTATTAATTCAATAAATAAATTGTAAATAAATAAAGTGATGATAAATTTGTACCACGAAAAGATTTCTAAATATATTCAACGTTGCACTTATATTTCATTCGCTAAAACATCAATTTGCATACGTTTATGATACTTTTTGAAGTTGGTATGAGTGAGGACACTTTGTATGGGCAAAAGGCGGCGAAAAGGGACAGGGATGCACGGGAGGCGGAGAGGGCGGAGGGGTGTCGTAATCAGCGTAATGCCAATCATGCAAATTTCGAGATCCGACTGAAAGCCTCAACCGGCTTGTTTCAGGAGTTAAAATGGAGATCCACTTAGCTGATTACGCAGCTCACATACGCAATTGACGGCAATGGCAAAGATTAGTAAATAAACAGATTGGACGCATGATTATACTATATATTTGGTTGATATCTTATATGTAAATTCGGGTGTTAACTGAGACACAATATATGCGGAACTGATTTATTGCGTACGACGGTGTATACATTTATTGTTATATACAAATACCGACATTACATACATCACAATTTCTCCCCTTAAATTATGTTGAACTTACTTAAATTATTGCTATAATTAATTAAATATTATATCTAGTACATTTCCCTCAGAGACTAAAAGAACAAAGTGTATGTATTGTGCTGAGTTTTTACAGACGTAATATACAATTATACATAATACACGTATATATCAGGCTTAGCTTATGGTAATCACCTTATAATCTATATAGAAAACAAAAAAAAAACTACATTGTTAGTTAAATAAGATACAGATAAAAAAGATATCCTGAAATACAGCAATTGATTTTAAATAAACATATATTATTTAATCCTTCTTTTTGCGGGGGCGTAAGTTATACTTAGGGGAGTCTACAGGTGGTGAAAATGGCAATGTTGATGGGTCATCTGTATTAGGTTTTATTGTTTCATTCTCGGGAGGTATTAAATTATCTGAAGGTGCTTGTTCGAGCATTTTGCTATTATCGTTTTTAGTATCGCCACTAATAGCCGCAGACAAGCTGTGTTTTTTATGCTGAGATACGACTTGATCCATGTGTTTCGTGGATATTATGTCATTAGTATCCTTGACCTTATAGGTTACAGCACCTGTTCGTTTTAAAACTGTTCCCGGTTTCCACTTTTCACAAGAGCCTCTCGAAAAATCTCGAATAAATACTTTATCGCCTACATCAACCGTTCTACAAGAACCCCCCGCGTTTTTAATTTGTGACTCCTGGGCTTCTTTAACACGGTCCGCAGTACAGCCTCGAAGCATATCCAGACGATTACGTAACGTCCGACCAAACATAGCCATTGATGGGGCTTTTTGAGTGGTAGCATGTGGAGTATTACGATATTGTATAAGAAATTTACATAACGCCTTTTCAATATTTTCACCCTCCAATGTTGCCTTTTTAATGGTTTTTTTTATTGTCTTTACGGCGTTCTCGGCAGCCCCATTGCTAGCTGGGTGGTAAGGAGCTGTGACAATATGTTTAATACCATTTCTCCTGAGAAATAATTCAAATTCATCCGAAGTGAATGGTGGCCCGCCATCACTGACAATTTGTTTAGGTAGACCAAATCTAGCAAAACATTCTCTGAGTTTAGCAATAACTAAACATGCTGTAGTTCCAGTTTTCATAATAAACACCTCAATCCACTTTGAATGGGAGTCAACAAGGAGAAAGTAGTATGTACCCTTGTGTTGTAAAAAATCTATATGGAGTCTACTCCAAGGTTCAGTTGGCCAAGTATACGGGACCGGAGCGACACGAGCCGGTGCGTCTTGTACTGTAGCACAAGATCTACATGCTCGACCACGTACTTCAATGTCTTTATCTATGTTAGGCCACCACACGTAGTTACGTGCAATTTGCTTCATACGTACTATGCCTTGATGACCCGCGTGTAACTCATCTAGGAAGTGAGCTCGTAATGAAGCCGGTATGACTATCCTATAACCCCATACAATACAGTCATGGTCGATGTGCAAACTGTCTTTTCTATGAAGAAATGGTTTTTCATTTTCAACTTCTACATTATCTGGCCAACCACTCATAATATAACCAAATATTTTACATAAAAGAAAATCTTTTTTTGTTTCGTTAGCAACGTCCTTGTGACTTAGAGGAAACGTATCTTCCACAAAATGTAAATATGCGGCATCGTTCTTCACTTTCGATTCATTTTTATTATTTGTAGGGAGTCGAGATAAAGCATCCGCATTACTGTTGCGGTCTGTAGATACAAATTTAATATCAAAATTGTAAGCAGATAATCTAACAGCATACCTTTGCAATCGACTAGCCGCGGTTAACGGAATTCCCTTTTTCTCGCCGAAAATATAAGTTAGAGCCTGGTGATCAGTCTTAAGAGTAAAGTGACGTCCATACAGGTACTGGTGATGGCGCGTCACTCCATATACTATAGCGAGTGCTTCTTTATCTACTTGGCTATAGCGACGCTCAGCATCGGTGAGTGTACGTGAAACGCAACAAACTACGCGTTCTGATCCATCCGGATATGCGTGAGATAAGACAGCTCCTAACCCGTATGAACTACTATCTACCGCTAATATGAGAGGTAGAGAAGCATCATAATGTGCTAACACTGGTTCACGCATCAGTGTATCTTTAATAGCCTGGAACGCCGCGTCACATTCTTTAGTCCATTGCCATTTAGAACTCTTTTTGAGCAGCGCGTAAAGTGGTTGCAACGTTGTGCTCATATTAGGAACAAATCGCGCATAGTAATTAATTAAGCCTAATACGGCTCGTAATTGTGATATATTTTGTGGTGCTGGAGCGTTACTTATTGCCTCTACTTTATGTTTGTCAGAGTGCAATCCCTCTTTATTGATTTTATATCCAAGATAAAATACCTCATTCTTGAAAAATTCACATTTTTCAAATTTTACTCTTAAACCAGCTGCTTGAAGTCGTGACAAAACTGCTCTTAAATTATGCATGTGTTCCAATCGCGATCGACCCGTGATACAAATATCGTCCAAGAAACATACAACACCATTACCAATTAAACCACTTAAGACATCCTCAATTAACTTTTGAAACATTTCGGGTAAGCACTTTAATCCAAAAGGTGCCCTGCGATACACGAACGTACCGATATGAGTTGTTATCGCGGTTAAATGTTGTAAATTTTCATCTAACATACATTGTAAATAAGCGTTCCTAAGATCTATTTTACTATACTGCTCGCCCGCGCTTAGTGCTGCAAATAATTGTTCTATACGCGGCAAGGGATAATTAAAATCTTTTAACACTTTATTTATGGTGACTTTATAGTCCCCGCATATTCTAATTGTACCATCTCGCTTAATCACTGGAACAATAGGTGTTCCGTAGTCCGAGTGCTCAACTTTGTAGATCACTTGTTCCCGCTGTAATCTTTCGAGTTCACGTTCGACAGGCGTACGGAGCGCGAGGGGCAGCGGACGGGCCTTACAAAATATCGGCGTGTCATCTTTTAAATATAACTTTATTTTAGTATTTTTACACGTACCTAAACCTGACTGAAATACGTCAGAAAATTCAGCTTTCAATTGTGAAATAACACTGTTATCATCATCATTAGACAAGTGATATAAATTTATTGATTTTAATTGTAATTTTCGAAGCCAGCGTCTTCCGAGAAGCGGCGGACCGCCGTTCTCGATAATAAACAACGGCAGTACAACCGGTGCGGCGTTGCCGTACTGAACATGTACGTTAATATAGCCTACAGAGATAATCGCTTGACCAATATATGAATGAAATTTGTTGCTTTTATGAATTATAGGTAAATACGAAAAATGTTTGTCGTAAAATGACTTACTGACGGCCGATATTTTGCTACCCGTGTCTACTTCGAAATTAAATTCTTTATTATCTAATAATAACAGAACACTATATGGAGCATCATTTATTTTGTTTTTAATAGATAACACTTGCCCTAACATATCACTTGAGTCACTATCGGAATCGGATTTATTAATAAAATTTTGGTACCTTTGCCTTCCGGTATCTCTTTTACCTTTCGAACACATCACTGATAGGTGTCCTTGCACACCACAATTGTCACAATTATACTTAATGAATTTGCACTTGTTAGGCGCGTGCGCACCTTTACCGCAGCGCCAGCAGGTGCGGCCGCGCCGGCGCTTATCAGCGGGTGTGCTCGGCGCCACCCGATGTAGCCCAGCCGCATGCTCGTCCTGCCCGAGTTCCGTCCGCCCGGCGCTCACCAACAGCGCGGCACCAGCCGTGGCTTCCACCGCGTGCCGCTCAGCCGCCTCTAGCGCGAGTGCCAGCTCCACTGCCCTCTTGTAGTCCAACGACGGTTCCGCGAACAAACGTGATCGCATGTTCTCACACCGCAATCCAGATACAAATTGATCTCGAATATTAACTTCGAGAGTCGTTCCAAAATTACAGTGTACGGCGAGATGTTTAAGATTTTGCAAAAATATGCTTATCGATTCACCCTCTATTTGCCGCCGTTGACGAAAGGTGTGCCTCTCTGCAATCTCCGATCGCTTGGGTTCCAAGTGGCCTGCTACCAAATCTACGAGCTCTTCGAATGTTTTATCTTCGGGGTAAAACGGTGCACATAGATCACACATCCATTGATATGTCGGTGCGCCGACGTGCGTCAGTAACGTCGCCACATGTAATTCACTTTTTATATCGTTCAGTAAAACAAACTGTTTCACTAATCTTATATATGCTGACCATTGTGCACTTCCTCCAAGTTCAAACTCGTGTAATTTTCCGAAGGGCATCGTTAAATAACCACAATTCGTCGCCAATGTAAATTCGGGTGTTAACTGAGACACAATATATGCGGAACTGATTTATTGCGTACGACGGTGTATACATTTATTGTTATATACAAATACCGACATTACATACATCACATTATACACAATAATGAATATTATTTACATTAAAATTTGGCCATCATTAATGTATTTTAAGTTTCAACCTTATTCAGATTTTTTTGACAAAAACTATCCACCTTTTTTATTCATAATGGAGCTCGCTAAATACCTACTAAAATTGAATATCTATTGAAAAACATACAAGAAAAAGTACTTAATTATTTTATCTGTGCTTATTTGTAAATAGATAGTTTTCATATCATTATCACATTATCATCATTCACATAATCACTATAACTACATAAGCATACACAACAATAACACACTACACAATAAGCTTTATCGTCTAAAGTACCTAAATATAATTTACATGTCTTGATATCATATGAGTAGCTATTATATAAATAGTTTATATTCCAATAAAATTAGGATGGGATATTAAATATAAATAACAACTTACTCTTTGGCAAACTGACAGCGAACACAACGTTGTCTCGTCCTAACGAATTTAAACGTCGGCATAAACTGAACTGTAAACTTGCTAATTGAGAATTTGTAACACGCACTCCGCTTATTTTACTTCCAAACATGTATTTTAAGGAAGCAGTTACTCTTCGATTTCAAAGCTATAACAACAACAGTTAAAATGAAGTTTAATCAATATACCACGCTCAAGAAGCTTCAATATATTAAATTATTCATATTATTTCTTTCATTATATAATCAGTAAAAAAAACGTAAAAAAAATTAACCGTCCCGGGACGCCTGGCACATGTGAAACATCGAGATGGTTTCGTATAAGTTATATGCATAAAAGAACAGATTATGACAGGAATCAGCTATAATTTTTTTTTTTCAAACTGACTACGCTATTGATCTAGCAAGGTCTTAATAGCTCCACCAGAAAACGCATCAGCTATGGCATAATGAAAAGATAAAGCATTACAAATTTCTTCCATAAAAAAAGCATTGGTTATTTATTTTATTACATAAATATTCATTTTTATTCAATACA
Organism: Antheraea mylitta; assembly: GCA_014332785.1. Classification (NCBI taxonomy): domain Eukaryota; kingdom Metazoa; phylum Arthropoda; class Insecta; order Lepidoptera; family Saturniidae; genus Antheraea; species Antheraea mylitta. The sequence goes on from JACEII010000013.1 coordinate 7,983,810, forward strand.
AAATACAAAAATTCAACTACGCGCAGGTGCGGTGTGTTTGGCGGCATTTATCAAATGGCGCTAGGTCGTCAGCGCGTGCCGCGTAATCCTAGTAGAACGAGCAGCCGACAAAATAGTTTGAATCTTATGTTTATACAGCTGCGGTTGTAAATCTTTCTGAGTATTTCGTTAATAGTGCAAAGTTCATGTTTTGTGTCACCACGCCAACAATCAGGTTTACCTTCCACCTATAGATGTTTCACATCAAAAATATATACAAAAAAATATAAAACTATTTGTTCTTTATCCGCTAAGTATTATAGAGATATCAAAAAAAATGTAATAATAAATAAATTCTGGAGCATATCATAAAATAGTCATGAGCATCTAAAACATCTACAAACGCTTGACATAATATCAATTCACTTCATTTACACATTAATCAGAACGGTTCACTTTATTCTCAAATATTTTCCATTAAAGGGTGCTAAAAGCAACATGGCCGCCTTTCCGCGCTTTTCCCGTTCCCATTTCATATTCAGAACATGGACGCGGCGAAGTGCGAGCGTGGGTTTAATGTTGTCATTTTTAAATATTAAAATTACATTATTGTATCGCGAAAGGAGGTTGACAAATTGTTTTTAATTGGTTTATTAAGGAAACAAAATTGTCGTTTTCAGTGTATGTATAATAAATTCAATTACCGCAGTGTCGTTTTTATATGTTTTTCCCTAGAATTCACTAAACTTGTAAATATAATGTCTAAAGTTTTGGTTCATGTTGGTAATGTTCCCGACATTACATAAAACTGTTTTGCGGGTTTGTAGAGATGTATCTTGATCTACCTGCAAAGTATAATTCATTATATATACAGAATTATAAATATTAAAGCACATATCTGTTCTTTTGTACCAACTAGCTAGTACTTATGACTTCATATTTGTTGTTTCCTATTCTTCACAGGGAAAAAAACATATTGCTAAATAAGTTGTGCTGATAAAAATCTTAGTCTCATAAAACTTTAATAACTTTATATTACATGAAACTATCATGATAGTCTTTGTTTAGATAAGGACCAAGGATCTAAGAAGTAAAAAAATAAAAATTGATCACAATCTATCCCGTAGTTTTTGAATGATGCGGGCATTACGGCAGTCTTTTATTTTTTATATATGAGAATATATTTTCGAGCGAGATATGCATAAAATACTGTTAAACCTATATATATATCGTATAATAGTCCACCACTATTAATGAAAAAGTAAATTAAACTTTCGATAGGTTTTTACTACATTCCGATCACACAATCGTGATTACCTTATTCTCTAATTATCACGGGTATAGAGATACGTGGATATAACAATATGCGGTGTTATTACAAAAAAGTTAAATACACATTAAATACTTACTTTAAAAAGGTTTCGTACTAAATGTACCGCGTTCGTCCGAGGCAAGTTCGCGTTATCTTATTTTCGCAAGTCTAACTTTTTTTTTTAACCATGTGAAAATCCTACTTTGGACACATCTCCCACTGCGGGGGACAGTCGAAGGGTTATGTCGGACTCCTATCAACTAAAAACCCCTGGGCCGCCTGTGCGCATATGTGGAATAGAGTTGAGTTCTAGCGGCGGGCATGTACTCCTCTAAACTTGGTCACGCGCTCGGGTGCCTGTAGGTGGCCTAACGGGGGACCATCACCTCGAGAGAGGATGTTCTTCAATCATGCTTCTCTTAATGTAGCTGCGGCAAACACCGTGCTTCAGCATCTCGGGTCTTCGTTATGCGGCAACGGACGCCCCCAACGGCAAAGGAGGGCGTCCTCGCAAGTTTAACCTAACCTAACCAAAGCGAGACAAAAGAGCAAGATGGCGACCATTCAGCGAGCGCGATGCATTTAAAACGTAGCCTTTTTAAAACAAATATTTAATATGTATTTAACTTTTCTGTAATAACACCGAGGATGTCCTGCGAGTATCTAGGCAAAAGCATCTAATTTGTTGTACGTAAGAATCATTCTTTCCGAAGCGTGATGTATTTTATAATATACTTATTTTATATTACAATATACCATACTATTACTAACTCTATAGAGTAGCAGAAACGAGACTGCATCATACAAATAAATGACATTTTAAATTGGAATGAGAGCAAGTGCTTCTCTTTTACGGAACGAATTTGGAATGCGAACTGTGTTTTCATTATTTATTTGCCACTATCCTCGTGTACCTACATATATTTTGTAGTATACGTTGATATTTGCATGTAGTGTTAATACATTTTTTTAACTATGTTATAGTTTTCATACTTGGTGCTTGATACTCAAACTATTGTTTTTTGTAATTACAATCTTTTGACGCTAATTTCCTCAAATTACGTTAATATTTATATTTATGGTATGGTAACTATCTATCTATGGATAGTGTCTCTCATTTATTTTTTACTAGATATGACACGGGGTTTTACTTGAGTTTAAATTAAAAGATAATTAAATCATATTAGCGCAGCTTTATAGGTGGTAGAGCCACGCTGAAGCTATTACTGGTTTTAGCATGAATGTGTTGTCTCGCCCGGGGTAGTACCGCCCTCTCACAGAAAACCGATGTGAAGTAACAGTGCTTGCATTGTTGCGTTTCGTTCGGTCAGTGAAAGCGCCGGAGGTTCACATCCCCTCTCCCTGCCCCTTTCTCTCCCCCCCCCCATACACAAGTTGGCTACGAACTTGCGACTGTTTTTGCTAGTGTCTATGGACGGCGGTGATCACTTAACATCAAGTGACCCACCTGTTAGTTTACCGCCTACGATATAAAAAAAGTTCAGTAAGCTTTGATTCCTTATAAAGTGTGTTTGTTGCATTAGAACTGATCATGTGTTACAACCTTGCGTCGTGGTACCTCGTTGGCATAGGCGTTCACAGTTAGGATATTCTTGGTAATAATCGATTCTCGTTGAGAAGCCAATCCGCTTTCAACCCCCAATACCGCGTCACACGCTCCGCTTCATGAATACCTTGTTCTCTACTAAGAAATAAGCTAGCAGTACTATTTTGTAGGTATATATGTTTTATTGAGCCTCTTATGAGATTGGATTTAGAATTCACCCTCGTGGGTGTGTCCTCCGCACCTCGAGCCTTTCGTTAAACGGTCGCTAAACGTTTGGGCGGCGCGCCCTACAAACTTCAATACGACAGAGTTGCTGACAAGCATATTCAAAATGAGCCTTAAAGTCTACGCAATTGGAGTAATATTCAAAGATAGGAAGTTGAGTAGAACTTTGACAAAACAAGGAAACATAAATATATCTATTTATAAGTTAAACGTTTCATTTTACCTACATTAAGCATGATTGGTAGAGAGCCTCGGTTATATATTATGTGCTACTACTTGTGATTGTAGAGTCTTCATACAGTTTTCATCGCGTTTCTCAATGCAATATGTCAACCATACTTCGACAAGCATAAACAGAACAGTGGAAATAGATATGTCGGTAGAGTTGCCCCATTCAAACTTTGCACAGCATCTATCACTCTTTAAAACACATTTTGTATTGAATTGAATAAACAAATGAATAAATTTATAAAAATTGAAAATGAATCAATACAATTTGAATAAGAACATAATATGATGTCAACTTTCTTTTGTTTTTCGAACTGACTACGCTATTGACCTTGCAAGGTAATAACAGCTTAACTGGACTACAAATGTTAACTTTCCAGTTATCATACTATGAGGTGATATTCGTTTTATGACTAGTTCGAATAAACTTTAAAGGATATAGAATATCTACCCCATAGAACTCTAAGCATTTTTACATATTAATATACTTATAAAAAATTAAGAATACTCAAAAAGAACAACTAATATTAACATAAAACACCTTCAGGAGACAGAAACAATAATAAAATAGGTTAAATCAAACACGAACCTAACGTAAATACCGGCATCATAAAGTTATTAAAAACTGGCTGTTGACCGCGACTTCGCTCGTATTAATATACATTTAACCTAGTTTTGAAGACCAGTACTTTCTAGTAAAGATAGCTTATGACCTTTTTTGAACTTCTGACGAGTTTGCAAAATTTCATGATAATTGCTTCAGTGCTTAAGACGTGATAGCTTAATAAACGAACTCATCCTCGCATTTGTAATATTAATTACTAGCTGTTACCCGCGGCTTCGCACGCATTTTTTAAATATATTAGATGTTTAAAATTGTGATCACACATCTATTGTAAATTACAATAATACTCTTTCAAAAATAACTGTAAGTATCACACGCACATCATCTACTGTAACAGGTAACGTGTACATTATATATGTGAATACTAATAGTGAATCGAATGGAATAGGATTTATCATCAACCACATAACTGGAACTTTAAACTGTTATATATCACCCTCAGTGCTCACTTACACTATATAAGATAGTAATGAAAATATTAAGCTAAACATTATCGAGCAATATGTGTTAAACCTTTTATTATATAAATATTATATGTCCATAGTGTCGATATAATTAAGTTATTATCATACCTTGCTATAATTTAAATCAAATATAAAGATATGACTTTCAATTACAACAGCGATGCCCTTAGTGTTGCAGTTGTTCATAGGCGATGGTAACCACTTACCATCAGGTGAGCCGTCAGCCTGTTTGCTGCCTTTTGGCATAAATACATATACATATGTATATATTTATTCTTGGAGTCCAGTACAGCGCACGTCACACAAACGACGAATGCACGGATAACAGTTTATCACTACATAGTGTAAAACAAAGTCGTATTCCACGTCTGTATATATGTATGTTCGCGATAAGATCAAAAACTACAGAACGCATCTTCATGTCGTTTTTAACAATATATAAAATGATTCTTGGGCAAGGTATAGGTATCTTATTATCAGAGCGGGCAACGTCTGCTGAACCCGCTAGTTTAAAATAAAACAGCCAATTAGTTACTTATTTGCCCGTAAAATTCCCGTTCAAATAGGTCTAGCCGTTTCGGAGATTACCCGGAACAAATAAAAAAACACAACAGACATATCGATAGAATTAAAAAAAAAATGTTGATATTTGTAGCATCTCATATATTCCTAATATAAAATACACTCAATTTACTTTTATTACACGTAGTATATCACAAATCAAGAATTGGAACAAAACTAAAGTAGAAATAAATTTTTTGAGGAGTTTTTGGCGGAATTTTAGTCTGTCATCTAGTGGATTTATATTTTATTAATAATCTTGTGTTATTTGTCTCTATATTGTGTTAAATTTATGACGATTTATGTGATATGGTTCGTTTATTTTGCATAAGTGAAATGAAAGAAAAATAATACCACGAAGCGTGAACTCTGTGGTCTTGAAAATTAAGAATATAAAAATTTACGAAATATTATATAGAGTATTTGGCTCTTATACCTTAACATTATCTTGGACATAGAAGAAAAATACCTATATTGACAACTTCAGAATTGGCAGTATGGATTAATTCCTTCGACTATCTTATTGGACGAATATTATTACTACTAAACATTTTGAATAGCAACACAAAATAAACTTTAGAAATGTTTCCGATATAAACGTACCACGTATAATTAAAAATTGGAAACAAAAGTAACGTAGAATAAACCTTTTGAATAGGAACACAAAATAAACCATGAAAATATTTTCGATAGAATGTTATCGCGTTACCATGGCAACGCATATAATACTGACATTAACACGCAGCGGAAGCTTCCAAAGTAGCCCGATTTTGAGACATTCTTCATTAGTGCTCAGCTCCTTTTGGTTTTAACGTGATGATATGTAGCCTATAGCCATCCTCGATAAATGAGCTATCTAACACTAAAAGAAACTTTTAAATCGGATCTGTAGTTCTTGAGATCATAGCGTTCAACCAAACAAACAAACAAACAAACAAACAAACAAACAAACAAACTCTTCAGCTTTATATATTAGTATAGATGATAAAAATTGAGAGAAAATTACAGACCGAGATTAACAATTGTAAAAGAATTATGGTATAGCTAAGAATTATATGACTGCGGTACGATGTATAGTATAGAACAATTATATAATCCTAGGAAAACGATAATTATTGAATGAGTATGGAGACGAGTGACTAACCATTCCAAACCCCATGTTACGTGCTCCCCTGTGGACCCGATTAATAGCAGTCTCTTGACAAAAGTTTAGAGATATGCATTAAGGGAATGAGAATAGTGGAAATTTCACTAAGTTACTAATATTTTTAGTTTTAATAGACATATATCATTACATAGTATAAAACAATGTCCTCTGACGCGTCTGTCTGTCTGTTTGTGATAAACTCAAAAACTACAGAACGGATTTTCATGCAGGTTTTATCAATAAATCAATTTATCAATAAAGTGATTCACGATGAAAGTTTAGGTATATAATTTGTCTATATTTTTAATAATATTACGTTTTAAATGTACTCGCTGAATGTTCGCCATCTAGCTCTGTTGTCTCGCTTTGGTTAGGTTAGGTTAGACTTGCGAAAAAAGGATAACGCGAATTTGACTCGGGCGAGAGCGTTGCATTTAGTACGATACCTTTTTAAATCATGTACATGTGTGCATTGAATAATGTATAAAAAATAAATAAAAGTTTTCTAGAAATTCATTTTACTATTAGGCACTAATTATACTAAACATTAGACGTACTTAAATGGTAAGAGGAAAAAAGATTATAAATAAATTTGAGAAACCAGTTTCTATAAAGACGGTCCATTATTGTGCATATATGTATAAAAACCAGTAAGTAAACTGACTTTCGCATTTGTAATATTAGTTAGTAGTATCCTGCATATAGCATATAAATTTCCAGCATGATATAGCTTGGTTATTATGCATAAGAAAAGTAGGTGGGAAATAATAACACGGATCATGAATTCTGGGATATGACAATATTGTAAGAGTTAGTCAACAATGTCAGTAATCATTTTTCATTATTCATAGCCAACCACTAATTGGTTGGCATATTTAAAAAGAAGAAGAAATACCAAGAATGAAAATAAATGTTACATAACTTTTGTATAGGATTAGTTTAAACCAAGCCGAGGTGTGCCGCGCACCCTTGAGCTAGTTGTCAAAATAAAAATCGGCTGAGTGCCTTAAGCGCTCGCCTTAGTAGTCTGATGAAGCTGTTAAGACTTTGCTAGATCAATAGCGTAGTCAGTTCGAAAAAAAGGATCTGTTTAACATAGGTTTCGAAACATGGCTTAGAAACAATTTATTGTTAAATAGATATACTCTAATTAGCTGACATATAAGTACTTTACATGAAAACATTTTTCTGCATATATATAAATAGATTCACACCGGAAAAATTTAAAGTACGACCCTGCTATATTCCGGCGTGTAATACTCAGTCTATCGTTTGCTACATTTTTATACGTTGGTCTGATGTTGCAAACATTTAAAATTTATTTTAATTTTTTACAATTTGTATTTGTAAACAATTTGTAATAAAATAATCGAAACTATCAATTTAATATTTACACGTATAAAAAAAACTTAAGGAATGGTGCTTGTATGGAACAAACAATCTACGATCGGTTAAAACGATTTTAGCCAGCATTTCACTATCAAATCAAGGACATTTAGGGTTAATTTATTTTTCACATATAATTACGTTTTTTTATAAGTTTTATTATTTTAGTGGTTAAGCAGTTAGTTTTAAGTTTGTTTAAAATAAAATAAAGACAATATGTGTCAGTAAAAAGGGTTATGAGTGTTAAATAGTAATGAGACATTCCAATTTAAAAAAAAGAGGGGGCAGTCACGAAGACTACCGTCAGAGATGAAAGTTCAAAACAATGGTACACCTATGTTCATATTTGAATTTTTAAATGAATTATGGTTTGAATTATGTGATTTATTGAAATATATTTGAATAGTTTATCATTTATATTTCATAATTTCAGTAAAACTGATAGAATACGTTGTACCTACGTTACTAAAGTAAAAGAAAGCAGTTATGGGCAACAGCCTAGTATAATGATAAAGAGGGTAACAAAATATTACACTGAAAATAATTTTAATTTTTTGCAAAGGTTGTGCATATCTGTCATGTTGATTTTTTGTACGTCTAACTAATAAGAGTCTACTGGCTCGTGAAATATTACAAATTGCGTCGTAGCCTCACCCCGCCTCTATAAACTCTCGAACGGTTTTTACACTGGTTTTTCACGCGAACCTATCAGGGATAACCATCACCGCACGTTAAATGAACATGAATATCTGCTTGACATGAGTGTTTGATGTGAAAATGGATCATCAAAAATTTTTAGTTTTTTTTTTAACTCTTTTATATAACTTTATACGTTACTAGCTTTTGCACGTGGCTGTTAATGTACATCTGAATATTTTTTTAACTTTATTTTTGGCAATCAATCTTTCAGATTATTACTGCCATTGCCATTGCGTAGTCAATAATATTATAAGCGTCGTGAGATCACTTCAATATTAAGCGTCGTGTGAGTCAATATTCTAACAAGATGGTGGATCCCTTGTTAGAACCTTCCAGGGAGTTTTTGTGGCATCTCAGAATTTCATGCTCCGTGGTATTATTTTCCATTCACTTCACTTATGCACAATAAACTAACTATATTACGTAAAACACCACCAAATTTACAAAACATAGAGTCAAACAACATAAGATTATGAATAAAATATAAAACACACTACATGACAGACTAAAATCCCGCCAAAAACTCCCCTACATCTGAATTATCCCTCCCTCAGGAACAGTATACTTTTGTAGAGAAACAAAATGTTTTATTACTCTGTGACAAGTTTGTTGTAGCAGCAAGTCAGAGCGTCATTGTTACGCTAGGTTCGTAGATGCACGCGTGGAATAAACTCCTATAGTGCATACCGTCTGTCATTCGATTCTCGAGATATACCCATACGACGAACATAACCATAGTTACATATGCATTTTTTTTTAACTTTATTTTTGGCAATCAATCTTTCACATGATTACTGCCATTGTCACATAGTCAATAATATTACAAGCTTCGTGCGATCATTTCAATATTAAGCATCGTGTGAATCAATATTTATACATATAGCAAAAGACAAGATGGTGGATCCCTTGTTAGAACCTTCCAGGGAGTTTTTGTGGCATCTCAGATTTTCATGCTTCCTGGTATTATTTTCCATTCACTTCACTTATGCACAATAAACTAGCTGTACTACGTAAAACGCCACCAAATTTACACAATATAGAATCAAATAACACAAGATTATGAATAAAATATAAAATCCATTACATGACAGACTTAAATCCCACCAAAAACTCCCATTTGCATTTATTTATTAGAAAGGATATAATTACAATTTCTGTATACTTTTCTTCTTCTAAACGGCTTGACTGACTGTTTTCAGTTTTTTTTTTGTATATGTACTGATTCACTTCGATGGATCTTACCTATAGTTGAATTCAGTAAATGATGCTGTTGTCGAGATGATATTTTATTTATTAGATCTTTTTATATTTTTTATTTGTTACCAAAAAACAAGAAAACCAAAATTTCAGGTTCCTTAACTAAATATATTTTAATCCAATACGTTTTTCTATATTGATTGATACTGCAATTGAATAAGTAAACTCATTAACAAGCGATATAACCAATCAATTTCCATAAAGGATATAACTTAATAAAAGCGAATAGGCCCTTAGAAATTGGGAAAGTGAATTAAAGCGTCCCACAAACTGGTTATATCAATCATAAACTTATTCGATTAATTACGTTTTGCGGAGTTAATAGCGACATCCAATATCGGGCGTAGTGATGTACAAGTCAGTCGATAACTTTTTAATCGATTTCTAGAAAATATATCTATTAATTTAAAATCTATGCCACGTATTTGTTTATATTTGTGAAATAATAATAACTTGGCATATATTGAACAACTTATAAAATAATTCTTTTTTGGAAAAGTTTTAGTGAATACTACTAGCTGTGCCCGCGACTTTGTCCGCGTGGAACTTTATGCATTAAAAACAGTGATGAATAAAGTCTGACTGTATTAATTCTATTTACTCATCTACTTTTCTCGCGTCGACATTAATGAAACAAAGACTAAACGTTGCTCGAAAAATTATTCCTTGTGATTTTTCTTGAAGAAGATTTGTCAAATGCAGTGTTTTAGCTGTGATACTTGATCAAACAAACAGAGAGATGGATAGACAGACATTTGTAAAAATGATTGGAATGTATGTTATTACTTATTTCTAGAAACTTTATATCTAACATTCTAGGCACCTGTAATATTTATATAATTAATAAATAATTTGTCGATAAGTTTCAACTGAATCTTTAAGATATAATCTAGGTGGGGTTATATGATAAATTTATGTATTGTAAAGTCATTGTTTGTCATTTTCATCGTCATATTATGTATTCTTTTCAAATATTTAACTATATATACCATTAAAAGCCGCAGAAAGTGGCACTTAATAATCAGAAGTACATTCCATTTGTATGGTAGTCAAAAGTAGTTGCAATCGCAAAAAAGTATCGAGCAATAAAATATTTTTTGTTTATAAAGACATTATTGACTGATGGCATCTAGGAACATCACTAGAAGCCCCATTTCGGTGGTGTCATTAGGCAGGCTGTGTTAATGATTAATGCGGCGCCGAGCTCACACGTCCCCTCTAGCCCCTCGCCTTACTCCTCGACCCTCAAGCCAGTCGTGGCAAATAAAACTCGACACATAATCGAGCTACCCCTTTTGATGGAGCGCTCTGTCCTTACGTCTATACTTGTGCCCCACGTGATTAACTTTTCGCACCGCTTTTTATATAGTTTATATTTTTCCTTTTTTTTTACAAAACGTATGTAACGTATAGGTACGTATAACGTGTGAATGTTCAGTATAGCTAGTTTGGTTAGGTTAGATAAACTCACGATGTTGCATGCGATGCAACAGCTCAAATCCAAGTTCGGCCACTTTGGCGGGCTTGAGCTTGTTGCCATACAGCTGAGCATCTGAAGCGATTGCCCCAAATAGCCCGGTGAAGCTATGACGGTCCGATAAGCCAGCAGCAGATATTCCGTTCGATAAAAAAAATACAATTTTATTTGGAGACGACTACACATCAACTGACTTTTCATATCTAGGAGATATAGTTTGAATAATCTATGGTAAAATTTAAGAATTTCATCCTACTTAAACGCAATTATCACACATAATTATAAGTTCCACCATAACAGCATGCTTGGACGCATCTTGTTCAGGCGTAATCAAGCAAAGTGATAAAGTTTCTATACCCAACTATAATATAGTATAAGTATATTACTACGTATATTACCTCCATGCATGCATTAATAAACTTTTTGTTTACTTGCATTTTGAAAGCAGTCAGTGCATTGCCTACTACAGGGATGTTTATAGTTCGCTATGATAGCGATGGCTGGCTATAGACAGTAGACTTGGTGCTGGTTGTTTCTAGATTCAACTTTGTTTACCATATAGTGATATTCTATAAAAAAGTATATCAAAACTTATTCAATTCAAATCCCAAAAACTAAACTAAATCTATTGAGCTGATGGTCTTACCGTCCTGATAAAATTCAATATAATTCTGTATCTTAAAAAATGTATCTTAAAAAAGGGATTATGGTTTTTAATTAAAATCCGTGCGATTATGACATCACATTTCATTATATTTGGATGCCAAAAGTTTATTGGCAGTGTTCCAACGTCATAACTTAGTAAATATTGTTGGATAGATAACTTTATTTCAGTTGGCAGTCTGTCGAATAGTAAAAACTTTCGAAAATATTTTGAAAATTGTTAAAAAAATTATCTCTCAATTACACAATAATTTCACGAAGTAGCAATTACCAGTATTTGCATGATTAATATATGTAATAAATAAAGTTGTTACGTTAGTTAATATTAACTAAATATATTTAATGGATCTGTAACTTCCCGAGTAGCTTAACATAGTATGGCATTGCATACGTAGGACATTGATCTTTTATTTTATTTGCCCATAGACTTGCGGTGTTCGTGACTAGCCAGCCTAACGTTTTGATGATCGAGTGGATTGCTTAAGAATTGGTAGTTCACGATTTCTGTATTGCATTAAGTGCTTACATTTGTTGAAGTTTATTGGATAGGTTAGGTATAATTTGATTTCAATCTTTTATTTGTGAATGGTTGTGATGTGTTTAAGCATTTTAAAAAACGTATGCAAAAGGTGGTTTTATGACTGTGTAGGAAATAAGTTTTTACAGTGACTGTAAACGCTGACGACGAGAAGTGGTGACCGTGACAATACAAATAATTGTTTTAAATCTTTTAAATTTGCTGATATATACTTTAAATATAAAATATTCATCATTATAGTAACTAAGAATAATATCGACCAGTTCCACGGATATACCAAACATCTCCCAAAGAAGTTCCAGGCATAAACACCACGTCCGCGCCAACAAGGGAAATATTGACGATAAACACCGTTAAATCTGTAGTGTCATATTTTTTCACATGCGATGGGTATAATAAAATTCAGGTTTCCTCACGATATATTCAACCGTAAACACCATATTTCGCAGTCAAATATGCGAATTCCGAAAAAAAAATGGTTTGAACTTGCTGAGATTAAACCGATATTTCGTTGGTCAAAACTACGGGACCATAAATTTACAAAAAAGTTATTACAACTTCTTATAAAACAATATATTTAAAAATAAACAATACATGAAAGAAACTGGTAGCACATCACTTTTATATTTAAAAACAAGCTTGTGATTTTTCTGTTTACGTATTAATTCTGCAATTAAGCACCTGTATCTCGTAAGTAATTATTCTTAACAACTCAGCCGACGTTTTATGCGTCCGGCGAGGACGAATCAAAAGGATAAGAGAGTTGAAGCAAGGTAGCGGCGATTAGTCGGTTGGGATGATGGATGACGCATTTCCTGATACGACTGCTCGATGGACATAAAACGAACGTTGAAACTCACAACTCATTATACGTCGTTGATAACGCTGGATATAAAGTTGTAGTTGGATAGAGAATCCATCGACTGCTCTGCGTTATTTTTAAGTTCCATATATAAAATATTATTTTTATCTACAGAAAATTGACGATGTTATGAATTTATAGTCACTTATCCCCTTCTAGATAATCAATCCCCTTTCCATTGCTTATGGAATATATTAGTAGTATTGTTGAACGTTTTTCTTTATTTTGATTTACTGATAGGGTTTGCTTGTTGCTTGCGCTAATGACATAATACATGTGGACGCTAAAACTCGAGTAAACAGAGTTTTTGGCGGGATCTTAGTCTGTCATGTAGTGGATTTTATATTTTTTTCATAATCTTGTGTTATTGGACTCTATATTTTGTAAATTTGGTGGTATTTTACTTAATACAGTTAGTTTATTTTGCATAAGTAGAGTGATTGGAAAACAATACCACGGAGCATGAAATTTTGAGATGCCACAAAAACTCTCAGGAAGGTTCTAACAAGGGATCCACCATATTGTTAGAATATTGACTCACACGACGCTTCTTAATATTGAAGTGATCGCACGACTCTTGTAATATTATTGACTACGCGACAATGGCAGTAATAATCTGAAAGATTGATTGCCAAAAACGAAGTGAAAAAAAAGCGAGTAAAGTTTAATAAACTGAATGGTATTGGTCTTGAGTCGATTCACCTAATTTTAGTCTTGTAGTAAGAGTCTCACAAGACTTGTAAATACCTATTACTCTATTGTTATTTTTTTAATATGGAGGATAACCTTACAATAACGCTGTTGCATTTTGTACTGACAGGTACATTCTGAGCTTATATTTACATAGCCAGTAAAGTCCAAACAAATTAATTACATTCATAATTAAAAGGTTTTTAAAGGGATAAAAATATGCAATTCGTCATGGAAAAATTGTAGCTAAACCTTAAAATCCTTGTATTTTTCATTTTATTTTATGTTTTTATATTGACATGTTTTATAAATAACTATTTGAGTTGCAGATATATTTCGAAAAATTTCCTTTTTACAACAAATATGCGAAAAAGAGGATATACCCGTACAAAGCTTAAAAATGTCTACTTTTATGAAAATATTTAAATTCTTACTTACTTTAGTCCTTGCTGAAATATAATAAATAATAAAATAAAATAAGCCTACATTTCTGTAAAACTAAATTAATTTCAATATGTTTATGCATTTATGTTATCGGTATCCTGTTTTTGCAGCTATTCCAGCTTGTCCTGCGATAAAGGCCTCCAAATATTTCCCTATATCTTGTTTTTTTTTTTTCTTTATATCGTCCTCCGATGTTTTGTTCTGTCCATTTCGACTTCTTTTACTCTCTCTGTGGTACCATTCTGTTATTAGTTTAGTCCAGTTCTCTTTTTCATGTCTTTAAAACATGCTGAAATGTAAAAGAAACTAAATAGTAAAGGAGTTGAGAAATGATAAATGCAATTCGAGTCGGTGGTTTCCATGTATTATGATTCCATGTAACCGTGATAAACGCGTAAAGGCGAGAATTACTCGAATCTGTCACGGTGTTAGCGTAAGACAGTGCCTGGATGTACCCATTAGGGACCATTAGAGTAGAAGCAGGTGTCTCTGCGTTAGACACGCTACCGGCACAGTAGGCGAAGGTGGTTACACTGCATTGCTATACGAACATAAAAATAAATGGGTCATTTTAATGTAACGACCAAATGTACCTATTCTGTAAATTGATTGACCGTTACGTTAATATTTAAAGATAAACGATGTTATTACAAAAAAGTTAAATGCGTATTAAATATTTGCGTTAAAAAGGTTTCGTACTAAATGGACCTCACTCGCCCGAGGTAAGTTCTCGTTATCCTTTTTTCGCAAGTCTAACCTAACCTAACCAAAGCGAGACAAAAGAACAAGATGGCGAACATTCAGCGAGCGCGGTGCATTTAAAACGCAACCTTTTTAAAGCAAGTTTTCAATACGTATTTAACTTTTTTGTAATAGCACTGAAAGTATCTAAAGTGCTTCGGTTAAAACATCATTGAAAATAACTTAGTGATAATTGTATGTATTATACGATACGTATATCGTACACCAGTTGCTCGCTTCGACTTCACACGGTACCACCTAACGAAGAAAGCGAGAACGAATCTTCCTTTTCGAGTACTACAATGTATCCATATATTATTATAATCGATTGATTGATTACACTAATTGTTAATTTATGTTAAACAATTCAACGGCAAAAAATCTACCACACTTTATCACCACTCGGGGAGCAAATGCAGGGGAATAAGAGTTCCTGTAGATGCGAGTAATATCAGTCCTCTGTCAGTACCACATAATCTTACGTGAAGCCAAAACTTTGTACTCCTTTTTAAACGATTTACGCGAACGGATGCCTTGTAATTTGGCATAGTTAAAATTTATATGGAGGAGAAGTGCAGAAAATTATTTTTTTTATATAAAATGCACTACAAGTGCATTAAATTAATTAACACATACACACATGTAAAATGAGAATCGTTTTGATATCTGTCATTTTACTCTGACGTTGCATGCCATACGTGACCTTTGAAATCAACAGGGCAAACTGTAGGTTAATTTTATAATAATATAATATGTAAATTTATAATATACGTTAATAAGTAATTGATAATTAATTTATCTTTAGTATATTCATGGAGCCACTGAAATAATTATTATTCTCTTTGGTCTTATTGAATGTCAAAATATTTAGGTGATAGGACTGCTTTCACTTTTTGTCACTTTGCTTCATGTTTTCATAAGACTAAAGCAATATTACCAAAGTCAAACTCAATATTTCAATGTTTAGTATTTTTTTATGGTGAACTCACTTGAAATGAAGATTCAATAAAAAGTGAGCAAAAGAATACTTTGTAAAATCAAAATAAGAAAATTTGTTGGCTCATGAAAGTAATACATGACTTAGATCTCCGCGGTTACAATGATGCAGTTCAACCTGATGTAGCAATTATATTTAGTACAGTTGATGATGAATTTTGAACAAAAATGAATTCATTTTCAAAAGTTTATGGTAGTATTAAAACATCTATGTTTTGGATTCATCATTTTATTCTACTGTGCATTCTTTACTTTTCCAAAAGATGATACTGGGAATATCACTATTCCTCATAAGGTACAGATTACATTTAATTCAATATCACCCAGAAATACCTACCACCCACGGTGTCGTATAAAATTAATTGAAAATTGTGTCAAGAGTTGCAATAAATTTCTTTATTTTCGTAATGTTATGTTTACTTAATATTTGAGAACCTTATGTAACCGCCTGTTTTCTGTTTCAAATTTATAATTAATTTAAATTTTCATTTAGACATACAATTTTTATGTTTATATAATTAAAAGAAAGTGGCAAATAACTAAGTTAACTGAGTTAACCTAACCATGATGAGAACCTTTGATTATGGAAGTTACTCTTTGACAAAAGAATCCTAATATAGTTCAAACTTTAAAAAATCAATAAACTATGGTCGAAAGTTGACCACTGGACGCCCACTAGTAGCAATAATATGGCAAGTAAACAAAAGAACATCGCTACGGTCTTCTGTCCTACTCCCTCTTTATATGGAAACTTTTTTTAAACCAAATTCCTCACTTTTCCCTATGATTCCTCAAATATCTTCTTTCATAAAAACCTTATTCTCGGGGCCTTGTTTACCCAAGGCTGCAAAAGACGCGGTGCACCTGACTCATGACTTCTAGGGGGCGCAGGCAAGCCGAGCATTTGCGTTTTTATTTGCTTTTTGGTTGACTAAAGCGGGGGCGCAGGATGTCCATCCCGCACCCAGATGCAGATTTTTTTGTCCAAACTGACTACGCTATTGACCTAGCAAGTTATTAATAGCTTCACCGGACTATCCTGACACTCAAGCGCAGAATATACTGAAGACGGCCCTGCATATCCTAACAATTATAAACGAAACGAATAAAGAATTAGCCAAATAGGTATACATAGCCGTTCCGAAGTGAGTATGTACATAAATTCAGCAGTTGATTTTTCTGTTCATAAATCATGTGTTTCACATTGGTTTTCTAGAACCTTCATTATACGTGCGCTAGCGTTGTAGAATGGGTTACTCAGCCCAGTTTTCCTTTGCTTTTCTCCAATGAGGTTCTTCAAGAAGGAACTGAAACGCGTTTTTCAAGGTCGGCAACACAATAGTCATGCTTTTGGTATTGCAGTTGTTCATAGGCGAGGATATCCATTCACCACCAGCTAAGCTATTTGCCTATTTGCTCTCTGGTAGCATAAAAACGATCTAACATTTACGTATACACAAAAGGGTTTTTATTATTTACAATTTAATTTTATTACATTTTGAGACCAATTGCTAAACGTTACAAGCTGAAAAAAATCACTGTGTGGTGGTCATGACCCAGGTGGGTACCCATAGTACTCTACTATCCCGCTATTTTGCTATTATTAGGTATTTACTGGCGGCTTCTGGCATACGACACGTCTACGCGTCTAAGCGTTCTTAGTGTTGCAGTTGTCCATAGGCGACGGTAACCATCTACCATCAGGTGAGCCGTCTGCCTGTTTGTTGCCTTTTGGCATAAAAAAAGCGTGCCACTATACTGGATCTTATTCTTGACGTATGGTAGTCCCGTTCTGTCACATTCAAACGTCGTATTTTACTACACTAACTAATTCATCAATTAATTAGCCTCTGTCCGCGACTTCGTTCGCGTGGAATAGATACTTTCGGCTAACGCTAACACGCAGCGGAAACTCTGAAGAGGAAAAAAACCCCGATTTTTAATCATTTTTCATTGGTGCTCCGCTCCTGTTGGTTTTAGCCTGATGATATAGAGCTTATAACCAATCTCGATAAATGAGTTATATAACATTGAAAGAATTTTTCAAATCGGACCAGTAGTTCCTGAGATTACGTCACAACGTTACAAACTTACAAACTTTACCTCTTCATAATATTAGTATTGATGTGTATCATAATTACATTTATTAATTACTGTTTCGTAGAAATTTGTTATTTAAAATGATTGCAGTTATTTTTTCCAACGACTGAGTCTCCATTACAGTTTACCTACGGTATTAACTTATCTAACGAGTTTTCTAAGAAAATATTTACAATTTAAACACTACGTTTTTATGAGACCTTTGTTCAACCATCTTTAATTAGATGTGATTTCTCAGGCTTATAGTCAATTTAAACAGTCAATTAAGGATCCGAATTAATTACAGAGTGTTGAAGATAAACATTTTGCTCAAGCACTTCTAGAAGTATGTTCGTTAATCGCATCATTTTGATTTTTAATTAGTAGAGGATTTTTATTTCTAAAATACAAATGAAGTTTTATAGGTCTGATTTACTTACCTGCGCGACATTAATAATATTTGAAATATGCTGTTACCTATTAACAGCGAACAAAATATTTAACTGTTTCTCCTATATTGTTTGCAAAATCATAATAAAATGAGAGATAAGGTGATTATTAACGAGAAACATAAAACTATCTGCCAACCTTTCCGATAATAAATATATGGAGGGGTTGTTGAGGCGTGTATGCTTAGTACACATATACGTCTCAACAACTCAAACATATATGAATAGTTTAGGTTAGCTTAAATAGGTCGCGAGTTTGCATGTAACAGGCAACAGCTAAGCCTAAGTGTGCCGTGCACCCTAGAGCTAGTTGCCAAAATAAAATCGGCTGAGTGCCTTAAGCGCTCGCCTTAGTAGTTCGGTGAAGCTGTTAAGACCTTGATAGGTAAATAGCGAAGTCAGTTCAAAAAAAAATCTGCCAACCTGTCTTACTTATAGTCGTCGTACTAAAATATTACACAGTCTTAGTTCCTTCCGAAATTAAGATGATTCTAAACATTGTCGATATGTAGCGACAATCTATCACGTTATTTAGGTTTCAAAACGTGTTAAAGTGATCTATATTTAAATCCGCAGTAGGAGAACAGTTAAAAACATCTCCCTCCTCAGGCCTCTGTTTCTCATCTTGACTTTTTAAATTATTTTTTCTTTAATGGCCATTGACGAGCTCTAGCGTTATCAATAAAAAAATAGAAGATTTTTATACAATATGTCCAATTCACACTCCTCGTTGAAAATCTAGCCCCAGGCACTTAGTTATATATGTAAATTGGTGCTACATAAGTTAGGAATCTATTCAAGTCAAAAGTTACAATATTACATACTATTTATTAATGAGTCAACTAATTCCTTTAGAAGCGTTATTGTTATTTTGACTTGTGACATGTGACATGCGAATTACGTCTGAACACGATTTCATTTGATCATATTTGGTTCAATACAGATACGCATTCAGAATGAGTGGAATAAAGATGTAATTTACAGTGCGTTCTTTGCATAATTTCAACTGATTACAGAATGATAATGAAAAATGTGGGAAAATATAACTTATGCGCCGAAAAGTATTGGTAAACATTGTAATATTTTATAATATGATGAGAAATAAGGAGGAAGCCAGTATTAATATAAATAAATAGAAAAAATATAATGATTATAAACACAAAATTAGAATTAATGAAATAAGTCTCCAGAGACATTGTCTAAGGATCAATACTCTAGTGTGAAATAAATCTACATTATTGCCTAAAGAATTAAAATATTTTCATGCCCGGATCAGAAATGCATTTTCTCCGTATACTGATCTTATAAATTGTACATCTACGTATGTTAGGAGTACCAATATCAGCTCGTAATAGTTTAGGTTTTCTCTATATACATGTGGGCACACAACTTTAGATAATAGTTCTGGAAAGTCTTCAACTCTAATGGATAATTACGTAAATAAAATAAATTAGATATTTTTCGTTGTTCTTAGCGTGGCCTAAAGTGGAAATGTTCTGTATAATCTGTTAAGTAATAAGAAGTTCTAAATTGTTAATATGGAAGAAAACGTTTTTGGATCCGTTCAATATATCATAGTACCTATATTATAGTTAGGATTTCAAACTTTCCGGCGGACGGAGGAGACGGCCGACGTGTACTCTATCGTCTTCTGGCAAGGACGGGGCTCGGCGGCAGCGTTTTCTGCTGCCGAGTCGCCCGCTGGGGCGGCACGATGAAGTCTGTAGAGATCTGGTATCGCCCCAACTATAGCAGCAGACATACACCGTGGTGTTTTAGTCCGAACGAGCCAGACATAACCCACTCTCTTCCGCGTGAGGGTGGCGTATTCATAAGGGATTTAACCACGTAAAAAAATTAGGACTCCAAACTTGAGAGGCAACTATTTGAAGTTGTATAAACGTTTCACCGAATGATTAAATTCTGAGTTCAGACCCGTGCGCCATTACGTCGTATGTTAGGCACAAGGCGCAAGATGGCCAACATTTGTCATGTGTACGAAATTACGAATATTAGTGTCACACTTTCGCCCAATTATCCATCACTTCAATGGCGTGGTGCGGTGACATTATGATTGGTTACGTGGTTAAATTACAGTTATTCTTTTGTTTGAAAAGTAGCTTATGCTAATCGCTCTACACGCTTTTTAATATAAGTAATCTTATATTGTTTTATAATTTTTGGTATGTTATATGTTTTATTACTGTTTAGTTCATTATATAAGATCATTGGTAAGTATAAGTGTATTAGTGTCACTTAGGTATTGCGTTCATTTCGCATATAGAATTTAACGTGGACATGGTTGAAAGGGATACATATAAATTTTGTCACAAAAGTGGGAATATATGAAAATACTGTATTAGATGAAGTTAAATTATTGAAATAAGCCTCTCTTGTTAATTTTACAGTTCATTAGCTGCACGTCCTGGCCTTGCATTGGTGTACTAAAAAATGAAACCAAATCTTCCATTTGTAATAAAATAAAATAGCAATGATAATGAATTAACGTCAATTCTGACAATATTTTTTAAGATTTTTGTATCAACTTCTGTCTCACTCACTCATTCACTGTTTGTAAGGTGATTCTTTAAACCATTTCATACCTCATAATTTTTCACTTTTAAGTACGATTTTTCAAATATATACTTTCCTACAGCGTGACATAACTAACATAACTTCCAAAGCGCTAGAAACAGGTGGTGTTATTGCAAAAAAGTTCAATACGTATTGAATACTATGTAGAATAACTACGAGCGCGGTGCCTTTGTACGAAACTTTTTTAAAGTATGTATTTAATACGTATTTAACTTTTTTATAATAACACTGTTTGTAATAACAATGTTTTGGCGCTTATATTGATGTAAGCAAAATTAGACAGACACCTACATTCAACGTCTTCATTAAATGACGTATGAGCTTTATGACGATGTTAATTTTCTTCCTAAAAGAGATGATATTTTTTCCCTTAGCTAAGGAGTACTCATTACAAACTGACCTTTACATAATTTGCATTAAAGTCCAATGTTTATTGAGCTTGCAATTTTCACATATTAGGCCTGATCGTGACCGTGAATTTTTTTTACAAAATTGTAGCTGTAATTTAATCTCAACCAAACGTTGTACTTAGAGAAGCAGTAAATTGATGACAGATAAGACTGTCCGCTTCACACATCTTATCAATGATGTGAGTGCACGATGCGGTTAGATCAGAGTTTACTGGAACGCAATTAAGGAATTTCCGCTGGGCACCAAACAATAATTTACAAATTTAGTTTTTTTTGTCATAGACTTAACAAGGTTTTTTTTTCTCGAACTGACTACGCTATTGACCTAGCAAGGCCTTAACAGCTTCACCGGACTGCTAAAGCGAGCGCTTAAGGCACTCAGCCGATTTTATTTTGGCAACCAGCTCAAGGGTGCATGGCACACCTCGGCTTGGCTGTTGCCTGTTGCATGCAAAATCGCGACTTATTTTAGCTAACCTAGCTAACTATTTATATATGTATGAGTTGTTGAAACGTATATGTGTACCAAGCATATACGCCTCAACAACTCCCCCATATATTTATTATAGTAAAATCTTAACAAGGATAACCTTACCGTAACCGTAATAATACAGTTCTACCAACATTGGTGAGATGCATAATAATAATCACGTATACAAGTGTTGTTTAAATCACGCCCGGTTCATTGGTGATTTAGAATATCTTGTAAAAATTCGAATAATTAGTGATAACGTGAAGATGAAATTTATTTGCAAAGTATTTACTAATTAAGGGTCATTCATATTTCAGAGACATGTATTGTCTGCTACATTTTTTTGTACTTTGATATTTACCGTTTATCAAACTCAAACAAGTTTAATAGGTCTTTCTTTAATAGTAACATTTTTTTGCTGTTCGTAATTTTCTAACTTCTATACCTTAGATCAAATCTAAACAGAACATATTACGTAAATATCGTTAGAAATCATGCAAGTCTATATATTTTTACGTAACACCACGATGAGGCCTAAAAACATCATTTAGTATTTGCAATCATCGATATGTTTTTGAGTCCTGGGGCTTTAGTCAAGTTAGTTAGTTAACCAATTAGTATGTACCTTAAACATACGCACAGGCTTCAATAAAAATAATTTTCTGCCGAATAGTGTTACGGTTGCAGTCGTACCTTTGTAATTCGTGTAATGTAACTCATTTTGTGTTGATTTTAGACCACAGTACTTCTTGATTTTAAACACATGTATATTAATTAAATAATAGAGCTCCTACCATTATAAGCACATCACTCAAAGGCTAGCATATAATGCAGTAACTTATTTTTAGTTTTAAACTTGGTGCTGTGGTTTTTCTACTGTAGCGAACTGGGGCAAGCTATGTGGTGTTAAAGTTTTTATTCTGTGTATATAAAAAAAATGAGCCGTCACGGGACGCCTGGCAGATGTGAAACATCGAAATTGTTTTGTATAAATTATATGCATAAAATAACAAATCACGACAGGAATCAGCTATGGATAATTAGAAGATAAAGCATTATATATTTGTTACATAAAATAATGGCTATTTATTTATTTTATTACATAAATATTCATATTTATTAAATACAATAATGTTGCAAATATTTTGAGTATTTCGTTAATAGTGCAATGTTCGTGTTTTGCGTCGCCCCGCCAACAATCAGGTTTATCCTTCGCCTATAGGTGTTTCACATAAAAAAAAAAAAAATTGTTAATGACTACGGCCGGTACCGCTACGACACACCCGAGAGGCAACACTACAACGTCACCGGAACATTACTAGATCCACCATATTAGACATACATAATTTATACACATGATAAATAAGGACGATTATATAGATTGACGTATCACTTAAACAACAATAATTTGATACTTAAAATTATCTTCGTGTTACTGATTATATTGGGGAAATGTTAGTAAATAGTAATTGCTTTCACTTCCACAGTTCGGCATATAAAAGGCAGGATACCGTCGTCTACACGTATTCCTATGTGAAAGTTATTCTAAGGCGAAACTGCCCGGATAAATAGCCACTGTGTCTACAGAGTGTTAATGGTTTCCCTGACCGACCGGCTGACACATACGTATTTTCTAACGTAGTGTTAAAACAATAAACGACAAAGTTTCGGGTAACAGTTACTCACGTAATATTTTTACGGATATAAAAAGCCTTATTTCGTATCTGAAGACAAAAGAAATGATACAATACAAAAGTCGTTGATACATCTCGTACACTTAGCTATGCGTGTAGAGCCCAGCAGATTGTGTTCTGCGGTAAAGCGATAATTCAGCTCAATCTATGTCGTGAGTACTAGCGCTTTGTTTTATCCGCTGGCTTCTGTGCGCCTTTATTTAGAAAATTGATGAGAAATGGTATCCATTACGTTCGGGGGGCTTTATAAAAGATCTTTCTGAGCGGCTCACCGTTTGTTACCTACTAGTGAAAGGAAATGAACGTAAATTTGTTTTCGTGCTTACTACCTAACTTTGATGTGTATATCGAATTTATATCGATATAAATTACTTCAGTCATCGTATTTCTTATTAGATTATGTGTAATTCCGCAAGGAAGTCTATAGATGCTTTTATGAGGAAATATACATGTAGGACTCTATTTATTCTTTGATAAGAATATATTATATTATATTAAAGATGTAAGTGTTATTTTACATCGATATTAGCCCTAATAATAAAAAAAAACCTTGACAAATTATATACTAAAATCTTCCTTGTGAATCGTTTTATCTACTAGTGAAAATCACATGAAAATCCGTTTAGTGAGTTTGGAGTTTATCGCGAACCGACAGACAGACGTGACAAGAGACTTTATTTTATAATATGTGGTAATATACATATTTTAAAAAACTGACAGATTGAGAAATGACAGATTTTCATATAAACTTTGTTATAATCTTAGAGGTTGTAATTCCAAATCCTTGTGCTCCCTTACATTGTAAAAGGAAACCGTACGAAAAGACCCTGAAACCATTATATTTAGTATTTTTCGTTGTTGAAGGGAAATAATAATTCAAGGTACTTTTTTTAGCGTATTTTTACAACTATGTTAATGCTATTTCAGTGTATAAAATGTATATATATTCAGTGTATGTATACTATATTAAGAAGAGATATGGGATAAAATAAGGTAACTTTTTAATGTCAAACTTCTAATGCGGCTTCCAACAAGGTTGCG
>JACEII010000013.1:8008420-8025641 GCA_014332785.1 Antheraea mylitta
GGTTGCGTTAAACGTTTAATGCTACCATGGAGGGGAAATGAAAACACAGGGGAAATGAAAGCATAGTACAATCCAAAAACATCGATAACCACCGAGAAACAGATTATCCATCGCCGGTCGCCGCTGTCATGCCGGCCATAATGACGAAAGTCACCCGGTACCGGATATGCACAGGCTGATCCTGAAACGCGACGCGCAGAAGCGAGTCA
Source organism: Antheraea mylitta (assembly GCA_014332785.1). Taxonomy (NCBI): domain Eukaryota; kingdom Metazoa; phylum Arthropoda; class Insecta; order Lepidoptera; family Saturniidae; genus Antheraea; species Antheraea mylitta. The sequence continues at coordinate 8,008,630 of JACEII010000013.1, forward strand.
CTATGACGGGCTTTTTCGCCATATACATGGTGGTTGCGACCCAGTCGGGCTGTAAAACCCTACCACCCCGCTGTCGCCATTGCCTCGTTCGTTATTCAGCAGGTGCCCCACGTGCAGGTGAGGTTGGCTTGGATGTCTCAAGTCTTAAGATGTTACTCGACACCCCTTACACCCCAAAAAATATAATAATATTCTGTATGTCTAATTCTAATATATTGATTTTAAATACCTACCCCGTCCCCCCAAAACACAGGCTGGCAATACACTTGAGATTGCAAGTGTATTGCCAGCCTGTGTTTTGGGTGGACGGAGTAGGTAAGAGAAGGGAGAGGAGATGGTAAGGGAGGGTAGGGGGTTCCTTCGGCGTTCTCACTAACCGAACGAAACACAACAATGCATATCACTGTTATTTAAGTGGTCGTACCCGGGCGATCCAACCCGTTCATGTTGAATGAAACCAATAATAGCTTCAGCATGGCTCTACCACATACAAATCACAAACATAATTGTATTTGAAACCAGAAATTATTTAGTAATATTTTGTCAACTAAGATTAATTGAAATTTATCAAAGAATATTTATATTAATTATTTATGGAAACAATTAAGGTACATCACCTTCCTTTCCATTACCAAATTATAGTTCAGACCGACTTTACTGCCTTCGTTTCTATATGACTTATTTCAACTTCGTTTCTGGTTCCATTAATAGCTGGTTGATTTAATTTCCTAGAGTGCTTTCATATCTTGTTCTCGTGATTTATTTATAGGTTGTGAGTGTAGAATTACTCTCCTTAGATAGGCTTATATCCGTTTACCGGTCCTAAACAGCTCCGTTTCGAACGAGCGCAGTGTTCGCGGCCAATTTGCGTGTACTCGCATCTCACCGCGGACAATTGCTCGTAAATTGCCCGCCACTGATTGCTCGCCGGCGTGTATCAATATGCAGCTACCATTTCCAGGCTACGCGTTCTATGACCTATGAAATGATCGATTGAAGTACCCTGTTCGTATTCGATTTCAACGTCCTTCCTTTAGATTCTCCAAGTATTAGTATTGCCTATTAGGAATAGTTTTGTCAATATTCGTTTTTTTTTTGTAATAACATGTCTGTGCAAAATTTTGAACACTTGCTTCAAGATTGCCCTAGGTTTAGCACGAAGAGACTAGGGCACACAATGCTCTGCGATAATCCCCGTACATGTCCATTCGATCTTTTGGGCTTGTTGCAAAAGGAGTCTACAGTCAAATCGTTCGATAATTTTGTCAAGCATGTCATTGCTAATCTCAAGACATTCAACGAACGGACTTTGATTACGACTTCCTTACCTACATCTAAATATTTTTGAAATAACCACGACCTTATCTCTGACTTGTATATAGCTATATCAGGACTAACAAATCTTGATGGCTTAACATTACGCTGATGCAACACGTCAAAGGAGTGAGTATTGAAACGTATCAAATTGCGATCAGCCCTCTCTCCGTTTCTTTTGCCAATTCCAAATGATCCTTTTGCGAAAACAACAAATTTAGAAAAAAAAAAACGTTTTCTTTTATATCATAGGGGGTAAACGAACAGATGAAACACCTGATGTTAAGTGATCACCACCGTCCATAGACGCTTGGAACACCAGGCGCTCTCACTGACCCAACGAAACTCAACAATGCAACAAGCACTGTTACTTCACGTCGGTGTTTCTGTGGGTTGGATGGTAGAACCGGGGGCGAGCCGACCCATTTATGCTGAAACCAGTAATAGCTTCAGCGTGGCTCTACCACCTCTAAATTCGTTTTGATATGTTAAAGACACGATGGTCAAACGGTTTATGTCCGCAGGTTTGAAATACGGCATGTATGAACGAATCTTTGAGATTTCGCGTACATTTACTACCTTAAATTAGTAAACACATCGCGGTGGAAATAGTGTGAGGAAATCCTCCCCTTTTTTTTTTGGTCCTGCGAAATGTTCTTATAATATCACACACAAGTAGACCCTGTCGTGTTGGCAGGATTAGCATTGTCGTATTCCTGGGTCAGCCGGTAAATTTGCAATAATTAACCGAGTTGGTAGAGCATTATCTTTGGTTGGTAGCGATTAAGTCGCGACTACCATGGTTGTAATACCCTCCATAGTGAAGCTCTTTAGTTTCTCGCATTTCGGGATTAACCAGTGTATGTACTATCAGAAATACATTTATTTTATCTTGTTACAATTAAAAAACATTTCCATTGTATACTATTTACATATTAGATTAGAATCAAAGATAATTGTTCAGTGCTAACAACTTGTTCGTATAATGCATCTATTTATGTAGGTTTGAATCCTTCCTAATAAGCCTTTTGTTGAAGGTAAATATAGCGACGAAACTATAGCATGTTGGTTTTTATTAAGGTTGCCGCCTGCCAACTCCAATTTTCAAGTGGTAAATCTATCGCAAACCACCAGTGGTTGTGTTCTGGTATTTGCACTTTGGAACCAACATATCTAGGCCTAACGTGTGTATCATAGTAGACCACATCAATCGTTATATTTCATAATGAGCTAAGTCCAATTTTAATCGTTTGTATGCGATCTAATTTTTTAAAGATTTTTAGTTCTTATTCACCGTTAACAAGGTCCAAATTTTGCCGTTCATAAGGTTTTTAGTCTCATTTTATTTTTCAAATTTAAACGGTGTTGTTACAAAAAGTTAAATACGTATTTAATACTTGCTTTAAAAAGATTTTGTATTAAATGCATCGCGCTCACTGAATGTTCGCCATCTTGGCCTTTGTCTCGCTTTGATTAGGTTAGGTTAGATTTGCGAGAAAGGATACCGCGAACTTGCTTCGGGTGAGTGCGGTACATTTAATACGAAATCTTTTTAAAGCGAGTATTCAATACGCGTTTAACATTTTTGTAATAAAATTGTACATGTTTAAAAAATGAGGATCTATAAAAAAAACTTTCTTATTAAAGGCTAAAATTGAACTTTATTTTGAAATGTAATGACTGACATCATAATTTAACATCAGAAAAATTAGTGAACCAATAAAGTATAGATATAGAAATGGTTTAGAGCAAAAAAACTTTTATACACGTAAAACTATGTACGTGATAAGTCTCACAAATAACGTTATTTAATTAAAAAAGTTACAGCTAGAGAAAATAATTAATAAAGTCAAACTATTTGAATGATACTTACGGATAACCGTAACCTGTTATAATCAATAATTACGAAATTATATTAATGTAGACGCGTAACCAATCGCGTTCCTACTTTCGCGGTACAGAATCAATGGTGCTCAGCGGGTCGCTTCAACAACAATGCATGGGGTCATTCTCCACAATGCCGTCACTTTTATAAACGTGTCGATGCGTGCATTCAAAATCGATACCGAAAAAAATATCGATTTCCGTAAATAAGCGAATGAGGTACATTTATAATAATGATGAATGGTTACATCGGATGATATTCGATATTGCGTGACGAATCGCGCAACAGCTCGAACGGCACTCGATATGCATCGGGTGCTAATTGAAAAGGAATATATATGCAGTCCCGCAATAAATCTTACATAAACTGGGTCACATATTGTTCTTCAACCGAAATGTTTGGTAAAGCTTACTGTAATGAATCAATAGTGACATCCGGAAGGTAAAATAGACTGAGTACAATGATTTTTGAAAGTTCTGCTATAGATAAATCTACGATCAGCTGTTGCACAATTGGGTTTATTTGTATGATTTATTTGTTAACTAGCTAGTATCCGCGACTTACTTTGTTGTGTCATAGGAATTATTAAAGTGGAAACTTTTTAGCCGTGTTGAGCGATAAAAAAGAAATTGGTAAGGGAAAATTTTATAGGGTCGCGTCACCGATGATCACGACATGCTCGTAACGTATTGTGCTTGTGTCAGACTAACGGCGCGTAGTATAACGGCCTGTGTACATGTAATTTTGATTTTATATATTGAGCTTATGCAGGCCATAATAAGTTTGGTCAATTAATATACAGTATAAATATGTAAATAAATATTGCTCGGAGTGCCAGTAGATGTAAAAACCTGACTAATGTTAACAATTTCAATGATTAAAAACTACAAATAGTAACACAGGTATTCCATTGTTTTGAATTTTCACTTTCGTTGGCAGTGCTTATGGCTGTCTCGCCTTTAGTACATTAATAATACTTAGCTCCTATTAAAAAGTATTCTGATATTAAGAGTGTCATCAAAATTGATTTAGACGTTTCGCTCGGACAAACAACAGGCTGTTCAATTTTATTTACCAGTATAAATCTATTCAAAATGTTAATAGGTATTGAAAGTGTTCTAGTATTTGTATATGTAAAATCCTTTGCGCATGGCATTACGTCGCCACATCTCACATACACGCCACTGCCTATATCAGGCCACAAACAATCAGGTTTACCGTCGCTTATAGATGTTTCACGTCAAAATTTTATTTACTTAATATTTTAAAGAGTGAACACAAATGTAATAGAAAAAGGAAAACTAAGGTACAGTACTGTGCGGATAACTAATTTCGAAAAAGTAGGCTCTATTAATATTAATTTAAAATGTAATAAACTGACCTATAGTTATAACTGTATTGGATGAAAAAAAATTAGCAGAAATGAACTCTAATTGGATACTCGATACTCATTTGTTTGTTGCTAAATGAAAATACATTACAAAGTGGTCTGGGGGTTAATTTCGCTCCCGCACTCCCGATTAGGCCTCCCACGGCAGCGGCTCAAGCCTAGGTTCGATCCCTCGGTAGGGAGCCCTTGAGTGCGTTGCTTGCGCGATACGGTGACATCACCGCTACAACACTACACGATCGTCCCCACACACGTGTACGCCTACACGCTTACACATGAAAGTGGAAGGGTTTACTTTTTTTTCCCTTATCCAACTGAAAAACTCTCAATTTTCCGATAATAAATATATGGAGGAGTTGTTGAGGCATGTATGCTTGGTACACATATACGTTTCAACAACTCATACATATATGAATAGTTAGCTAGGTTAGCTAAGATAGGTCGCGATTTTGCATGTAACAGGCAACAGCCAAGCCGAGGTGTGCCGTGCACCCTTGAGCTGGTTGCCAAAATAAAATCGGCTGAGTGCCTTAAGCGCTCGCCTTAGTAGTCCGGTGAAGTTATAAGACCTTGCTGGGTCAATAGCGTAGTCATTTCGAAAAAATAAATTACAAAAATGAATTCTAATTAGATAACTCGATACTCATTTGTTTGTTTAATTTTACATAAGCAGTTTATTGTAGTACCGTGGCGGAGTAGGAAAGCAATCAATCAATTAGCCACCGTCATTGCTGCATTAAATTGCGTGCGACCACAAACAGGCCCTCGGCCTCAGTGCCAAATGTCGGCGGCAACCCTTCGGATAACGTTGAACACGAGTTCTATCAGCTTATTGAATGTTTATTATATTATATCCATGTATTAGTGATCATTACACGTTGCCTTTAAATACAGTAATGTCGTTACGTTCATGGTTCTTGTTTAGCCAAAAATTGTACATGTTTCTTACCCAAGTTTGACTCCAGTGACACCAAATGTTACGTGACAATACGGATTATTAATCTTAAGATGAGTTAAAGTGTGGACTTCACATGTAGTTGCTGGAATATAGTTATAAATGATTAAGTGTACGGCCAGAGTGTACGATCAGATCGAGCGTTCGTTTCAAACAGATGCGTTAATACGTAGATGTCCTTAACCAGATTAGGACCCCTCGGCAACCGCTTAAGCCTAGGTCCGTTCCCTCGGCGTGGAGTAACACACAATCTTACATCACTGCAACAACATTACACATATCACCTCCACACACGTACGTGCACCTAGACACGCTTACACATGAAAGTGGAAGGATTTTGTTTCTTTCCCTTATCAAACTAAAGTAATTTAGAAAATTATCCGATACAAAATATATATAAGAGTGTTGAGGTATGTATGCTTGGTACACATATATGTTCCAACAACTCATATATGTATGAATAGTTGGCTTAGGTCAGTTCAGATAGGTCGCGAATTGCACGTATCAGGCAACAGCCCAAGCCGAGGTATGCCGTGCACCCTTGAGATAGTTGTCAAATAAACTCAGCTTAGTGCCCTAAGCGTTCGCCTTAGTAGTCCGGTAAAGCTGTTAAGACCTTACTAGGTTTATAGCGTAGCCAGTTCGAGAAAAAAAAAAGTAGGTATCACGAGTGGCGCGTGAGCGACGCTTTTAGACGCTGCACGTCGCGCAAAATGCATATTCATTCAGGCCGTACACTAACATTAGATTTTAATTGGAGACATATAGGTATGTTTATAGTTAAGCACTATGAATAACTGCCAGTATTACGTCCGATGGTACACAGTACATCCAAAAGAAAAAGGTGACTATTAGGGTGTCAACAATCCATTGCTAATTGTTTTCGAAATGAGACACTCCTAGGTCATTACTACGGCGAGCTACTATTGGCGATTTACATCGAGTGTATGTTAGTCGCGATCGTCAGACAAAATCGTTGCATCTTACCACCCAGTTGTTCTTATTAAAGACTAAGGTTTCATTACTAAGACCTTGCTGGGTCAATAGCGTAGTCATTTCGAAAAAAAAACTATGATATTGAATACCAATAAAACTCACTCCAGTAAAGCGAAAGAATGGAATTCCCGTCTTTTAACTTAATATTCGGTAGCTACGACATTACAATTATAATGCATTGCACTTTTTAGCTGTCTACGCTATTGGCCTGTCGGAGGACCTGCACAGCTTAATGAGACTACACATAAAGAATTGCCGCCAAATAACAGTCGTGTAATGGTTACCTCAAAACTTAAGTAAATCACTTTTGTATTAGCAACTTGCTCTGCTCTATTAGCAACTAATGACGTTATAAGTGTCTAAATGATTAAGATTCATTATTTCCGGTGTGATATTTGCGAGCTTAGTGCAGCAAGAGAGATTGCGCACAGACGCTTGCGCATGGCATCGCGTCGCCGTGTCTCACAGATTCGCCACACCAACAGTCAGATTTACCCGCGCCTTTAGATGTTTCACGTCAAAAAATACAAGAGAAAGCTAACGACACGCAGTGCTCCCGAGCGGTCACCCTTTGAAGTACTTACTAACCCCACCCGGTGTTGTTTAACTTCGATGGTCAGACGAGAACCGGTGTTTTCAACATTCTACCAGACAACAATTTTTTTATATCATATGAGGCTAACGAACTTGGGGATCACCTGATGTTAAGAGGTCTCCACCATCCATAGACACTAGTAACACAAGGGGAGTCGCAAGTGCATAGCCAGCCTGTGTTTGAAGGGTAGGCGAGAAGGGGGAATGGGAAGCGTGAGGGGTTAGGGGAGGGGAGGGGTGCCTCCGGCGCTCTCACAGACCAAACGAAACGCATCAATGCAAGCACTGTTACTTCACGTCGGTGTTTCTATGAGGGTGGTATTACTTCTGGCGAGCCGACCTTTTCATGCTGAAACTAATAATAGCTTCAGCGTCGCTCTACCACCTCCAAATCTTTTGTTGGTGTGTGCAATTTTCCTTCTACGACATCTCGTAAAATATTCTTTGGAATGATACATTGTCCTGTTATATAAAGTATCTAATTGAGTTAGCACTAATAACATGTAAGCAAGATAGCCTTGAAACGAACTATGTCTTAAAATACGTACTTAACAGATCAAATTATTACTGTAGTTATCCTCAGGATACAAGTAGGTATATACACCATCGGCCTTATTTGTGTGCATTTTTAAATATACGATTCTTTATTACATTAGCGTCAGGAATCTTAGGTCTTAAATATTTCTTGTTACGATGACTTCATTAAAATACGTCCATCTTTTTCTACTTTGTATAAGTATATACATAAAACCGTATCCAAATCCGTTGCGTAAGTTAAAAGTACAACGGAAACAGAGGCAAAAAGCGACTTTATAACATTGACGAATATAAAAGGAATGAAAGACGAATTATGGATTAGTAATCAATGAGCACTATCTATAGGTAACGATAAGATGGTGTTTAAATAAACTCTCTTACAAATATTACAACTGCTGTGGACAGTTTAAAAAGCAATTACTGACACGCGAAAGTCACAAACTTAACCATCCGTAGGACAGCTGTTACGTATATTAAACAAAAGTCAGCAGAGGCTCGCGACGACCGAGGACAAAAGGGCCCACAGCATAAAATAAATGCACTTCCAATTCATCGACACTAATTACGTAATTATGGGGGAGGAGAAAAAAAGCAAAATGGCGAGCATTCCCGGCGCCGAGTCAACACATTAGCTTACTAATTTTTCGATTGCAACGTTTTTTTTTTCTACAAATTAAAAGTCATGCATGAGGATCTTGTTAATGTAACTTGAATTTATTTTTTTATTTATATGAACTAACTTGCTTTTTATCCGCAACATTTGTCGATGTAAAATAAAATTTAATAACAAGTATTGGAAGGAATTACGCGTGGATTTTTTTATTTTCAATACAATTACATCAGTAAAATAACAACAAATATTTAAATCAATAAAACAATTCTAAAAATTGAAGTATTAAATCCACATCAAAAGCAATTTTTAATTTACTGGCATATATCAATATCAAACATTTAAAAATGTATAGCTAATACTAGATGGCATAAATAAAACAATTCTTATCGTGGCGGTGTGTATAAATCAGCTCACACGTATTGTCTAACGATTGAGCTTTTAAAGGCTTTTAACATAAAAAAAAAATTCATTTTAAACGAATCTTTAGTAATAATAATGTAACTTTTTATTTTTAGTTTACATAGTAATTAAAAGTACTGTATGTCGTACTCCACTTCATAATTGACTTCTGTAGCAAAATTAATTGAAACCGTTCTAACCATTTAAATGTGATTGACAGATAAACATAGTTTAATCTTTATCTATGTATGTAAGTAAAATGGAAGTGTCTACATAATTTAGAAATAAAAGCTTTTTGGTAAATTCAGAAGGACATAACCAATTAAATTTTTATATGGTAGTTTTTTCCTGTCCGTTTCTTCTTGTAAATATTTGAAGTGGCTGAACTAATTTACACGGAAACTTCAGATACATATAGAACACTTTTCAAAGTATTATCACTACATAGCAATACGCTTTACTATAGACTCTAAAGAGTATCTAATGACATAATTATAAAAAAATTCTATCTATCAAAATCAAAGTTTTCATTATTAATGGCTTGACGTCGAACTAGTATTTACAGTTAAAGATGGTTAAATTAATCCTTTTTTTTTCGAAATGACTACGCTATTGACCCAGCAAGGTCTTAACAGCTTCACCGGACTACAAAGGTGAGCGCTTAAGGCACTCAGCCGATTTTATCTCGGCTTGGCTGTTGCCTGTTGCATGCAAAATCGCGACCTGTTTTAGCTAACCTAGCTAACTATTCATATATGTATGAGTTATTGAAACGTATATGTGTACCAAGCATACACGCCTCATCAACTCCTGCATATATTTATTATCGGAAAATTGAGAGTTTTTCAATTCGATAAGGGAAAAAAAAGTAAACCCTTCCACTTTCATGTGTAAGCGTGTAGCGTGCACGTGTGTGAGGGTGATCGTGTAGTGTTGTAGCGGTGATGTATATTTGTGTGTCACCGTATCGCGCAAGCAACGCACTCAAGGGCTCCCTACCGAGGGATCGAACCTAGGCTTGAGCCGCTGCCGTGGGAGGTCTAATCGGGTATATTAAATTAATCCATATAACCTATACTATAGAGGTAGTGTTGTCCAAAGTCAGTCTTGTTCTTGTATTTTTGCAAGTTTTGATTAAGAGCAAGACTGAACCTGTGAGATTTTAGGGGTCTCGAAGATGAGTAAAATTGAGACTTAGTCATTGAGTTTTTGTTTAACTGATATTGAGAGGCGTGATTTAGTGTAGATATCAAAAGTATAATGTTTTCCAATTAATATCAGAATTAGTCGTTATAGCACTAAAATATTGTACTGATTATTTTATTATATTTAGTAAGCAGTGGTTTACTCAAATAAATAAAATGTGATAATAATATAGCAAATAATAAAATTTATCTAGCAAAGTTAGTACAATACACATCAAATAATGCCGAAAATAAAAATATAAAGAAATCGCCGCGCGGTGATACGCGGCGCTCATTTCACAATATATAATCTCAGTTGGAACATATCCCAGAATTTCGCGCAACAGCAAAAACTTATTTGTATGGTGAGACTATCGAACGTTTTTTGACTTGGACTGTACAAGTATTAAAAATGGATCGGATATTACATTTCAAAATAGTTTCAACACTTATGACATCATATTAGTCAATTGCATCCGTGCGAAACAGTGGCGGTCCACAAGTAATTCAATAAAATAAAATATACATAACATTAAATTTGCTTATTTTCCACGGCTAATTAAGTGACTACTAACAGTTTGCGCAATGTATTTAATTAAATAAGTATGTATTATAGTAACTACTAAACCTAGGTAAAAAGATAAGCTATTGTAAACCCCAACATACTTTTTATTGTGTAGGTAATAAAAGTTAATTATTGACGTAATCGTGGAATCAAACTTAATAATTAGTTAAACGCACACAAATATATCATCGCATACAGTGTGTATATCGTATTCATGTTAGACTTGACTCGCTTTAATATGGTTTTAGTCACCTAGTATCTATAGTACAGTCAGATAAAAAATAAAGGTATATAAAACAATATTTTTTTTTTAACTCAGCAGACAGACTGTGGGTAAGTAGGTACTGGGTGGCAATGCAACGGAAAGTTGCAAAAGCCGATTATATCATTATTCAATAATTATCATTGTCATATTTTACAGAAGAATTACTTAAAGAAAAAGTTAGTACTTTTAATTTCGTTATAGTCGAACGTTCGACCATACTACCTCATAGGCGAAGATATGTTTCGACAGTAATAGTCTAGAACTAGAAAGGACAAGCTTTGTAGTGTTACTGCCATCAAGGTTTTTGTTTGCCGACTAATATGAGGAGGTATTCTGGTTGTTCTATGTTCTATCAATGCAGAATGTTTTCATTGCAATTTTTTTTCTTTATATCATAAAAGGCAAACGAACAGGTTGGCCACCTGATGCTAAGTGGTCACCACTGTCCATAAACACTTGCAACACCAGGGGAGTCACAAATGCGTTGCCAACCTGTGTTTGGGGGAAGAGGAGTAGAGAGGAGGAAGAAGATGGAGAGGTAGAGGGGGAGGTGGGTGTCCGGTGCTCTCACTGACCGAACGAAACGCAACAATGAAAGCACTGTTACTTCACGTCGGTGTTTCTGTGAGAGGGGTAGTATTACTCCCAGGGGAGCCGACCCACTCATTCTGAAACCAATAATAATCAGAGTAACTCTACCGCCTAAACAATACTTTCCTTTATTATATACTATACTTTACTTTATAATTAATTAATTAATTTATCCAGGTTTGACTTATTCACTAGTGTAGTAATTAAAAAAATAACTTTCTGCCTGGGGAGCTCTGAATATAGTGCTCGGCCAGAGATCAATAATGATTATTAGTTAAATAATATTAATTCGATATATTTTGTAATATACAGAGGTCGTCTGTGCCAACACAATAACCTTATTTCGGTTATACAAGTATAGATGTTTCACTGGTACATTCATTCATATTTGGAAATTCTTAGCAAATAAAATATTGTGAAACTTAATTTTTGCGGACAGTACTATACACGGTGACACGGTGTCGATAAAAGTTGCTGGAAAACGCCTGTTATCTATGTTTGCGTGTCAGACAGAGCGGTGCACACAGGTGGCTGCCGTCACCTGACACCAACCTCGGAACCGGCCACTTCCGCCGGACGTGGCAATTACTGACACACAACCACGCACACATTCATTCCGGTGACGAATGTGATATTCCGACTAGTTCCAATAAAATAAATCTCATCTCTGCCGATCTATTAAAATGTAATTTATTTTGTAAAGTACTCGTAATCTTATGGGGTGAGGACCTTTACCACCAGCGTTGCTGGCGACGAGAGCGAGACATGACTTTAAATTTATCTATAATTTGTTTGAGTGACCTGATATATGATATTATTATGATTATTGATATTATCATGAAATATAAAGTAAATAGCTATATGCCAAAGAATAAAATATATACTAGAACTAAAATCATAACATATCTGTATTTACCTTTGTACATACTTACCTATAACATTCTAATCTATACTAATATTTTAAATACGTAAAGTTTGTGAATTTGTGATATTGTAGGGAGTAATCTCAGGAACTACTGGATCGATTTGAAAAAATATTTCCGTGTTATATAGTTCATTTATCGAGGAAGGTTAATATCATATATCATCACGGTGAGACCAATAGGAGCGGAGCACCTATAAAGAATGTTTCAGAGTCGGGTATTTTTCCCTTTCGAGAACGAAGTCTCGGGCAGATTTTTTTTTCTCGAACTGACTACGCTATTGTCCTAGCAAGGTCTTAACAGTTTCACCGGACTACCTCACGGGCAGAAGCTAGTGGGGAATAAAAAGATATCCGAAATTACAGCCCGATCATATTACAACCTTATCAATATTACTAACGAATTTTCGGTGACAACACAAAAAGTAAAATTGGTCATCATTGCTCACTATTCTGTACTTGTGTTTCATAGATAAACAGGCTTTGTATCGAAACTCGACCGAAATCATACTAATTAGTCCGTAAATATAAGTTTATGAAAATATAAAGAAAAATCTTTACCTATATTAGATATTTTTTAAGACTATGTAATTATGTAATGTTATTTACCAATAGACAATAGTAAGAGTGTAATGGATGCAAATAAATGATCTAATAAGTTTAGGCAAATAATACATTTAGCTGTCAATATGTTAGTATTTTCAAAATAAGACAAGTCACTAATCGATGATTAATAGTAATTTCTAACGACGAAATGCGTACTAATATTTCATTGTATCTTTATGATTTCATTTCATTTATTTTTTAGTTTAAAAAATAACTCCCGCGTTAAGAATCAAAGCAGGTGTCACAATAGCCTTTATAAATATACAATTTATGGATACAAACACCAACATGCGAACAATGATTTAATAACTTTTTTTTTTCCTAAACTTGTTGTTTTCGCAAAAAGATCATTTGGAAGTGGCAATAGGAACGGAGAGAGGGCTGATCGCAATTTGATACGATTCGGTACTCACTCACAAGATTTGTTAGTCCTGATATAGCTATATACAAGTCAGAGTGATAATAATTTAATATCATAAAAATGTTTTATTTGCCTTTGTGGATTTCTAAACTACAACTCTCATCGCTATGGCAAGACGCTGGCTTGATTTATTAAACTCATATTAATTACAAAAATAATATTTGTCAGAATAACACTATTATTTAAACTGGCTGCTAACTATAACCTCCTTTTAACAATAGTAATATATACAACTAGCATAAATTGCACCGTAAAAAATTAATTGCATAGATTTAAATACAATCAACTAATTGCGGCATGTATTAAAATAATGTACCTGTCCAAATATATACTTTAAAATTCATATCGTTAATTATAACGTAAAAAACCAATACTAGTTAATGTAAATATTCACATTTCGGCTATAATCTAATTACTTATATTAATTAGTCATTAAATACGATGGACTCGCCGGTAAAAACCCAAACTATGAACGACTTAAGTGATTCTTTAATTCCAAGTAGACACAATCTAATTATAATCAGTTTTTACATTATTTTTTACTTTACAAACGCCCGTTTATCTGACACGAAGTAACGAAGTTTAAAATCCGTATTCATTATTCATAATTTCAAAAAAATAATCGACGCGTTAACTCGAACTTAAAATATAAACCTGTTTCTATGGTAATCAAACACCTCTTATGGAAAGTCATTGTTCTTATAATATTATGGAAGACATGGTTGCGTTGAGCTTTTATATCAAGCCTTGTGTTTCTTCTGAAATATGCATGTTATTCGTCATTATAATAAAGTTGTACTAACTAGAATGAACATAATAATGATATTGTATCATTGTAGGTACCTATTTATTTTAATCGTGTTATCTTAAAATTTATGAATCAAATGATGTTTCTGACTTGATTTCGTATAGTGAAATATAATTGTATTAAAAACTATATGTATTTTAGATATAGCACAATTAAATGGTCAATGGAAAATAGTATAATAATTGCGAAGAAAAATTAGATTCTCGGTCAGTACTTAACATGGTAAGAACATAAGCTCTCGTCGCATACAACAAAGTTAAATGTGCATTTGACCAGTGGTACTCAGTCGGAGGGGGCTACGGTCCGATGCATTTACGGGGGGGCGATAGGGAGGGGGGGGGGGGGGGGGGGGCGAGGGGGGCAGCGATAATATCGCGATTACGCGCTACAAAACGGCCGATATCGCGGCCTCATTACCGACACAACTTAGCCGCGTAATGGATTTACTGGCGTGTATTTGTTAAAAAAAGTGTACCGCTGTTAAACAAATATAATTTTGTATAATAATAGTCCATAACCATAATTATTAACAGTAAAATTACAAAGAAATTATTTCAGTTGCTTTGAAAAAATGACATAGTTTTAACCTACAATATTTTTTAATATTATTGCATTACCTGACATTTCATTGAGCACGTTGCATCGCGTCGGGGAGAAGAGCTAAACTCCCGGCTTCTCTTCTCCCCGACGTACCAAACCAAAAGCCCAGTACTGTACAATCTGGTACCCGCGATTTTTCTGTTGTAAAGCCGTACGCACTGTCTTTTATCTGGATTAATTGTAGGCTGCTTATTATTTTTAATTGTATTTAGTCACTACTTCACTTGCCTAATTAACCTCTGTTCAATATTTCCCTAGAACGTATGGAAAAGCGTAACAATATATAGCCTAGATGATACTTTGGAAAGTCCTCTATCTACCTGTAAAAGCGTCGTCAAAATCGGTTCAGTTACTCCGAACATTAGCCCAGATAAACATCAAACGTTGCTGTTGATATTGGTTGTACGATTACCTACAATCAATAGAGACAATTGAGAGGATCGCTTGAAAAGTAAGATACTATCAAAAATACAAGGAAAAAAAACTGACATCCTATAAAAATTAATAAGACAAAATAAAAACTAAATAATCTAACTGATGCAATGCGAACGCTAAACTGTTTACCATTTAAGGTTCCCGCGGGCACCTGACCGAGAAACGTCCGTTCCATTTCCATAGTATCACGAAACGGTGGATTATAATTCGAAAAGACCAGTGACAATTCAGTGATGCTGTCAGAACAATGCGTTTCCATCGCATTATCTAATTTTCCTGTCAAAAGTACACGGGCTCATGCGGCGCGATGTCTAGGCAATAGAATAACAAAAGGCTTTAAATAGGCTAGCCATTGTGTGTCAAGGTAGTTACTATTATAAAGCAATTTCTCGTATTCACAAAATTGTTACTTACCTTTGGTAGAAAAGTAGAAAGTAATAAAAGCGGAAGATTACTTTTATTTCTATGACAACACATTTAATCATCTTCTAATAAGAAGAGCCGTCTAATTAGTAATTTTTCTTAGAATTGAGTACTCTCTGTTGAACGAAGAAGACTTGTTCTTCTTTTAATTTTTCTTTTATATCATTTGAGGCAAACGAACAGGTTGGTCACCTTAAGTGATCACCACCGGGAGGCAAACGAATAGGTTGGTTACCCTAAGTAATCACCACCGTCTATGGACAATTGCAAAACCAGGGGAGTCGCAAGTGCGTTGACAGCCTGTGTTGCGGTTGGGGGAGAAAAGGAAGTGCAGAGAGGGAAGGTGAGCTTCCGGCGCTCTCACTGACCGAATGAAACGCATAAATGCAAGCACTGTTCCTACACGCCGGTTTTCTGTGAGAGGGTGGTACTACTCCGGACGAGCCGACCCATTCATGCTGAAGCCAATAATAGTTTCAGCGTGGCTCTACCACCTGCATAAAACATCAATGTAGAACATCTTGTTGATCAGAGGAACTTGTTCTTCTTTTAAAATGGAGTACACCCTGTTGACCGGAGGGGACTTGTTCTTCTTGCTTGCTTGACTTGCAGCATCATCGGTCCTATAGTTGAGCGTGGAAGGTACTCAGCCGTCTCTTCTAATAATGTAATACCAAATGTGTATTAATCTTCAAAATATTTTATTCTTAGATTGAAATAAATAGAATTTCGAATATTTAAAATATGTTTGACATAATTTGTTTAACTTCTATTCTACTTTTGTGTTTATACAATTTTGTTCAATATTCCGAAACAGTCGAGATTTCTTAATTTATCTATATTAACCTTTGATAATCCGCCTCGATTCCGGATGTCTTATTTACTTTCCTTAGAGTTACAACTTTTTTCTATATAATACACATAATGTCAGTCACGGTTTGCGCCAGTTAAAAAAGGTCAGACTCGATATGAGTTATTGTTTCAATACATTTCTAGACACATACGTGTGTATAGTTTATAGTATTATTTTCTTTTAAATGCTACCTAAACTTAATTACAAAAATGTATTACAAAAATTAAGTCAAATATAAGACCTATCCTATTTCTTCAAGTGTGGCTTATTACATAATGTAATCTGACTTAATATAACGCTTCTATTGTGGCAACCTTCTAAACTGTTAAATAAAACGGTTAGCTTTTACATTTCGATAAAAAAAAAATAACAAACACAATTCAAACGTTCCCCGTATTAAACAAACAACCATTACACAACGATCAATCGATATAAAGAAATTAATTATAAAAAAGTGCAGCATAAAGCATACGGACGGGTTATCGCGACAGAATGCGGTGCGACTAAAACGAAACGACTAATTACCCAGTGGTCGGCGAGCGATAAAATCTGTATCGTATCGCGCCTCCGGACGCCAAGCCGCCACACCGCGCAGCGCCACTCTACGCCACGTCACGCCATGCCACGGTATGCCTCGCTATACCACACTATGCCAC
>JACEII010000013.1:8034567-8068398 GCA_014332785.1 Antheraea mylitta
AACAGTAGCACGAACGAAGCAATGGACAAATGTTGGTAGACTATATTTTATCGTTGTAAAGTTTATATTCTAATGAACGTGGAAGAAGTCGCAGGCGATCGCTTAAATAAATTAACTCGTACGAATTAATAAACTCGTATAGTCTTGTCACCTGTCTAACATATAAAAAAATATAATTATTCAAACGGACGTCTTTGGACGCTTGGTGTATTTGCCCTACGATAGAAATTAATTGTTTGTACAGTGTAATTTATTTTTATTTTTTTATTCTTTGGCGCGTCTGAACGCCTAAATGGCTTCATGTTATGTAACCTTTGATTTGTCTTATATGTATGGGTGTGATAATATCTGGTAATAAAAATAGCGGGGAGTATTAAAATAATTTTTTACTTACTAAATAAATAAAATACATTAATTTAAATAAAAAAATTAATTCGTTCTTTAGTTTTCGGTTTTGTGTTCTTTTAAGTGAAAAATTCATTAGGCGCGTTGTGCGGTATGCTTGGCTGGAGATAAATTTATAATTTCCCATCATGACATGCCAGTAAGTGTGACCGGCCGTATTGCGCTTGCGCGGCTTGCATCAGACTACCGCCGCATTGTATAGGGGCATTTATATGTGTAACCACAGTGATGTTAATAATTCAAAGAAACGGATTCAAGTATTTAAGTATAGTTATTCGCACTAATTAATTTATAATTCAAAAGAGAACATAGTAATTTCATTGTTTTGAGTTTTCACTTCTACCATAGTCCTTACGACTGCCTCAATTTTTTTCAATATCAATATTTCTACTTCTTTAGCTTTTTATATCTTACAGTCGGGTGCCAATTAATGTCCATAATATCTGTATATAAGTATTATAACTTGTTTTACTTCTAAGTAGTTCTATCTAGAATATTGTTGTCTTATATAAAGATGTCTCTTTTGTTATCCTGTTACTGGTAATTTTAATTTTCGGTTACGGTGATACTTCCACGATATGTTCTCATTCAAATTATAATAAAAAAAAAACTATTTAAAAGTAAAGTTTTTCGGTGTAAATCTGTTAGAGCAATTGCGATGTCAATAAGAGTGTTTAATATTTTAAATTAATATATTAATAGCACAGTAAATGAATACTTCAGCTATTTTAATTGCTACCATTAAGTTCGTTTATGTTGCCGCCCTAATTAATATTCAAATGAACTTTCATGTTTTATAAGCCCCTGTGCGAGGCTTGAATAAATGCACACTCATTTACTCACAAAAAACGTAGCGCTTGTCCATTTTGTTTTCAATCACAATTTTATGTATTAAAATCTCTACCCATACAATTCAGTATTATGTATTATTGAGTATGTAACTGATTTAGTGTAAGAGTCAAAAAGAAGATAAATTTAGGGTTCCGCATGCACGGACGTTAAAAAAACGAATTTTAATGTGAAACAACTGTAGACGCGGGTAAACGAAATTGTTGGCGTGGCAAGTGTGTGACACGTGGCGACGCGATGTCATGCGCAAGCGACTATGTGCAATCTTTATTGCCGTTCTGAGCTCGCATACCTATAGTGTAATTTGAGAATCGTTCAATTCAAACAATTTCGATTTTTCAAATCTGCCAGGCGTCCCGTGACGGCTCAGTTTTTTTTCTACTAGCTGTTTCCGTTGGTTGCACTCTCGCTTAGTTGTCAACGTTTTGAGGATTTTGTATTATTATTTAAGCAGGATCGTTGCGTATGTAGTTGATCAATCGCCTAACCCGAGTGGTACGGTACCTAGCTGGAATAGGCATTCACAGTTCGGGTCTTCTCGGTAACATTCCGTTCTTAACGCGCCGACAACAAATTGCTTGCAAACACACCTCTATGCCACCGCATCGTACACTCACCTTATTACTTAATCCGCGTCGAGCTACGTTTTGTATCATAAAAGATTTTATTAAACAGGCTTTCTGAAAAATATGCTTTAATACACAAAAAGTAATCTAATTTGTCAGATGAGCGCATTATCTAGAGCGCTCTAATATTAAGTATAGATAGGAACGCTTTATAAAAACTCTTGCGTAACAAGTTTTCAGTGTGATACTTAGATGAATTAACTTACATCAGAAGGTCCAATAGAATTAAAGTTGTAGTATCGTAGCTACGCTGTACAAAAAAAAATCTTTAAATCGCCTGTAATGTGTAATAACGAGGAATAGTAGTCGCCGGCGGCACCGACCTACGGAAGCAGATATGAATCTACAACGCACCGGGCAACACGGTACAGCTCAGCGTATGCGGCTCACAGCGGCGCTTATTCAGAACGTATTTAGAGCAAAATATATTATACTTAATTATTTTTTTGCTACTCTAATAGTTATTAGTATCTCAATATGTTTTGCACGTTCTATAAATAAAATCATATCTGGTCTATTTGATTACAAAAGCGTTGAAATGCCAATAAATACTTAGCCGAATATGCATTAGCTTCTATTACGTCACGTATCTTATTAGAGTTGATTGGAGTTTAATTTATATACATATTAGTAGATTCCTGCGACTTCGACTGCTTCGTATATTATCTCCATTATTTTGTTATATCCTAAATTTAGGCAATGTTTTCGACTAAAGTTCCGAGGCGCCTTGAATTTATCCGACACTTTCAACATTTATCGCTATATTTCAACCAAATTACAAAAAATCTTGACAAATAATATACCTACACCTTCCTCGTGAATCAATCTGTATATTAATGAAAACCGTATGAAACTCCGCTTAGTACTTTTTGAGTTTATTGTGAACAGACAAACAGGCAGACGCGACGTTAGACTTTGTTTTTTAATTTGTAGAGAAATCAACATATTATAATAATAATTTGCTAATTTAACTGTTGATGCTTTAAACAAGACATTTTGAAAGTGGTGTTTCTTTTGTATATCCTATTTAGAATCTTTGATAGACGTTCATTTTGTCAATTCTAATTTCGGGGATAACAATTTTGTTATTTTTTATTTGTCTATCACAAATTATTTCAAAACACCAATGGTAACTTCACACGGATGAAGGCGTTAATTTAATGGATAATAACATAATTTAATTAGCCTATTAATTTACACTATGATTTAGCGTTATCAGGAAAAGAAATTTCGCTTTACAAAAATCGACAACTCTTTCGAAAGACAGGAAACATTAGTTAGTAATAAGCTATAAATTTATGGATAATGCGAATCGTGAGTACAACGAGCCTCATTTCATTCGATTAAATAACATTTTAACAGCAATAACAATGCACCGCGAGGAAGTTCTCGAGTAAACTGACCATGTCTGTTAAGTTTTTATTAACAGTATAAGATATTTATTGTAGCAAATTATACAGTTTAGATTACATCGATTCTTTAAGGTACTTGTATGACCATACTTGGTAACTCTCTCTGCTTAGTTGTTTCGATAATTGTGTGGCGTAATACTAAGCAGTATAAATTGTTTAACTAGTGTTTAAAATAAAAGTTTTAAATGTTACTTGATTTTAAACGGAATTCAAAAAAAATGCATTGCTTTAGTATTTTACTAAAATAATAGTTGTGCCCGCGACTCCGTCCGCGTGGAACGTAACGTGAAAAAATAGTAAGCAATAAAATAATCTTAATGAATTGAATCCATTTACTTATATACGTACCTTACTTAAGTTGTGTCGTCATTAAAATTATAATAACTTTTGATAGAGAGAACCGATTTTAATAAGACTAAGGGTTTCTCAAGGATATTCTTTATGATTTTATTGGTGAGGTTTTATCGTATAAGCAGTATTTTAGCATTGGTGCGTGTTCATACATACAAACATACAGATAGACAGACATTTCTAAAAATAATTGAAATATATTTTATTACTTATTCCTAGTTGCCTGCAGTAATATGTTTTCACAAAAATGTAAAAGTACAGGACACCTTAAATTTACATTTTTATTAGGTATATGTATAGATTATATACAATGTAGTCTTGTTTCTAATAAATGGGAGTATAAGTCTGTTCATTTGTTTGTTACGTTTTATCGATCTTCATGATATTTTATATACACATTTTAGGGGTACAGAAAAAAGGTTCCTACCTTTCATCCAGAAAAAAGTATTTTTCCTGAGGAATATAAAACATATTTTACTATATTAACACGAGCGCAACCACGTGCAAGAGCTAGTATTAATATATCAACGGGAGAAAGCAAAATTGTCGTAACTTTAAAAACTCTACACCAGAGCCAAAACACTATTGAAAACTAAATTTTTTGCTATGTGTATTACTAAAACTAAGCAGAAAACCAAGTTCATATTGATGAAAAATTGAATCTTAGGAAAGCGAGACTCAGAACATTCGTAGCAGTTTTTTTTTACACAAGATTATGGTAAAAAGTAATTTAGCCCAAAATGTAAATTACGACAATTCTGCTTTTTTCCGTCGATATAAGTAATATATTTTATTATTAATTTAATATTCTCTCATTCTGATTATAGTCTCACCTGAAAATAAATCCCAAGATGGCAACATACTAAGTTTAAAGAGAAATAGCGTTCAGATGCAGCTGCCAGATCACATCTACTGGTGTTTGTTGAAATATTCTCAATTTTAGGATGGTAGGTACTTTACTACTAGACTGTGGTTTCATCTCGTCGCTTTCTTTCAACGAAAACTCAAGGTCAATGTAGTGGTTTTAACTTACGCGCTACGTTCATGGAGGTTGTGCACGCTATGATTGAGTCAAGATTGCTTCTGTTATGACAAGTAGAGAAATAGTTGCAGTACTGCTAAGCTCTAATTTTGGCCGATTCCTCGCATTCTTCGCTCATAACTGATGTGTGATGAGTAAGTATAGTATAAGTCAGTTCAATGTCTGAGCATCAAATATGTATGTATGGTATATTGACTTTTTTGCTATTGTAATAAAAGCTTTGCTTAGGTTGTAATTATATGGTATGGAATATGTCTCCCTTTTTAAGAAGACGTACGTACATATTCTTTACATTTATTTAATAACTATTTACTTATTATGTAAATGGAATGTTTAAACATAACTTTATAAATAACATAAACGTAACAAAAGTTTATAAACAAAATTCGATTTACTAATTTATGTTATCTAAAACGGCTTGACCTGGATTTATCTATGTTTAGTCCCGATAGGCGTCGCTGTTGTCGAGATCAAAATTATTTGCTACGGACCAAATGTCTTTTTGTATGTGGTCATTGGATATTTCCTATAAAAAACCATATAATTCCAAATGTTCAGCCTTATAGTACTGTTCAATATATTTTAATACCGTGTTCTCCAGTTTATTTATATTTATTCAGTAAGCGCCCTTTGTTTTAGCCACCGCACTGGCCCCACTTGATACACGCACGCAATAGCTTGTAGAGGTGATTCTAGAAAACGGTCGTTTTGCGATTAGATCAACATGGAGGAGGGAGCTTGTTGGGCGATGTGGGGAGGGGAGGGTGTTGTTAATTGCTCCGTTTTGTGAACACGGTTGATGGCGTGCTCCGTGAGCAATCAGCGGCCGCTGACTGATCGCTTTTTAAGTAGGTGCTGCTAAAAATTTTTCGAAGAAAATCAAAGAAAACTTTCGTGACGGCGCGGCGGTCAATACAAGGCCGTAGTCAAGAGAGTTTTGAGGGTTAATACCTCCTACAAACGTCGACGTACCGCCTACAAAATGTAGCTTGTCAAAATACGTTGAATAATATTGAATACGAAAACTGAAACACAGAAAACCGACTTGAAGTAACAGTGCTTGCATTGTTGCGTTTCGTTCGGTCAGTGAGAGCGCCGGAGAACCCCCCTTCTCCCTTCGATTCTTCCGTCTTCACAGGCTGGCAACACACTTGCGACTCCTTTGGAGTTGTTGGTGTTTATGGACGATGGTAATCACTTAACATCAGATGATCCGCTTGTTCGTTTGCCTCCTATGACATAAAAAATTGTAATTATTAAAATCGACTGAAAAATTCTACTCAATGTTTTCAGGCAAATTTTTTTGTTAAAGCTAACAAAACTGCTTTATCCAAAATATCCCACCATAACCAGGTTTGAGTTCTAAGTACGGCCCTGTCAGTGTAAACGTAATCAAGGACAAGTTTAATAAAAATTGAGCACGACAACCGTAACATGTAATGTTAGAATCACAAAATATTAGTGTTAAGAATTTGATGACGACAGTCCATCGAATACATACAAATATTACACTGAACTATAATGAGTGAACATTAAAGAGACCAAATAACCGTGTCTTTGAGGAATTGATGTTTCTACCATTTAACTGTTATTTAAATTTTATTTTAGTAGAATTATATCAATTTAAAGCTTATTCACATTAATATTATTAATGCAAAAGTAAATCCTCCTGTATAGTGTCTCTGTCTGCCTGTAACAAAAAATGATGGCTTCCTTGTTAAAATCCTCCATGGAATTTTTGTGGCATCTCAAAATTCTTGCTCCTTCATATTATTTGCCATAGTCTTCTCTTGTGCACAATAACCAAATTATATTAAGTAAAACACCATTATACTACAAAATAACACAAGATTATTTATCAATAAAATATAAAATCCACTATTACACTCTAAGTTTCCACCAATAGCTCTAAAGTGTCGTTTTAGTAGTAGTAGGAGTATTTTCAATTCAATGTAAGTAGCTAATTTGTCGACCATTAGAAAATCCTTCATTATTAAACAATGTTAGTTATAAATAGAAAAGATTATATTTCATTAGCGTTTTTATTGCATGCCGATAATGGTCACTAACGGATGCGTTGTTGCAAATGAAGATAGCACACACAATTTAACACAGGCCTATTAAGCACAGTTCAGCCGACACCTAGCTCGGTGCCGCGATGGCGTGACAAAGCGGAGTTAGTTCATCGGATTTGCTACTATACTTGGTGTTCGTTACAAATGTTTAAACATTCAACTGGACTTAATGCATTTTTATTTTACTCTTGTAATTTCTCTGTACGATACGGTAACTTTTAAGTTATGTTGAATAATTTGTCAATTCCACTAACACCTGTTAAATATAAATGGGAACATTTATGGAAGTTAGTTATTATTTGGCTTCTTTATTCCAATATGAAATTATCTTTAGAAATCGTTGATTTTCGACAGGATCATTCATTTGTTCCTAGCACTACAACTCATAGAACGTATGTATACCTACCTACTATACTGTTATATACATTTAACTTGGTTCCCATAATTGTCAATAAGTATATTGACCAAAATAGTTCTTAAAATCAAAAGGATATTTAACCTTATTCTGGAATGTCATAGATGTAGTTTATGGAATGTCATAGATGTAGTTTATATATAAGAGAGAGTGGGGGAATTGGGAACACAACTTCAAACGCTAAAAAATAATAGAAAAACGTTATAAACTAAAAATTTTATTGCTACATGTACTTTAGTTATCTATGTACTTAGTAGTCATAAAACGTTATTTTAAATTTACGTTTTAATAAAAATATAAACTAAAACAAAAAACATTGCCGTTCCTGTTTACCCGATATCCTATGGGGTAATTGAGGTCATCCCGTGGAGGAAATGGAAATGGTATGAGGTAATTAAGAAAAACGTTTGATCGATCTTTCTTACGTAATTACGAGGCGTCTGAAATATTTTGTAAAGTTTAAATATTTTTACACAATCAACCAGCTGGACTACGGGTAATTAAGAGGGTAAGGGGTAACTGAGAACGTTCCAAATTAATCATCTAATGTCGTTCCCAATTACCTGAATCAGTCAATATACATAAAAATTGCCGCCACTCTCAAAAGCATTTTTTATTACCTTCAATCTATGTTGCATTTGAAAACAGATACTGTGTGTATGATATGAGCAAAAACACAATACCTTTGAACTCAAAAATATGATACTTACATGTGTTCTAACTGATGACAAAAATTATATCAAAAATACAAAAATAATTGTTCGACTTACCGTGACAAAACTAGTGCGTTCTTTCAATCCCACTTTCGCATACGCAATGAATGGCTCTGCATTCAGCCGTAGAATAGGTTCGCGACAGTGTAGTACGGGGAGATGTACTATTTATCTAACCGTTCCCAAATACCCGCCGTTCTCAATTACCCTACTCTCCCCTACACTTATACATAAAGTTAAGCCGTGTTATTACAAAAAAGTTAAATACTTACTGAATACTTGCTTTAAAAAAGTTTGCATTCTTACGTATTAAATGTACCATGCTCGCCAACGGCTGCCGCAGTAAGCTCGTGTTATCCTTTTTCGCAAGTCTAACCTAACCTTGCCAAATAGAGATAAAAACGCAAGATGTAGAACGTTCGTCAGCACGGTGCATTTAATACGTAAGTACTCAAACTCTTTTATATCAAGTGTTCAATACGTATTTAACTTTTTGTAAAACCCCCAAGGTGTCTCTCATTTGTTCTGACATGCATACAGACTGACAACTTATGGGAGGAATTATTTACGCAATGATATGCTTTATCAAATAGGTCAAAGTATAAGTACATCTAACGAGAGCAATTTAAAATTAACGAAAGGATTGTAAAGGTAATGTTGACCAAAGTTATTATTATTATTTACTCTTTTATTTTTCACAAACCTTAATTTGACTTTTTAGTCTCTTATCTCTTTTCTTACTTAAGTTTTATTTTTTTATTTATGAATCAAATCCTATTAATTTTGCAAAGCTGATATTTTAAAATAGATTTGCGTAAAATTTTTATTTATTTTCTTTTCCCACTAGTGTCTGTTGGGATCTCCATATGTTTGTATAAATAAACACGAATCCAGGTTTATTCTGAACAGCAAACAATACAGATACCGAAGCTAGCCGTTTACATTACTACTGGAAGTTATTACTGGAAGTTACTACTAGAAAGGAACCGTGCTAGGTATTTAATCTGTAGTATACCAAATTGTGCAACACTTCTTGATATAGTACGATACAGTCCAAGAACTACGATGACTTCCAAAGAATCTGCTATCCTATCATCAGTCGACGCTGCTCTCATTGTGTCAAAATGCGCCAAACTAAACGAAAATAAGTTATAATGTGTTTAACACTGTATGTATGAGGTTTGGTTCGCGCGATACAGTGACACAAAATCTTACATCACTCCAACATCATTACACATATCACCTCCACACACGTGCACGCATACACGCTTACGCATGAAAGTGGAAAGGTTTTATTTTGTTCTCTCATCGAACTGAAATAGTTTAGAAAATTCTCCGATACGAAATATATAACTACTATGCTGTTGAGATATGTATGCTTTGTACACATATATGTTTCAGTAACTCATATATGTATGAATAGTTCTTTAGCTTAGTTTATCCTATCTGAATAGGTCGCGAATCGTATAAGTCAGGCAACAGCGCAAGCCGGTATCTGTCGTGCACCCTCGAGCTAGTTGTGAAAATGAAATCGGCTTAGTGCCTTAAGCGCTCGCATAAGTAGTCCGGTGAAGCTGTTAAGACATTCCTATGTCAATAGCGTAGTCAGTTCGAAAAAAAAGTGTACGGGGTTCGTGACCCATACGAATATAAATCGCGTCCACCCCACTTTATCATAAAACT
Source organism: Antheraea mylitta (assembly GCA_014332785.1). Lineage (NCBI taxonomy): Eukaryota > Metazoa > Arthropoda > Insecta > Lepidoptera > Saturniidae > Antheraea > Antheraea mylitta. The sequence goes on from JACEII010000013.1 coordinate 8,044,139, forward strand.
TATAAGAGTCAGCAGTAAAGTCATTAATATATACAACGTTATAAAATAAAACAATCACCATTTAATTGACAACATTTTAATTACAAAACACCACAAAATCTATCAGACATATAATGCCATTTCTCGTCTCGCTTAAGTACATCGCCGCCCATAGAGCTATAATAGCATTACTGAATACTTTATTACATTACGTTTAATACTTTATGTAGCGTAAATACACTAACAATACATACATTATTTATTTGAAATCTATATATATACGTTAATATACAATTGTTTGTAAGAGTTGAAGTGTTTCAGCTATCGGAAAATATAATCGTTCAATTTTGTACCACACGAGAAATAAATAGAAAGGTGCACTGCAATGTATGATTACAATGTTTGTAAACATTGAATGATGAATTGAATGTCGCATCGGCTCGTAGTTCATACTACTTTATTAGCTATATAATTCTCGTAGGTACATAATAATACAGTGTTTAAACAGTATTACATTGTAGTAATTATAATCTTCGACTCAAGAAGTCACAGATAACGTCATGTCGATTGATAATTAAAGTTATTGAAACTATTTTGAGGTCAACCACATATTGTTGGCAAAATTGAGTTAGAGTTTATTTTATTATGTTTATACATAAGATATATCTCATTATACACAGAAAAATATTTAATTATGTATATATTCAATATTGGTTGATATTTTAAAATATAATTTCAGATTAGCGTTGTTTGAATTTGTATTTTTTACATCTTAATTTATGAAATGGTATTATAATCTATGATTTTTAATATCAGTAAAAAATAGGTTACAACAAAATAGGTTTTATAGTTTCCAATAAACTGATAAAACATAGAAACATTGTACTTTAATAAAATGATAAATTTATGTAATTTAAAAATAATAGGATGTTTTATGTATAGATAATATTAACATGAGGAGTTTTTCTTAGTAAACATAAAATTAATCGTGATGCCAACGGCACCAATGAAGTTGCGTAATAATTTTAATCTATTACATTTTAACTTACAAGCTTTTTATTTATAATTTAAACACTAGAATTATAACCGCTAGATATATTTTAACAAGACATCGAGTTTATTTTACACGTTCTTATGTTATTCTGGGTTTATAATATCACATACGTTGGACAAGCACTCCGTCACTAAGTCTTTTGAATGTCAATAATTAAAACCAGAGATCGACCAGAGATTAACGTGCAACGCAATTGTTTTATAAAACGAATAGTTAAATATCAACTTGAATTATCAATTTTTATTGTCTTTAGACAAGAGTATCGATTATTCCGTGTACTTCTAAACAAGCACGATTAATTAGCGAGTATATTTTATCACACTCTTTTTAAAACAAATAAGTCCTCAAGATACAGCGTGTAGTTTAATATTCACTTGTTTTTTTAAACAATATCTTCTTGTCACAAATTATTAGAAATCCGTCACTGTCTGTTCGTATTCTGATCACAGTTCTAATAACATGAGTTAAACGTGTATTGTTTCATCGTCATCTTCGTCATCGGAGCGTCTTTCTAAGGACGGTTCCCTTGGAGAGCGCGGACGGGGAGCAGGACTCCCGGGATCAACGTCGGGTGACGGTGTACGTCGCGCTTGCGCGTAGTAACCCAGGGCTCCCAAGGCTGGGCCTCCGAGGGCCCCTAGGTGTCCTGATGGACCTGGTATACCCAAACCCAGTGGTGGCACACCTGCTAGTGGCGCTCCGGGATACAACCTGTTTTATTTTGTTAATTGTTAGTAATATAAACGTAACTCGTTACGAAACTAGTTCTGTCTCATCAAAGAGAATATAAAAAAAAATAGGATTATAAATTTTACTAAACGAAGGATATCTTGAAATACGCATCCTACTATATATTTTTCCAATGTCATAGTTCTGTGAAGCTGTAAAGACTTTTCCAGGCCGACAGCGTTTTCATTTCGAAAAAAAAAAAAAATTACAATTTCATCTATAGTTTTGGGCGGGACTGTGCTGTTATTACTCAAAAGCTATATATACGTTAGGAAATGTTTGGTACTTGATAGCGAGCTATGGTCTTGAGTCGCTTATGGTAGCTAACAAACTGACTCGTGTATATTACTTTAATATTATAAAATGAAGACTATGAAATACAATAACAACATATTACACTAAAAAAGTAGCTTAATTGTGTAACTCCAAACAAAAAGTTTACTAAAGTTATAACAAAACGTGAATTTAATTAAAGAATAAGCATACATTTAGTAATTACAGTTGGATAATCTTTACATTCATCACATAAATATAGTGTTTAATATTATTGGTATAACAACACTCACCTGTAGGGCAGAGGTTTTTGTAGCGTGTTAGCGCTTGCGGAGGCTGCAGCCGCCGCGGTAGCCGCCGCTTGCCTGTAATAGAGATCTGCCGCAGCTGGCGCCGGTTGAGCTGGATATGCGGGTACGCCGGCCCAGTATCCACCGTACAATCGCTGGAACGCTGCGTAGTTACCGGCTTCAGCTAAAAGTTCCAACCCTACGGCTGTCTGACGTTTCCATTTCGTCCTATGGAACAAAAGACAAAATTGTTTGAATAAATTTTGATTTCAGCCTTCACTTCATTTTTTAACCGCTCTGAATGTAGGCGTAAGTTTTGGGTCTGTGCGTAATACAGCTAAGAATTTAATATAAAAATATTATTATAACAATTGTATATAACATAAGATAGGATAGGGAAAAACAAGGGTAGAACTCTTTCTCTTTTATTTCTCTGAAAAAGAAAAACAGCGTGTAAGCGTATAGGCGTGATCTGTGGTTACGCGGGCGTGGGCGTGAACACGCTCTGTTTGGAGAGACAGGCTGGTACTGATCGTTCGCTGACATGGTTGAATCAGGAGGGTCGGTAAAAATGTGTCGCGGTTGTCTTCTATACTGCGCAGCGTTGGGTACGGGTTCATAGTTCGCGGCGGATACCACTAACGGGCTCGGATGATTCGCGGCTTTTTCGAAATAACTGCTTGTGAGTGATTTTATATACTGCCAGACAGAAGGCATCTCCAGATCCCTGGGGAGATCTTTATTCTGGACGTACCATGGGGCACCGGTGATTTTACGTAGGGCTCGGTTCTGGAGAACCTGCAACTTATGAATACGATTTTGCGCGTGTGCAAAGACCGGACAACTGTACGTCATGATCGGACGGAGACCTAGTAAGATATTGAGCTTCGAATCGGTTATTGATAATATAATAACGGAAAAAAATCAAATATTAGTAACATATCGTAATAAAAAGTTAACAATGTCTTTACAGTTCATTGATATTTCAAATAAATGTACGACAACCGTTGCGTAGATCCCACAAGAAATTACACAAAAACGATTTATGCCACATTACTGACTTAAATCGACTCTAAAATTCTCTAAACTATCGTTTACAGACCCTAAAAACCCATAGATCACTAACCCTGCACAGTTTGTGACCCCAATCGTCATCAAATTTGTCACAGGCCACTCGAGCGCACAATGAAGACGCCGCAATGGTGAGAGTAATAAAAAAATATATATAAATAAAATAATAAATTTGACAAAACGTCTTGGACACTCGTGTGTTCGCTAGAGCGTGCTTGAGTACTTCAGTATGATTTATTGTTTGATTCATTTAGGAAAGGGTGTACACGTACAGATCACATTATAGTATTGCTGGGGATTCATTTTTTAAATGGGATTATCCGAGTATACGTTTTAATTAATTTCAGCTGGTAGACTCGGGATTAATTTTTAAAGCTGATTGTAATAAAGTTCTGCTTTTCATGATAGACTTTACAATTTTTCCTACAGAAATTTCAATTTTTTTTTTGGTTAAATCCATTTGTACTATTTGTTATTCTTGTACTATACAAGATATACGTTTCTGTTCTACAGGGGTGTAATGTACTAATGTGTTTTTTTTCGAACTGACTTCGCTATTGACCTAGCAAGGTCTTAACAGCTTCACCGGACTACATGTAATAATGTGACGTCACGAATTCTAAAGAATTAAGACCAATTTCTTGCCGCTTTGATATTTATTCATCATCGAAGTCTCTCAGAAGCTACGTAAGAATATTCAGACAAACAACTTTTTTTAGTTGGTCGTAACCCTAGATCTGGATTATCTTCTAATATAGTAATTAAAATGATTTACTATAAAGGATAGTTTTGATCTACATTAAATGTCCAATATAACTAAATGAATTATGATTAATACTATATTTGTTAAAATGAAGTTGTAAAGAACGAATTATTCTTCAATAATATGCAAAGATTAAAATGATTATAAACATTTATTCTTAGAAAGTAGACCTAAACCATCTAGAAATTTACTGTAAAAAAAATTTATAGTAAATTTATAAAGTAAATTTTTAGTAGTATATTTTTATAAGTTTAGCCAGCGTTAATATAAACGCCCGAAATCTCCTTTTTACGACTTAGTATACGTCGAAGTTTCTGTAACTTATGTGAATAACATACATCCATTATACATATAAATCTTCCTCAAGAAATTATCTAAACGACAGCGACAACAGTATCAAAATTTATTATGAAGTTTAGACGTATTAAGTTAACACACAGGCACATACCAAAAACGCCCTTATTTTATCGTGCATATAGATAGAAATCTATTGTCAGCACAACACCTCAGAATCATTAATTTTTCTAACATTATCTTTCATACACATTATTAAAGTTCGGTGAAGCTATAAAGACATTCCCAGGTCAACAGCGTTTTTATTTCGAAAAAAAAAAAACATTATTAAACAACGCATAAGAATGAAGGACATAGGCGCAGTCGGTTTAAATTGATGCGTGTACATACATTTATACATTACGCAAATTCGTTAAATGTTCTATGAATAGTGGAAGATAAAAGAAATTGACATTCATTATTTGATGTATAACTAAGTTTATATACAAAACACAAATATAAATGCGTCCCCTCAATAAATTTTAAAATTTAATTTCATCCTCCGGTACTCGATTAGTTCCAAAGTGGTTCGTTATTGTCATCGAGTGAGGTTTTTATTAATTCGTAGGGAGTATTATTGCGATGCGCATTATCATTGCTATTATTATTGTATTTCAACTGGGTCTATTGTTAACTTTCAACGTCGTGGGGTTGCGGTTGTTAACAGACGCTCCACTGGTTACCTCGTTAATTAATTTCGATGTACGGATCATTTAATTTTATCAAATGTAAATTAGTAGGAGTTCACATATTCCATCATTTATATTATGAAACGTCGGTATAATATAAAGCAATTAGTAATAAAACGCAATATGTAACATTGTAAGCCTATTGCTTAAATTTTGTTCTTAGATATTTGAAATTTCTTGAATGAAATTTAAATTAAGATAAAGTTCTGTGTGTTACAATTGGAAAAGATAATCGAGGGATAAATCTTAAAAAATCACGATTATTAATCAATTAAAAATGAAAACGAAATATTTGTTTATATAAGAAATTGATAAGTACTAGATAACTACTGCAAGGACTGACGAATTAAAACACCAAGACAAATTATATACAAATAAAATAATTAGTCTGTAGTTAACCATCTTTTCTCGGATCATATACCTACACGTAAAGCAAAAACTAGTCGTATGGCCCCTGGTTTTTTTTGGATCAAACTGCACTATTGACCTAGCAAGGGCTTAACAGCTTCACCGGACTATGGCTCCCGGTATTATATATAAAAATAATTCTATTTAAAATTAATGAAAGAATTTCAAAGCGGTCATTAATGGATTTTACCTTCAAGCTTTAAATATTTTAAGTAATTAATAAGGCTTGTTATTTTTACCTACAATCGCTAGGTGAGACATAAGTCCTTGGCTTACAAAGGCTCTGCACATCGTATAGGACCTCAACAATACCCACAGGCAAAGCTGATATTACGTTGAAATAAACACCGAATAGTTATGATAATCATGAATCTATTACTAAAAAAAATATTTATCTACACATAGACTTTAATGACATCAATTAGTGCCTTCGAATATAAAGTACGCTTAAGCAATAAGAGACTCGTTTTGTAATAAGTCTTTAAGCCGAATTAAGTTTTGGGCCTAATTTAAATACCACTCTTTAATTTATCAGTAGCTGACAAGTGATCGATAGAAAGTGCCTGTACTCTCATTAATCATGTTATTATGACGGGTTATTCTTAAGATACGTCACTCAAGAGCACTTATTTAATTGTCAAGTGGTGAATAAAAGGCAATCTGCTCAGTGACACTATACTCTTTATTATCGCCGCGCCGGCTACAAACAAAAAGCTTCGTGAGCACTTAAATTTGGGCTGCCATCTCCAGACAAGATCTTAACAATACGATTCTCTCTTTCTATCTTAAACGTTGTATATCAAGAGCGGGTTTCCTCCGTCTCTCTTCCGCAGTCCCCCGACGGAGTCTGAGTACGCTCCGCCCAGTGGTTTAGTGATTTGATGCTGTGTGAACTGATTCAATTGCGATGAAAGGGACGAGTTCTAAAGCGCGCCTTAACTGTTTAGCATTAAAGACGAAAATAGTCCGATAAATCGGGCCCGCTTACGACCTCTCCGAGGGGAGGTTGTTTATCTCAGTTCGAGTTTTTCGGCTACGTGATGCGAATTCGGTTTGTATATCCGGCAGACAAAGAGCACTTTCATCGATCGGAAGTGTTTACGCCACACTCGGCGCTTATGCCTTTACGTACCGACTCGTGGTCTAATTTGAACGCTATCGAACGTTGTTTATACGCTGTTTAAAAAGTTTCAGAAACATATTTGTGGATGTTTTTCTTTATCTGGATTGTTGAAACTTTTCTGTTCTTATTTTCACATTAAATATAGGTTTTGTGATGTAAGACAGATTACTCATAAAAGAATTAGAAATGAACTGAAAAGATGACGACTTATAGTTTCCAAGAACGTGGTTCAAAATTCGATAACTAGCAGATGCTTGTGACAAAGGAAAATACAATGAACAACCGAAATTTTGTAAATAGGCCGCCTTTAGCGCGTTTGTATCTTTTTTCACATAATGTAACACAATATAAAATGAATAATTTTGTATATAGGTAGAATGACTGCAATGACCAATACCATCTGCAGTCGTTACCATTATGCCAGCCTGTAGAAATGTCTCTTCACGTCTTGTTTGAAAAAACCTATGTATGACATATAGGATTAGACATTTAGAACACGGAATTACCATCAAGGGCAGAAGTCATAATTCTCGAAACTATAAGTTAATACACTTTTTTAAACAGTTGATTGATAATCGCAGTTTAATATTCCTAGTTGGTTGTTTAGTGAGATTGTTTGTCTCGGTATACCCAAATAAAAAAATGCTGTAATTTATCTTACGCGGAGGTAAGGTTTTCACGTTCTGGTGTAGATGGTATTTTTAGGAATTACAATTCCTATTATGAAAACTCTTACTTTAATAGTATGTTATCTTATATGAACTGAATGCTTACATGCTGTTTTATCTTTGTCAAGTAGCACGTATGAATTAGCGGATGGTCGCTATTTCGATATATAGGTATTTTTATAGAAAAAAGTTTAAAATTTCGGGTTATTTAAGTATATTCTTATTCAGTTTTTAAATAAAGACTTGGTGTTAAATATAGTTTTGGGGCAGTGAAGGTGTAATTAATTACTTCTGTCCAAAAAATGTAAAATATATTGTTGTAGGCAATGGTCGTGATTCTACAAGTATATGTCACCGTCCTTAGATTAACTATGAGGACTAAATCACTTACGAAAATAATTTAAAAAGATACTGGAAATTACAACAATTAATTGAATAACAAAAACAAAAATGTACTCTTTAAAATAAGAATCAAAGACTTAAAATCTTCGTTACATATATTTGGAATATTATTTAACCACAAATTCACAACTTACCTGAAGATTTAGTTTATGATTAACACATTGAAGCTAAAATCAACTAAACTCACTTAGAAATAGATAAGCGACAAATTTTCAATTTAAGAATAGATATTATCCAAGACATGTTCTAACCGAAGATATACAAACGATAAGTCAAAGCGAGCTTAATATTTACATAATTACATTTAAAACTACGGGACCATTAAGTATTCAAGCTTCAACCTTGTACATGAGATCTTATGATTAATTTTAATTACCTACATTACTAAAGGAGGGACCCGATCTGTCCCAGAACCGGTCGCGCGATCCAGTGGTCTCTGTTAACCACTAGGTTGTATAGTCTGCGTAAATTCACCATCCTCAAGCTCCGATTTGCTGTTTTCTCAAGTAATCTAGCGAGGTCGTTAGCATCAATGTAAGCTTGTTAAATCTCACTCGTGGTTGGTCATTATGCTATGTGCCTACAGGGGAAGTCCATGTAGATGGGCTCAGTATTGAGTGTTAATTATACGGAATGGTTTGCGTCTTAGAATAGAACGTTTTCTATCTGTATCATGTAAATGCATGTCTCTGAAATCTATTTTATACGAGTTTTTCGATACTTAGTTGTTAGCTATGACAAGTATATCTATATAACTTTAACTCGGGTCATAATAATATTTAACTAATAAATAAAATTAACGTGTCTATTTCTAATGTTAAGATAACAGCTTGGTTCTAAATGCGTATGAAACTACTTATATATACGGTACATATTTGTCTGTCTATTTACTCCGGCTACTCACCGAAGCAATTGGTCAGATTTGGATGAGACTTACTGACATATAGCTGATGCTATAAACAACCCAAGTTACTTTTATTTAAAAAAAGGTTCCGGCCTAAATATAAGCCTATAAATACGATTGTGAGTTTGTTTGTTACAGTTGGTAAAGAAAAGAACACTACAAAAAGTCACGAGCAAATGCTAGTCCTATATAAAGAGATAAACGGAGATAGTCTTTTTTTTTATTCGAACTAAATACCCTATTGGCCTAGCAAGGCCTTAACATATGAAGTCACTGACCGTATAAGAATAACAATGATACTAAATATATATAATAATTTAGCTGATCATTATGACTAAATGTTTTTGAAGTGATACTTCTTTTGGCGCGTTAGGGAAAAATGATGAGAGTAATTTTTAGGACGTGCGCGCACACCGTCACGAAAAACCGATACCCTGAAGTTAGCTATAGTCAACATTTTGTTTCTTTGTATTTGTTGTTTGTATTAAAACTTTCAATGTATTAAAAACCTTTTCCTATTGTTAATGTCGTTTTCCTACAAACGTAGAATAAGGCGAAAGATAAAAATTTTTTGTGTGCTTGTGTGTTCCGGATCATCAGATGATTTTTGGGGTGTAATGGGTGTCGAGTAACATCTTAAGACTTGAGACACCCAAGCCAACCTCACCTGCACGTGGTGCACCCTGCTGATCAACGAACGAGGCAATGGCGATAGCGGGGTGATAGGGTTTTACAGCCCGACTGGGTCGCAACCACCATGTATATCGCGAAAAAGCCCGTCATAGTGACTCGCTTCTGCGCGTCGCGTTTCGGGATCAGCCTGTGCATATCCAGTACCGGGTGACTTTCGTCATTATGGCCAACATGACAGCGGCGACTGGCTATGGATAATATGTCTCTCGGTGGTTGTCGATGTTTTTGGATTGTACTATGCTTAACATAAGACATAGTGCCGTCACTTTGTCGTGCTTAAATAAAAAAAAAAAAATAGTTTTTACACGATCACCTCCACACACGTGCACGCCTACACGCTTACACATGACAGTGGAAGGGTTTACTTTTTTTCCCTTATCGAACTGAAAAACTCTCAATTTTCCGATAATAAATATATGCAAGAGTTGTTGACGCGTGTATGTTTGGTACACATAAACGTTTCAACAACCCATACATATATGGATAGTTAGCTAGGTTAGCTAAGATAGGTCGCGATTTTGCATGCAACAGGCAACAGCCGAGCCGAGGTGTGCTGTGTACCCTTGAACTGGTTGCCAAAATAAAATCGGCTGAGTGCCTTAAGCGCTCGCCTTAATAGTCCGATGAAGCTGTTAAGACCTGGGTCAATAGCGTAGTAATTACGAAAAAAAAATGTAGTTGACTGTTGAATGCAATGGTATAGTCGAGATTTAAAGTTATAGTTTTGAGCTTTTTTTTCGATTTCTCGTATAAAGAACATACAATTTTATATACTTTTAATGGAGATTATAGGCTTTATATCATTACGCTAAGACCAATAGGAGAGGAGCACTAATAAAGAATCTTTAAAAATCGAGGTCTTTTTCCTCTCGAGTGATTTAGCTGCGTGTTTGTTAGCCCAAAGTATTCTATATATAACTATTCCACGCGAACGAAGTCACGGGCAGAGGCTAGTGTGTTAATATATAGAATAGTAATATTCTCGACGGCTTCATGTGGAAACGTCTAGATTAGTAATTAAAAATTAATTTCTTTTACATATCTATAACGATTAAAGGAGGTTTTAATGCATGCTATTTTTAGACCTTTTTGTATATTACAGTAATCAGAGCGATAAGATGTCTATGTGTTCGTGTTCCGCGTATCCATGTGTCACATGGATGCATTACTTGTTACTAAGAGTTTGTGATGTCTGTTGAAAAGTCTAGCTTGTTCCAGATATTACTTCAATTTTCGGATATAGCGCAGTTTTTGTTTTTTTTTTTTAATATCATGGGAGGCAAACGAACAGGTGGGTCACCTGGTGTTAAGTGATCGCCACCATCCATAGACACCAGCAACACCAGAGGCGCCGCAAGTGCGTTGCCAGCTTGTATTGGTGGGGAATGGGGAGGGAGGGAATGGAGAGGGTGGAGGTGAGCCTTCAGAACTTTCACTGACCGAACGAAACGCAACAATGTAAGCAAAGTTACTTCACGTCAGTTTTCTGTGTGTCGGATGGTACTACCCCGGGCGAGCCGACCCTTTCATGCTGAAACCAGTTATAGATCCAGCATGGCTTTAACACCTACAAAATTATACCTATATATTTATAAAGAAAAAAAATTAAGCAATTCAGTATAGCCAAAGTATCATCAAACATTTTTGTTAACTTAAAATTTTGATTTACTTACGTCACGTTTCAAAGTTATATGCAAATTACAAACTACGAGTCAGTAATTCAAGAATCCGCTTATTAAAATCCGACCGAAACTGAAATGGCATTGGTAACATAATGATTAGTTGCTATATTATGAGCTGAATGACCCAAACGTCCTTGCTACGATTCCCGTGTCTCTGGAACTATAATTTGGCAGGGTTCTGTATAAGCGATTAGTCTAATTCTCGGTAGCTACGCCAACTGAACATTATGTCATTAGCGATGTGTGTGCACACGGGTTACATTTTATATTGCTTGTAATGCAATTACAACTTAAATTTACTTGTAGCTGTAGTTGTTGTTTGTAGTGTACACGCTGAAGCTATAACTAGTTTCAGCAGGAATGGGTTGGGTCACCCGGGGTAGTACCACCCTCTCACAGAAAACCGACGTGAAGTAACAATACTTGTATTGTTGCATTTCGTTCAGTTAGTGGCCTCTCCCTCCTCCTCTTCCCCCTACCCAGTCCTCCAAACACAGGCTGGCAACGCCCTTGCGACTCCACTGGTGCTGCAAGAGTCTATGGACAGCGGTGATCACTTAACATCAGGTGACCCGTCTGTTCGTTGGCCTCCTTTGTTTTTTTTTATATATCAAAGGAGGCAAACGAACTGGTGGGTCACGTGATGTTAAGTGATCACCACCGTCCATAGACACTAGCGACATCAGGGACGTCGCAAGTGCGTTGCTAGCCTGTATATGGGAGAAGGGGGAGGAGAAGGAAAGGGAAAGCAGGAAAGAGGAAGGGACGTGGGCCTCCGGCTCTCTCACTGACCGAACTTATTTCACGTCGGTTATCTGTGAGAGGGGTGGTACTACCCCGGAGGAGCCGACCCATTCATGCTGAAACCAAAAATAGCTTCAGCGGGGCTCTACCACCTACAGAACTATGACATATGTCCTATGACATGAAAAAACTTAAAATTTAACTACAATCTCTGTCCCGGAAAAAGTACTGCCATAACTGCAATTTTATCATCAACGTATACTTAACACTAATACGATCATCTTCCACAAACATACCTACTTATACCATATGCTCTCACATATAAAACAAACCTCTACACACACCTCTACTTCGACCTAGATTTTTATTAAAGCAATTTTGTTCACTCTCTAATAATAATTATAATTTGTGTATTTCGTAATTGGCGTATTGAATACATTGTATTTTTTTCCTTATTTAATACACATTGTCAGCTGCGAGGGACCTATATGGAATAAATAAATAATTTTACATACAACTTACACCATACAACAACGTCTGACGGTGAAGGAAAACATTGTGAAGAAATCTGAACCTGATAAAAGTTTTTGTAGTAACAATGTATATAGGAACATATGGAACTGTGGATTTGTCAAATATTGAAATCGCCAATACGTCATGGGCTGACGTGGTGATTGGTCCATACCTTCCTTGGAGAAGTGGTATCTGACCCTACGCTGAATTCTTTTACAGGCTGATGATGATGATGGTTTAAGTTTTACATTAAACAACTATCATCGATAGTAGCCTTCTATAATTATATATAAATTTCAGCCGTTTTAGTTAATGTTTTTCAAAAATATTCTGTTTAGAACTACAAAAACTATGTTAATAGCCAATCGTACATTTTTTTTTTTTATATCATAGGAGAGCAAACGAACTGGTGGGTCACTTGATGTTAAGCGATCACCACCGTCCATAGACACTTGCAAAACCAGGGGAGTCGCAAGTGCGTTACCAGCCTATGTTTGGGGGAAGTGGGAAGGTGGTCCTCCGGCGCTCTCACTGACTGCACGAAACGCAACAATGCACTGTTACTTCACGTCGGTGTTTCTATGAGAAGATGGTATTACCCCCGGCGATCCGACACTTTCATACTGAAACCAGTAATAGCTTCAGCGTGACTCTACCACCTACATTTCGTTAGTAGGAACATTATTATAAATATACGTACATTTAACGGTATATGATCATACAGATACATTAATAGGTAAATCAATAAGTACTGCATAATACAAAAAAAATACTTTAACAATTCTTACTTATTTGTCATAAGTAGTTATCAAACGCTTAACCAATATTATTAAGGTGGTAGAATTATATATTGGTAGTGACTGTAAAGTACAGAAACGTGATGAGCTGTAGCGATTACGTATCGAATTAGCTATAAGCAGAGCTGGACATGGAGGAGAGCAACGGAGACATTAGTCTCGAATTACCTATAAGAAGGAGGATTTCCTTATGAGAAAAGAGAAACAACCGTACCAAAAAAAAAAAAAAAAAAAATTCACGACACTTTTTTCAAATATATTTTGTTCCATTCATATTCGTAATTTGCTGCACAATTCTTTGTTACTCCGGCGCGGGGGCGCCGGCTCCCTTTAGTCTTCAATCCGACCTTGAGCTAACGTTATGATTAACACGTATCTCCTTATAACTTATCTCCTTAGTTTGAAATATTTTTGGGAGTTTTTGGCGGGATCTTGGAATGCCATGGTGTGATCTTTATATTTTATGCATAATCTTGTGTGTGGCTCTATATTGTGTAAAGTTCGTGGTGCTTTACGTGATATAGTTTAATTATTGTGCACAAGTGAAGTGGATCGGAAATAATACCACAGAGCATGGATTCTGAATTGCCACAAAAACTCCCAGGAAAGTTCTAACAAGACGGCCACCATCTTGTTAGTTCATTGAAATCATGTCAGGAAACTTGTAATATCATTACTCACTTGACAATGGCAGTAATAGTTTACTTGAAGACTGGCTGCCAAAAATAAAATAAAGGAAGAAATATTTCTGGTACAAGTTATTTTTTTATAATTAAATTATTTAACAACTCCCTACCACGATTCTAACAATAATCTCGAATAATATTAAAATCCAATTAGGAATCTTCTCCAGTTTGAAACGTATAAAAAAATAGACACATAAAAAACGTAAAGTCAAATGAATCTTCTAATTTATAGATATAGAAGACATAATAAAGTTGCTTGAAAAATTTATTATCTAAATCAAGTCGTGTGATCAGATCCATTATTCGACATTTATGAAAATGATACAAATTCACAGATAACGCGAGCCGTTTAGTCGCGGATACTTATTTGGATAAAAACAAACGCTTCATTTTGCTCAGTTTTTTTTTTCGTTAAAGGTCATACTTATTATCTTCATACGTCTTTAACAAAAACTTTATATTAATGTTCAAATATTTTATAGTATTTATTTATATCCTGTTAAGTATAATACGAAACACATTAGCACAAACGTTTGGGTGATTAAACGATCAGTGATTTATAAATTGGTAATGAACACAAAAACCGTAAAATGTTTTTATATTCTGTTTCTTAAAGTTATATTATTACTATACGATTAAGCCTTTACAAAAAATATTAAACCTTAAATGACAATGGAAAACTGAACCATTTAATTTATTTATATAACTGTATTATTGAATTTGAAGGCAGAATTACATTCTATAGATTCGGAGGTAAGCTACAGTGTCATAATTAAAATCAAGTAAAATATCACTTATTTTTAATTACATCGACGTATGACATCTTACTCTATTATATTATACTAATAATGTTAATGTGGGTTTATTTGTTTATTTATAATGCTGCTACACTTTAACAACTTAACCGATCAGCATTAAACTTTCCTTACATGTCGTCATGGGCACGTCATTTTGTGGTTGGTGTAAGGGGTGTCAAATAACATCATAAGACTTGAGACATCCAAGCCAACCTCACCTGCACGTGGTGCACCCTGCTGAATAACGAACGAGGCAATGGCGAAAGCGGGGTGGTAGGGTTTTACAGCCTGACTGGGTCGCAACCACCATCTATATGGCGAAAAAGCCCGTAATAGTGATTCGCTTCTGCAGGTCGCGTTTCGGGATCAGCCTGTATCCAGCTTTTTGCAGGCCGGCATGATAGTGGCGACCGGCGATGGACAGTGTGTCAATCGGTGGTCGCTATTATTTTTGGATTGCACTGTGTTTACCATCAGGCAAAGTATATATATGTATATATATACAATATATATATATATTGCTAAAATTACTATACTGTACTATATATATATATATATATAGTATAGTATAGTAATTTTGCCGAGATACAATAAAAAAAAAACAGAAGGGTATAAGGTTAATTTCATCTAGAAAAAAATACTGTTTTTGGGGGATTGGTTAAATCTACATTAAAACAAGCGAGGCCGCTTGCAAATGCTTGTAAGATATACCTAATTAGATTTTTTTTTCAACTCATCTTGTGTCGTTTTCGGCAAGTCTAATTATATAGAAAAATTAAGGGATTTATGCAATGACATATTTTTTGTTAGGAACTACTTAGTACTTATTCCTAAACAAAAAATATGTAATATGGTGCTTAGTGGAGTTCCTTCGTGATATATCTTTAACACTATGGTTTACGCGAACGAACCGATTATAATACTTTCCAGTAAAAATTATAAACCCCACGCAATTAAGTTAAAGAATTTCTCAAAGTCGTAAAAACTCGATTGTGAAGTCATTAAATCACAACACTTGCATATGCGGTGGTGACTGTGTGTTAATAGTACTCCACATGGGGTGAAAATTAACTTACTTGCATTGCTTATAGGTTTTTTTTAACAATTGTATAGATTTTTTTTTTTAATTTTACGTATATCGCGAGAAGTCATGTAGATATGAAACAAGCATTGAAAATAAACTAAAAATGCTATCGAAAGTTTAAGCTTCTTTTAGTGACATCCCTAACGATTAAGGCTTGTTGTCAATGAGTCGTCACTGCAAATCGATGAGCCATTGAATTTATTCTTGACTACACAGCTGAGTTAGTCTTGAGTTTAAGGAACGCTAATGGCGGTATCGCTGTTATTTAGGGTTGCCACTTATTATCTCATTTTTCCTGTTTGAAGACTTAACTTTGAAAAACCATTCACAAGATTTTATAATTTTTTTATAAAAGAATAAACAAACATATACTGTCGTATTTATTAACAGTTATAAAAAGTATTTATATCAAAACATATTACAAATCACTAAACACCCGACTCGAAACCGTATTCCGTGCAAGAATATTTTTTATTATACAACAGCTTTTATAGCGAACATTATACGAAATTGCAAAACGACGCTTCGTCACTTTTAAGTATTTTATAGCATAATTATGTATTATATATAGTATCTTGAAATCAGAGATCACCAAATTTCTTAATTACGTGGACCACTTGTCATGTTTTTGGATTTTAGACCACCTGTTCACCTGATATTGATTTATTTGCAAATTTCTCAATTTTAAACACGCGTTGAAAGGTCGTTTTACCTTGTATGTTGAACCCTGTATGTTTAATTTGATAGACTTATCTCAATCGTGGAGAGTCACAATTAAAGCCGCTACGTACTAATTAATATATGACCATTATTGTTCACCCTTATTTGCATTTCATGAACTTCCATTTTTTTCGTTAACATCAAACTCTTTGCTAGATCCATATAGACTTCTTTGGGAAGTACAGTTTTAAATGTACAGATACTAATAGGTAGTCGAGTTTTTGGCGGGATTTTAGTCTGTCATGTAGTGGATGTGTTTGTTGTGTGATTAATGTTTTATTCATAATCTTGTTATTTGACTCTATATTTTGTAAATTTGGTGGTGTTTTACGTAATATAGTTAGTTTATTGTGCATAAGTGAAGTGAATGGAAAATTATACCACGAAGCATGAAATTCTGAGATGCCACAAAAACTCCCTACAATGTTCTAACAAGGGATCCACCATCTTGTTAGAATATTGATTCACACGACGCTTGATATTGAAATGATCGTATGACGCTTGTAATATTATTGACTACGTGACAATGGCAGTAATAATCTGAAAGATTGATTGTGGAAAAGAAAGTTAAAAAAAAAGTAGTCAAGTTGTTACCGTTTAGCAGTAATTTCCCAAAAATGTGCATAATGCAAACGCGTCATGTTGGAACTGCGTCTGAGAATGCCTCATTTGGTAAGTAGGGGAGAGTGGGGGAATTGGGAACACTTAACTTCAAACGCTAAAAAATAACAGAAAAAGTTATAAACTAAATCAAATTTTATTGCTCCATGAACTTTAGTTATCTATGTACTTAGTAGTTATAAAACGTTATTATAAATTTACGTTTTAATAAAAATATAAACTAAAACAAAAAACATTGCCGTTACTGTTTACCCGATACCCTATGGAGTAATTGAGATCATTCCGTGGGGGAAATGGAAATGATATGAGGTAATTAAGAAAGACGTTTGATCAATCTTTCTTACGTAATTACGAGGCATCTGAAATAATTTGTAAAGTTTAAATATTTTTACACAATCAACCAGCAATACTATGGGTAATTAGGAGGGTAAAGAGTAATTGGGAACGTTCCAAATTACTCGCCTAATGCCGTTCCTAATTACCCGAATCAGTCAATATACATAAAAATTGCCGTCACTCTCAAAAGCATTTTTTATTACCTTCAATCTATGTTGCACTTGAAAACAGATACTGTGTGTATAATATGAGCAAAAACACAATACCTTTGAACTCAAAAATATGATACTTACATGTGTTATAATTGATGACAAAAATTATATCAAAAATACAAGAATAATTGTTCGACTTACCGTGACAAAACTAGTGCGTTCTTTCAATCCCACTTTCGCATACGCAATGAATGGTTCTGCATTCAGCCGTAGAATAGGTTCGCGACAGTGTACTACGGGGAGATGTACTATTTATCTAACTGTTCCCAATTACCCGCCGTTCTCAATTACCCTATTCTCCCCTAATTGTTGCAGATTACCACGTTGTAGCCGACTAAACGCCTATAAACGACATTTTGCTCGGACCTTGGCCTCTTATGATTTTACGAGCTATAATATACAGACGTATAAACTGGTTTTAAAATTTAACAACCTTTAATGAATGACTATGGTTCAATCGATGTACATACTTTGAATACTTATTACAATTATGAATATGAATGTGAATTTGTTTGTTTATATGTAAATTTTACATACACGTTGTATGAGGTACAGAAAAGACACCCTTTTATCAAGAAAGGAGTACTGTTTCCAAGAAATAGATCAAACCTGCATTTAATAATTTCGAAAGCTCTCATTTAGAAGCTAATACTTGATTTGTTTGAAATAAAATAAGGATATTAATTTTAAAAAATACATTTTTAGTAATGTGCTTTGGTACTTTGTTATGGAATGATCAATTTGTTATCGCTTCTTACATTTAAATTATGTCAGTCTTTTACTAAATCCCGTTTATATCAGTTTGGGCAGACTCAGATGATTATCAAAAATCTATTAGGAGATAGTGAAAGACTATTTAAAACAGGATTAATCCATTCATAGATTTCAAAAATATGATAATTGGTTTAAAACGAATAATACTAATAATACTAATACAAACTGAATGGTCGAATAATAGATAGCTTGCATATTTCTCTATAATACTGCCGCTTAATAATTAACGTCCCAATGTGTATTTTTGGCAATGAAACATTTACTATGCTTATTAAATATCATTCTAAAACAATTTAGTGAAGGACTACATAAATATAAAACTCTGTCGGCGAGAACTCGTAATGATTGGTCAGGCCGGAGCCGGCGCCAATGACTTGCACAGTCGAAAGATCACTGGCCCACTCGCCGACATTCACACGTTGTCACGGTATCCCTAACTGGGTAAGCTGAGAAATCTCGTATAATTTCAAATCTTTACATGTATGCGTATTTAAAATTAACGTTATATAACTTAATAAAGAAACCGCCAATGTTATAGATATAATTATCTATGCGTAAGTAATGTTAAAATGTTAAACATTTTTACATAAACTATGGGTACCTTTAAAGTCTTTCGTAAAATCGTATCTACATCTGACGTCATAGTTATGAAAACGTTATTATTCACAGCTACAGAAAATATTCATAATATTAACATGTTTTCTTTGTGTATAAAAACAAGTGAATGTTATTTCTATATTTATTATCAACTAACCTGTCACCGCAGTTTCATTCAGAAGTTGATTAATATTTTATAAATAATCGGAACTTACGTAACATTTGAAACGAAACTATGTTCGCTCCGGCACGGGATATTGTGGATTACAACCTAAAAATGGCCATAAAGAATGGAAATGCAAGCGCTATAAAAATAATAACGTCATTAAACCAAAAATAATTAATAATAATTGACCAGTTAATATTTAATAAATTACTAATAAAAAAATACGCGGATACGATTTTTTTTACGTATACAAAATGCTACATGTAAGCAAAAAAAAAGGTGCGGACCAAGAGTCTGCAGAATAGAATAACAATAATAATACAAAAAAACGTGACTATGTTTTATTTTCATTTCTTCTATTGAATTTTATATCTTTATAGACTGCCTGGTCAGTAGAAAATCCTAATGATATTATTATGTAATCTAATTTGTTCCGTGTCCTCAGTACTTTATTAATTGAAACCATTCACTTAATTAATGACCAATACGTCTCTAATAGGCTGCAAGTCCTAAGTCATCTTTTAAAATACGTGACATGGTTCTAGGTGCTATCTTCATCTCTCGAGATAAAATCTTTTGCTTTCGGACAGGATTTCTTCCAATTCTCTCCCTTACTGCTTTGACCACCTTTTTCGTACGAACACTGCGTGGACGGCCAGATCTTTTTTGTGACAAACAGAGGAGGTTTCATTGTACCTATTAATAACCCGGTACACAAAGATTTTACTAATACTAAGCGTATGGAGAGTTTTAAATATTGCATTTGATTCGGTTCTCTTTATCATCCCACTCCATTTTAATATTGCAAAATATTGTATAACGTATTGGTGCCAAAATATTTTTAATTGTAACAGTATTTATGGTCAGACTAACTATACTATAAAATACCCTGACTCGACCCAGACTCGCTGCAATACTTACCTACTTTTCTCTCGTACTTAATTCGCATCGTTACTCAAATTATAATTTTTTGGATAGTGTGAACTGATTTAAAGAAATATAGATTGAAGGTTATTCGAGGATATGCTTTACTAAATTGTAACTAAATTGTAACACCGTGTCATCAAATATCATAAAAGTTGGTACTATTATGGAGTTCAATTTACTGCTACTAGACACTAGGTGGCGATAACCTGTATTTTGTTGTTATTATGTTTTTAACTATAATCTAACGTGGAAAAATTTGCGGACCAGTGCTCTAGCTAAAAGATAACTGGTATGGTTGATTTTTTTAACTCAATTAATACATTCTCATAATAATTTAAACCATATAATGCGACTTAATGTGTCTAAAACCATAAAAAGGTTAATTTTTAATTGGATACATAATGTGTAAATTAATTATTAATCTCAAGATGTTTCTAATTATCTATAAGGATATGATAATTTTATTACAAATATATGAATATTAGATTATATTAATTGCTCCTAATCTTTTAATTAAGGAAGTTGTTCGCCGAAGACAAATATACTTAATTAAAGAGTTGAATATGTGAATATAAATACAGAAATGCACAATAAAACAAACAAAACACTCCTTATAATTATAGTTTTTTTTTGCTACTATAATTTAGAAAAAAAAAATTCAGAGAAAATGTCTTATAGGTTGAACAATGGTTTTAAATATTCTATATAAAATAAAATCTATCAGATAATTAACTAGTAGTACAAATAAACGTAAATACTAAAACCAATCTATCTTGATAGCTGGTAGAGCCACGCTGAAGCTATTACTGGTTTCAGCATGAATGGGTCGGCTCAACCGGGGTAGTACCACCCCTCTCACAGAAAACCGACGTGAAATAACAGTGCTTGCATTGTTGTGTTTCGTTCGGTCAGTGAGAGCGCCGGAGGCCCACTTCCCTTCCTGTTTCCTTCTTTCCCTTTTCTTCCCCTCCCCCTCTCCCATATACAGGCTGGCAACGCACTTGCGACTTTCCTGATGTCGCTAGTGTCTATGGACAGTGATGATCACTTAACATCACGTGACCCACCAGTTCGTTTGCCTCCTTTGATATAAAAAAAAATCTATCATTATCATCGTTAGCCCGTAAGAGATCCACTGCAGGGCCATAGGCCTCAACCCCGAAGGAAGGTATGGGGGTAATCACCACGCAAGCCCACGACTTAGTGGCGATTTCAAACTCTGAGAAACCCACAGTTCTATATTTTTCCCACATACAGTAAGTACTACAAGAACATTTCTCAGGATCAGGTTTCCTCACAATGTTTACCTTCACCGTCAGCCGATACTGTTACCAATTTAAATTAGTAAATGTAAGCAAATTCCGAAATATTCGTTGGTACACGCCGGGGTTCGAACCTGGCGACATTAAAATAATATTCCACCGGTCAAAACACTAGACCACCACGACAGTCAATCTATCTAAACAAACGAACAGGTAGGTCACCTGCTGTTAAGTGATCACCACCGTTCATAGACACTAACAACACCAGAGGAGTTGTAAATGCGTTGACTGTCTGTGTTGATGGGGAAGGGTGGAGAGAGAACGGAAGGGTGAAGGTGGGCCTCCGGCACTCTCACTGACTGAACGAAACGCAACAATGCAAGCACAGTTACTTCACGTCGGTTTCCTGTGAGAGGGTGGCACTACCCCGTTCGAGCCGATACATTCATGCTGAAACCAATTATAGATTTAGCGTGGCTCTACCACCTACTAAGTATTTCAGTTCATTATGCTAGATTATGCTAGCGGCTTCGCTTGTTATAGATTTAATCTATCATTGGACTATAACAATATCCATAACAATATCAAAATATACTTGTATAGATAAATAGATTAATTGCCTGAATAAAAAAATAGGTATGTCGTATATTTATACTAATTACTTATTAATTAAACTTGAAATATTTTAATTAGCCTTGAGTCATTTTCCTTGAAAAATGCCAATTAATTTTATTGTATTTCGTTTTATTTTCAGACTATAATAAGGCGGCTGTAATTAAAATATTTTTTTTATATAAAAAAAATAGGCTGTCATTCTACTTTGCCTAACTATTTGCGACTTTAAGACAACATTTTGTTTTAATTTACACATACTTCTGCTTATTAGTTAAAAGCAGTTGTAAAATATGGATATTTTCGGCTTTAAAGTCGATCCAATAATAACATTTTAAAGGTAACTTGATTGACATTGGTAACTGCAAGAGGATTTGTGCTTAAGCATAGAGTGATCAACGTTTAAGACCCCAATCAAACCAACAATTGATAACGGTATCAACTCAAAATAATTTTAAAACAATACATTAATTTCTAAACAAGGAGTTTGTTATTGGCGACAGTGTTGGTAAATCAAAAAAGACGAACTCCGTAAAATTACGAGAAGAGAATGAACAAATAAATAATATCCATTTAATCTTTGTTCGTATTAGATAGGACTATTTATAAATTAACTGTGTTCTACCAAACTCGTATACAAAAGAAAACAATCAAGTAATTTAACAAACACTTTAAGCCATTCAATCATCCTGATGTTATTTCGTTTACTTAACCGTCCTATTATATAGTTTCGTGTGTTCATACGGCACAAAAACACAAGAAAGTGACCGCACACAAAAGCCATTACATCTTTCAATTATTTCCAATTTCACACCCTCTCACGAACCGAAAAATCGTAACCCAAACACTAGTTTATTCGATATTATACAAAATCAACAAAAAGTTGTTGAAAAAGTAGAGGAGACGGGGCGGGAACGGACTCCAGTCTCAAGCTAACAGCGGCGCCTGCTATATCGACTCGTCACGCACGTTTGAGATTCAAAGTCACATACTATTATCGCGTAACCATACTATCTAATCTTCAATTATACATAGAGATGGTAGATTATTTAATTTAATCTATACATTAATATAAATTAATTAATATAAATTGTAATAATGTAAATCTAACGTCTCTGTACTTTTTCGATTTTCGTGAAAATAATTGTTGCAGGTGTCTAGGATATTACAATACAATTCAATCATTTATAAAAATGTCTGTCTGTCTGACTGTCTGTTTGTATGAACACGCATCACTGCTAAAGTACTGGATTCACAATAAAAGTACATCAAGGAAATCGTAAAACATATTTTCGAGAATAATTTAGTTTTTGATTCATTAAAATCGGTCCACTCTATCAAAAGTTATTGTAGTTTTAATGACGACGCGGAATAAGTACGAGAGATAAGTAGATAAGTAAATGGACTTAATACATTCAGATGAATTTATTAATGACTGTTTTTTACATAAGTTTGCACGCAGTCGAAGTCGCAGGTACAGCTAGTATCTAATATATATACGCACAGACAATTACACATTGGAGTTTTGGCGGGATCTCAGTCTGTCATGTAGTGGATTTTAAATTTTATTCATAATCTTGTGTTATTAGACTCTATATTTTGTAAATTTGGTGGTGTTTTGCGTAATATAGTTAGTTTATTGTGCATAAGTGAAGTGAATGGAAAATAATACCACGGAGCATGAAATTCTGAGATGCCACAAAAACTCCCTGGAAGGTTCTAGCAAGGGATCCACCATCTTGTTAGAATATTGACTAACACGATGCTTATTATTGAAGTGATTGCACGATGCTTATAATATTATTGACTACGTGACAATGGCAGTAATAATCTGAATGACTGATTGCCAAAAATAAAGTTAAAAAAAAAAAAATTGCACATTTTGGTTAGAATTAATAACTCTATACCTACTATATATATATATATATATCTTAGTAAAAAATATCCTACTTCCTATTCCACGAGTTCCATGCTTAATCTCATTAAAATAAATCGTAACTGTTTAAAATCATTGATAGACGAACATTCAAATAAACGTACTTTCATGTTCATAATATAACTAACATTCACCCACGGTTTTGTTTGAGTTAATCTACATTTGACGTATCAAAAGATACATTAAAATATCCTGTCATTTTTGTACTCCAAACAATAATTTACGATCGTAAAAACCAAACGAATCAATTCACATTCGTATCTACAGTAGGATTAGGATAGTCCGGACCACTAAGAATACGAGGTAGTAATAGATTTCGTCGGAGTTTAGTGAACAACAATAATCTATGTTATTTTTTATTCCGCAATATAATTGCCTTATATGGCAAACGTCATGAGAATTCTTTCATCCATCT
>JACEII010000013.1:8068408-8147144 GCA_014332785.1 Antheraea mylitta
ATAATTGCCTTATATGGCAAACGTCATGAGAATTCTTTCATCCATCTGGACGTATTTTAAAACGTGGCTAGAAAAATTGTGGGCACTATACACGTAAATACACTGCCATCCCAAAAAGGAAGGCGATCATCGGAAGATCAACTAACAATTGCAAGGCTTTCAGGAGCTAAGTATGCTGAATATATCGACTGATCGCGAAAGGCAATAATTCAAAAGAAAGTCATTAGCACCATTTTCGTATGTAATCGAGTACAGAAACCTATCGCAAAAGTCATAATCAATAACATAATTTAACTGGAGAGAATATCAAAGTTAAAGTACAGTGAGCTTGTAAATTATTCAATCCCAGTATTTGTGCCTTTTCCTATACAAAAAATATATATAAAAAAAAACATGCTGGAGCAATAGTAGCAAAAGAATAATCAGACGCCGCGTTAATCGCCGTATCTTGGATTCCTATAATGAGTCTAAGCTTTTAGTGGAAAATGTCGTGATAAATTAACTATATGGATTCTTCAATCCTCTCCTGGTTAGTTGAAAATTTGTCGACTGAGGGAGAGTCTTCCTCTATGCTCAGTATGTTTCTATTTGAGATAATATTTTCACTAAACTATTTCATTCAACAAATTACTTCTAGTGAGCAGTTTCACATAAGTTGTACAATTAATTAATTATAATTAACGTTAATTAACTGTAATTTATTGCTACTGAATAATACTTTTAGAACAATAAATAATTGCGAAATTATTACATTTACTAAAATAATTATTTATAAAATAAAAAGAAAAGAAAATATTTTACAAATAATTAAAATTGATTTAAATCGGTCATGTATCGTAATAAATAATCAGGAAATAAAAGTTCTAACGTTACTCAAGCTAATATGCTGGCATCGTTCATCGGCCTTGATTAAAAAGATGGATATTCAATCGATAGAAAATTAGTATGGTTTGTGTTTAGCTACCGTAGTTTTTATAGGTGAGGCTGTCGACGGAAGGCGCACGGCGTGGCCACAGTAAACATAAGAGACAGTATGGAAACTACCTATAAACGCTCGCACCGGCACACTTACTCAAACATGCGCATCGTCGAGACCCCAAAGCGGGTTTCGCGGTGCTGTCCATAGAATTACTTTCAAAACATCTCGTCGATGCGCATGTTTATGTGAGTGTTCGGTTTTCGAGCGTTTGTTCGTAGTTTCCGTATTGTCTCTCATAGTTATACTGTGGCGCGGCGGCGGCAGGCGCCTAATTATAAACGTTTGTTTTAGAAATATCCGCCCCGGGTACTCTACTCGATAAAACTTATTAGTCACTTTTTATACACTAAATTATACGTTTCGTAGCTATGAGTTTTGAATTTGAATAGCACTACAAATTCATTAAAAATATAATTATCACGAGGGTATACGTTTTATGAATTAAATATTTTAGCTACTTAGTTGTTAGTATGTATGTGAAAAAGGATTTGATATTTAATCTTTGCAACTGTTTAAATACTATTAATTATATTTTGTTACATATTTCCTTATCTTTGTTTCCATTTTCATAAGAATGATATTTTATATAGAGGCCCAATTTGCGTTATCCACATTATACAATTAGTTTATTAAATATTAGGTATTTAATGAGGCTCCCTATTTGTTTTACTTATATTTAGGTACTTTTTATAAATACTTTTCTGGTGGCTATAAGGTAATTTACATTGTAATAAGTGATTTAATTGTTATTGTTCAATTTCTTGTTATATTTCGTTGTTTATGAATCGTTTTTGAGGAAAAAAATGAGAGGTAAAATTTATCATATAGGTAAAATATACATATATTTGCTCGCGACTTCGTCTGCATGGAGTAGTTACTTTGGGCTAACGCTAACATGCAGTGGAAACTCTCATGATAAAAAAAACGATTTTGAAACATTCATCATTAGTGCTTCGCTCCTGTTGGACTTCGCACTGAAAGAATTTTGAAAATCGGATTAGTAGTTCCTTAGATTACCCCCTACAACGTCACAAACTTAGAAACTTTATCTCTTTGTAATATTAGTATAGATTGTTCGATTATTTACCTTAGTCTTGAATGTAGGATACCGATTTCCCATTTTCAGCCACCCGATTAGTCCTCCCACGGCAGCGGCTCAAGCCTAGGTTCGATCCCTCGGTAGGGAGCCCTTGAGTGCGTTGCTTGCGAGATACGGTGACACAAAATATACATCACTGCCACACACGTGCACACCTACACGCTTACATATGAAAGTGGAAGGGTTTACTTTTTTCCCTTATCGAACTGAAAAAACTCCCAATTTTCCGATAGTAAATATATGGAGGAGTTGTTGAGGCGTATATGCTTGGTACACATATATGTTTCAACAACTCATACATATATGAATAATTAGCTAGGTTAGCTAAGATAGGTCGCGATTTTGCATGCAACAGGCAACAGCCAAGCCGACGTGTGCCATGCACCCTTGAGCTGGTTGCCAAAATAAAATCGGCTGAGTGCCTTAAGCGCTCGCCTTAGTAGTTCGGTGAAGCTGTTAAGACCTTGCTAGGTCAATAGCGTAGTCAGTTCGAAATAAAAAAAAAACTATTTTCAACCCGGATTAGTCCAACAACAGTATTAGAATTAGCTATTATTCCAGCAGGAAGTAAATCACCTACTTTCTTAACTACTCAGCCACAATAAATGCTATAGTTTAAATTAAACTATTAATAGTTTGTTAGAAGGAAATCTTCATCGTACAATAAGAGTTAGTAGCAAAAAGATCTCGTCGCTAACTTCCCACTGACTCAGCATGGTTTTAGACGAGTCGACGACGATCTCAAGATACTACCAATCATTCGTGTGTTCCAAGTCACAAGCGTGTACATATTTACAACTTATAACACTTTTTTTTTCAAACTGACTACGTTATTGACCTAACAAGGTCTTAACAGCTTCATCGGACTACTAATAAAAACAACGGCCTAAGGAAGGGAAGCTGGAGGATTGATCTGCACATCGAAATACTATATCAGCGTGATTGGACGCCGCATCGACTGACAATCGAATCTTTGAGCCTACATTTTTAACACTAGAAAAGTTAATGTTAACGTTAATGTTAGTTCAGTTAACGCTAAAAAAAGAAACGTACAATTTATGAAAGTACTAGCTGATTCCCGCGACTTCGTCTGTGTCTTTTATCTCTATAGTTTTCTTATATCTTAAAGGGATTAGAAAGTGTTTTCGATGAAAGTTCCTAGGTAGCTTAACCTGTTCCAACACTTTCAACATTTAACGTTATATTTAAATTAATGTACAAAATACCAGATTCACTAAGATTTCAAATTTAAAAAGGTTTACCTATAACCTATGAACGGGCCAAACGTTGAAAACGCCATACAATTGTTTCCTTTGAGCCGTTTCTACATCTATTCTTACTGAATTTAATCGCAATGTTAGTTCCAAACATATATTAAGACAATAGTTTATAATATATTCAACGCAGTCAGTCGTAACGAGAATCACATTTGATAAGTCCTACAAATTATTATTACAATAAAACGAATGTATTCCATTATGGACGTCAAAAGTGGATATGAATTAAAATATTTTTTATAGATTGTTATTGATACTTGTGCTCGGTTCAATATTAGGCAGTGGCACTAGTATTTATCTAGCTTTTTATCGTACTGTTATAAGGCCGTCCCTGGTAATAGTGCGTAGTGGCTTAGCTGATGCAGGCTTAGTCTTAGGTTAAATCTTATTGGAGATCAGAAGACAATATAGTACAGGGTACCTGAGTTTGGATGCCAGCGTCTATATGACTTTACGTCGTAAGACTTATCTCCTACATCCCACTTCTTACAACAAATTGTTAGGAGATCATCTATCCAACTAAACACTTTGTAATAACTTTGTATAATTAAATATTATATGGGTTTATATTCACACTCACAGCACCCCGGGTTTCATTTGCGTGGACAGAGTCATACTCCGCGAGATCTAATTCATTACTGAACTAAGTAATGGAAATTTGTAATGAAGGAAAGCAAAAATGTCAAATTTCTAAATTGTACATATAATAAAACTGCTTCATATTCTAAGACGCTGAGTGTGCTTTATGCTCATAATATTAAGGGTTATAATAGTACGCTAGCCATGAACCCATTACCCAGCACTCCTTATGGTTAGGACACAAGTTAGAGTAGATTTTCTTTCTATGCTTAGCATCTGCTTAGCAGTTTCTTCACTTCAAATCATCACTCAATCCATCGATTGTGTTGGAATCTTGAGTAATAATATAGGTACCATGCTATGGTTGCAAAAACATGCCTGACCGAATACAAATATGAAATACACAAGATACTAACCGTCGATTTTGGTACCAAGTTTTCACTTGCGTATCCGTTAACCCGAGTTTCGCAGCCAGCTCCATTCTATCTTGTACGCTCAGGTACTTCTGTCTTTCGAATGATTTCTCCAATGTTTGTAGCTGGTGATCTGTGAATGCTGTTCGCGCCTTCCTTTGTTTCTTTGCGAGTCCTGACGCGTCTCCTCCGCAACTTTTACTTGATACATCGTCCGAATCATCTTTCACACCTGGGTATAAAAAACCGGTGGTTAATCTTAACAGGTTCTATAGCCGAACAACTTTGTCTACTCTTAGTTTTAAAATTTGTTATAAATTATTCATAAAAATTACATTAAGATAAGCGTAATAACAGGACTATGTTAGTTTAGAGACTAGGAACATTTAACGAAATCAGATTTCATCTTTAGATGCTTTTATAGAAAAAGTGACTACTACTTAAATTAATGTGTCGTGTCGGACTCTCTACACACAGTCGATTGTAATTAGTACAATATAAATGAATTTTTTATTACTATTTTTGTTTAATACTTATCTATACTAATATTACAAAGAGGTAAAGTTTGTGACTTTCAATATTATATTATAGTTCATTTATCGAGGATGGTTATAGGCTATATATCATCACGCTAAGATCAATAGGAGCGGAGCACCAATGAAGAATGTTTAAAAATCGGTGTTTGTATTTCACGTGAACGAAGTCGCGTGCAGAGACTAGTTATTTATATATATTGTTATAGTTTTTGTGTAGTAGTAACGTCAAAATATTAAAATAATTCAGATATTGGTATTGAATAGTCAGCTAGAATACGTAGAAGATACTTCCATATAATAATTAGGTTAGATTATAGGTTAGGTTGTATATATTAATAATATAAATACTAATATTATAAAGAGGTAAAGTTTGTGAGTTTGTGACGTTGTAGGGGGTAATCTCAGAAACTACTGCTCCGATTTGAATAATTCTTTCAGTGTTATATAGCTCATTCGTCGAGAATGGTTATAGGCTATAAATCATCACGCTAAGACCAACAGGAGCGGATCACAGATGAAAAATGTTTCAAATTCGGGATGTTTTTCCTTTTGAGAACTGCTGCGTGTTAGTGTTAGTGTATCTACGCCACGTGAACGAAGTCGCGGGCAGAGGCTAGTGTTGTATATGGATACGTACATGTTTCAGTGATACCTATAAATATAGTGTAAAATCATTCGTTATGAAGTTTGTTAATTGTTGCAAAAACTAAGAGTTATTTGCATTTAAAGCCAATATTAATCACATTTCATGTGCGGAGTATAGTTGTTATTACATAAAATTAAAATTAAAAAGTCTTTTGGATAAAAATGAACCCCGGTTTAAATTAATTAACGAGATGCGTAAATGCATAGCTGATACTGTGAAATTTTGTGATCAGAGATTATAATGTATAGTCGACTTACTGTTCGCTTGAAATTGATATGTGATTTAAATAAATAATCCAACCGTATTAATTGATATGGAAATTAAGTAGATTTAAGTTAGGTAGAGTTGGAATCGAGATAAAACTATATACGGTCATCTACTACAATCGTGTAAGTTTGTCCTTCATGTTAGTAATTTTATTTTCTTTCGACGGTTACTTTAGGTGCATTTTAGTTTGGATTAGAACAAATATATACGTAAAATAAGCCATTACTTATTTAATTATAAACAAATATATTATTTTATCTTAGTTATCATATATAATTAAGATATTTTTTTAATTAAAAAAACGCGGAACAAAAATTAATGCTTCAAATTAATTACGGCTTAGTTAAGATGGTGTGTGATTTACCTATAAGTTTAATTATAAATGTAATTTTTATACTTCATCGGTGTTATTACAAAAAAGTTAAATATGTATTAAATACTTGCATTAAAAGGTTTCGTACTAAATGCACCGCGCTCGCCCGAGGCAAATTCGCGTTAACCTTTTTCGCAAGTCTAATCTAACCAAACCAAAGCGAGACAAAAGAACATTCAGCGAACGCCGTGCATTTAATATGTAACCGTTTTAAAGTAAGTATTCAATACGTATTTAACTTTTTTGTAATAAAACCTAAGAGTGTAGTCCGGTGAACCTGTTAAGACCTTGCTAGGTCAATAGCGTAGTAAGATCGAGAAAACAAACCGATAAAGTTTTAACGTTTCATCTCATCTGGTGTTAAATGTCGTTGTGATCTAAGATGGTAAACACATAAAACCTAGGGAGCAATGGCTTTTACGAAGTGCTGATGGAATACACCCATAGCCGGCAAGGCAGACTTAGAGAAAGCCCTGCCACCCACGTAAAATTGTGTTACGATTGTCATTTTCTTGTTCGATGTTCACTGAATCATTAGTTGGTTTTTTTTTTCGAACTGACTACGCTATTGACCCAGCAAGGTCTTAACAGCTTCACCGGACTACGATTAGATAGTATAAAACAAAGTCCCCTACCGTATCGGTCTGTCTGTCTGTTCACGATAAACTGAAAAAATACTGAACGGATTTTCATGCCGTTTTTGCCAGTAGATAAAGTTGTTCATAAAGAAGATTTAGGTATATAATTTGTCAAGGATTATTTTATAATCAGGGCGGGACAACGTCTGCCGTGCCCGTTAGTTGGAAATAATTTAATGTGGTACTGATAATTCTTTTCAACAGTAGGATATATCTTTTCGTAACATATCTTAGGTACACACTGATATATAGTATGTAATATATCTATCATCCCTTCACTTATGTCTTACTTTAAAATTTTTATGTCGTGCAATAAAAGGTTTTTTTTTTTAATATTATATCGCAAACTAATAAAGGCCTAAAGAATAAGTGTCATAAAAGAAAAGTTATTGTTTCTTTATATTCAGCCCTCGTCCTCGAATCTGTGAAGCCTTGTGTATACGTGGGGCTTCTTGCGGTCACGATGCCTTGTCACATTTCCTTCGACATCACTTACCACATATCCACTTCTTGCTACTTAACGTAAGTGACTTACGTTCTCAGATTTGTGTAACTGTTAAAAAATCAATACAAAGTATGTGTTTATTTTTTTTCTCTAGGATTAATAGATGCATTACAGTCCTTAGATCTTCAATAGTATTTTTTTTTCAAAGTGACTACGCTATTGACCTCTCAAGGTCGTAACAGCTTCACTGGACTACTAAGGCGAGCGTTTAAGGTACTCAGCCGATTTTATTTGGGCAACTAGCTCAAGGGTGCACAGCACACCTCGGCTTGGGCTGTTGCCTGATACATGCAATTCGCGACCTATGTGAGCTAACCCAAGCTAAGCTGCATATTCATAATTAAATGAGTTATTGAAATATGTATGTGTACCAAGCATACATACCTCAACAACTCCTATATATACGAGTATATTTGGTATTGGATATTTTTCTAAACTATTTCAGTTCGATAAATATTCTATCTGATTTATATGAGCTCTAACTTTATTTTACTGATACCTCTCTCTGACGTCTATATCGGTAGCAACTTTCCTAAATCGTATCTCTACTGTCTGTTTCAGATTTTTGTGTATAGCTTCCCAGACATAGAACTCGGGCATCTATCTGCTGACCAAGTGTAATGTGTAGGGAATTAGTGCAGTGAAGTGTGGGAGCGAATGCGGTTGCGGTTTGCCACCCGCGTTCCTATTTATTACCCGATCAACGCACTCCATTGTGCTCGCCTTTTATTCGTGTAAACTTCATAATATTTCAAATAGTGAGTATTAAAATGCTAATATATTCGATTGAGTCATCTTTAAGTAGCATATTCTGAATGTAGGTTATTGAAAAATAAGAAAGTAAGGTATAATTCATCATCATCGTTACCCTTATCCCACCTAAGTAGGGTCGGCACAACATGTTTTCGTTTTCCACTCTCTCCTATCAAATGTCTTCTCAGTATTCACACCTTTTACGCACTTATCATTTTTCACACAATCCATCCATACATTTTTCGGTCTTGCTCTACTCGTATATCCATCCACCATCATTGAGTATCTTTTCTAGTTATATGGTTTTCATCTCTCCTCATGACATGCCCATACCATGCTAACCTATTACTCCTCAGCTTCTCTGTCACTGGTGCTACTTTCAAACTTCCTCTGATAGACTCATTCTTAATCTTATCCATTCTAGTCACACCACACATCCACTTTCACACACAATTCATTGCAAATAATATATCAATTAATATGTTAATCGTTAATTCTTAAATCACTATGGGGATTTGTATGATAATATTTTAAGTTATTGTTTCATTAGTTCCTTATACAGTGTAAGTGAGCACTGAGATAGTTATATAATGAGTTAAGATTCCAAATATGGTAAACCTGATTTGACACACTTAATATTTCTATATTAGATATAGTACACGTTACATGTTACTGTAGGTGGCGTGCGTGTCGTGCCTACAATTGTATTTGAAAGTGTTTTATAATTTTATATACATTTAATACAATTTAAAAAACGCGTGTCGAGCTGACGGCAAAAACTAGTGGAAATTAATAATATAATTTTTTTTTTACTGTAGCACGGCAAAGTGACTGCACTGTGCCTGATGGTAAGCACAGTACAATCCAAAAATAATAGCGACCACCGATTGACACACTGTCCATCGCCGGCCTGTAATAAGCTGGATATGCACAGGCTGATTCCGAAACGCGACCCGTAGAAGCGAATCACTATTACGGGCTTTAGAATAGTACGCTTTTGTAAATATTCCACGGTTGCTAAATGGTTCTTCCCTTTAATAATAAGTTTTTACGCTATGATTACATTAAATTGATATTAACTGAATATTCCTTGTTCTAAGCATAAGTGATTCAAAACCTAGAATCTTGAATATTGATCATTAACATTAGGTTAGTTTTACTAATTACTATGTAAGTACTGTAACCACATCTATTTTTGTAACGAAGTAGTAAAATTCGTGCTCTTTTTCGCTATAATGTGTATGCAGAGGCGGATTTGCAGTCTTGGCCGCCCTAGGCCCCAGGCCATGTAGTAAGTACAAGCCCATCCGTTGCAGTGAATTTTTTTGTCACGATTGGCCGCCACTAATATCTGACCGCCCTAGACCCGGGCCTCCTGGGCCTTAGGGCAAAACAACTGGGTGTATGATTGGCATTACTTGCACATAAGCGTTTCAAGTATTTCCTTAGGAGGCGCAGACGATAATGGTCGATCTCAGAACTATTGTCCATTGACGATTCGCTATACAAAGCTATATATAGGTTGTGTTGACTATTTAACATCAGGTTTTCTCTAAGCCTTAGGTTAACTTTTTTTATTAAACATTTCATACGACCTTGTATATATACATTTTAGTGGGTAATAGTTTAAAATCTAATGAATGAAACATTAATTGACATTCTTTAACATCAGTCTATTTTTAGAACATTAACGTCATCAAATAGTGGCAAAAAACGTAGCATTCCGTGTGGCGATGCCATTAAAGAACTAAAACTTTGTGTCGATCAATGAATTGCAAATGGAAATAATTGCTCGTCATTAAATGATTAACCTATTTGAAATTATTTAACTACAAAAGTAAGCTGAACAAAAACAACTAAACGTTTAAGTTGATTTTTAGATACCGTTGTATATTTCCGTATGTTTTTAATAAAACAAACAACACGCAAAATGAACATAATAAATCAAGTAATTATTATATTAGTAAAATGAAACAATGTATCGAAGAAAACTGAAGACAATTTAAAAATAAAATATTTAAATTGCTAAATTTTAAACGCTTTTTTTTCGAACTGATTACGCTATTGACCCAGCAAGGTCTTAACAGCTTCACCGGACTACAAGCATTTAAAACGCTCTATTTTAAACAAAGGACAGATAAAAAAACTCACTTTTGTCTTTGTTTTATAGATGATCCAAGAGTACGTGGTACAGCCACGCTGAAGCTATTAATGGTTTCAGCATGAATGGGTCGGCTCGTCCGGGGTAGTACCACCCTCTCTCAGAAAACCCACGTGAAGTAACAGTGCTTGCATCGTTGCGTTTCGTTCGGTCAGTGAGAGCGCCGGAGGCCCACCTCCCCTCTACTCGCCCCTCTTTACTCCCTTACTCTTTCCTCCAAACAAAGGCTGGCAACGCACTTGCGACTCCACTGATGTTGCAAGTGTCTATGGACGGCGGTGATCACTTACATCAAGTGACCCGTCTGTTCGTTTGCCTCATATGACATAAAAAAAAACGAATCATATCAGAATAGTTAAACCCTTCAGAATTCTATATTCAATTATGCTGTTAAAAAAAAGAGTTTCAAGATATAGTCACCGCTGATTTGTCCAACGGCCCTACGGTAGTTCGTAATATTAACCGCAATTATGAAAGGGAAACCCATTAGGGTAGACCGCCGTTAATTTATTGTAATAAGGTCCAACTGCCGACTGCAGTCACTCGACCGTGAAAATTATTATCATTAGTACGCTATAATGTAGGTGGTACATGCAAGCTGCTATGTTAATCTGTTTGTTACAAATACCTCTGCAAAATATTTCAACTGTTTACAAAACATTTATCGATACTGTAATGTTTATTTTTGTAAAAAAACGTGACTTGCGTATTGAATCTTTAATACATTTTTATGGTTTTCTAACCCTTTTATAGCTTCTTCGTATGAATTATATGTTCATTAGGTTCTTGTTTTCTATTACTATCGAAACTGGTCGTGTGTTTAAGAATACTTTTTAGGGGTTGATTGCTGCTCACGTACGTAGGCTTTACCCTCGAGACCCTACACGTGACCCCTGTGTGGTGCTAAACGAGCAGCTTTGCAGGTGGGAGGCTTCGGCTGCGGCTTGTTACCACCCTCCGAACTCAATCACACCACCAAACGATTCGTCGTGTTCCGGTGTGCAGTTCGGGGAAGCCCGTCTTATTGGGCGAATGTTTGATGATAGTCTCTATGGCGATGGTCGAACCGAATACGGCGTACTTCTTATGCAGAGCCGGGATATCTCATGCGGAGGCTAGCGGGATCCGAGGCACGGTGCACCGCTGGCCGACCGCAGGTTGTAGGGGACCCAAGTAGTAAGTTAGCCACTTATGAAAGGCTGCCCCGCCGCCTCGCGAAAAATCCCGAAATGTTCCGTCGTGTCGGTTGGCGACCGGATAGGAGGACCCGAAGGCCATCTAGGGGGGGTTCGGGCGTCCCCGCAGTCTTTGCGTGAATATCCCATAAGCTGTGCATTTTTTGGACGCTGTGTGGTAAGATGCGCTATATCTCATCCTCAACATATTCTCCCTTATATTCACTCTACTCACAAATAATATGAAAAAGTTCAAAAGAAAGAAAATGGTTAAACAGCGGTTGCGCTTCCTCCCATTAAAAGTGCACTTCACGAATGTTCGAGGATTGCACTCTAATCTCAATTCAGTCCACTTTCACCTGGAGACTGTTAAGCCGCACCTGCTCTTCCTCACGGAGACGCAGATATGTCGTCCTTCAGAGGGAGCTTACTTAGATTACCCAGGGTACTCCTTAGAGCATAACTTTATACAACGCGCTGGTGTTTGTGTGTATGCTCGGGGCGACATATGCTATCGGCACCTTCGCAATCTTGAGGATTCCCATTTCTCAACGTTATGTATACTAGTAGACTCTGGCACAGATATGACCATCTACATTGGAGTGTACCGCCCACATAGTGGAGATCAGGAGACATCCAGATTATTTAAACACCTAAGCGAGGCAGCAGAGGCAGCGCAACAACGTTACCCTTACGCGAATTTGGTTTTCCTAGGTGATTGTAACGCCCATCACCAGGATTGGTTATTTCCATATCTTAAAACTGACCAGGCTGGGAGAGAGGCACGCAAACTTTCTCTTTCATTAGACCTCTCACAGCTGGTCGATCAGGCGACGCGGGTACCTAATGTTGATACTTACACTGCAGACTGCCTAGATCTTCTATTAACAACAGATCCAGATAGATTCTCCATCACTGTCTCAGCACCACTAGGGAGCTCTGACCATTGTCTGGTTAAGGCTGTATCATCATATTCTCCTCCAGACATCAACCTCTAAGGCATGAGAAGAATATGGCGATATAAATCAGCAGACTGGAATGAGATACGTCACTTTCTAGCATCTTATCCTTGACAGAAGATTTGCTTCCACTCTACGGATCCGTCGAGCTGCGCATTTGTCATTACCGATGTGGTGCATCAGGCTATGGAATACTTTATACCATATACTGATGTACCGCTTAGAGGTGAAGCTCGCTCATGGTTCAACGCTGAATGTACCGAAGCTGAAAGAAATAAAGAATTAAGTTTCCAAGCCTGGGCTGAAGCACGCTGCAATAAATCTCCGGATTTAAAAGGTAAAAAGAAAGCCTATAACAAAGCGACTAAGACTTACAAGAAAGCTTTGAGTAAAGCTCGCTTTGACCACGTGGGCTGCATTGGCGTCAAACTGGCTTCTTATCCATCTGGTAGCAAAGCCTTTTGGTCTCTTGCCAAGTCAGTTGAAGCTAACTTTCTTAAGTCCTCGCTTCCACCCATGATGAAATCAGATGGGACATTGGCTTATTCAGCAACAGAAAAGGCAAATATTTTTGCAAGCCTGTTTGCGAACAATTCACGTCTAGATGCTAACAATAAACGTGCACCATTCATACCCTCGTGTGATACCACAATGCAAGACATTGTGATTCGCACCAAGGATGTACGAAAAGTGCTATGCAATCTAGATGTGAATAAAGCTAGTGGTCCTGAGGGTATTCCGTCAAGGGTGCTTAAGATCTGTGCACCTGAGTTGGCTCCTATCTTGACACGTCTGTTTCGCTTTTCTCTGGAATCTGGTATTGTTTCGAAATCTTGGAAAACCGCGAATGTTCAGCCGATACCTAAAAAGGGCAACCGTGCGGACCCTTGTAACTATCACCCAATTTCCATAACCCTACTTTTCTGTAAAATAATGGAGCGAATAGTAAATAAGCAGTTGTTGACATACCTAGAGCTTAATGATATTCTCAGTGATCGCCAATATGGATTCCGACAAAAACGATCTACTGGTGACCTCCTTGTGTATGCCACCCATTACTGGAGTGAGGCTATTGAGAACCACGAAGAGGCTGTAGCTGTTTCTCTGGATGTCTCAAAGGCATTCGACAAGGTCTGGCACGTTAGCCTCTTAAGTAAGCTCCAAGCATACGGAATACCCGAACGCCTGCGGACTTGGATTTGCGATTTCCTTATAGAACGGACTATACGAGTAGTTGTTGATGGCTGCTCGTCTGATCCCAAGGTTCTAAATGGCGGAGTTCCTCAGGGATCTGTACTCTCAGCAACCCTATTTTTGCTGCACATCAACGATCTACTTATGCCCGGTATCTTTGGGTACACAGATGACAGCACTGTATCTGAGAGGTATATATCCAGTCCTCGAGCTAGCCTACCGGAAATCCTTACTGACAGAGAGCCCGTGGTCGAGCGTTTGAATAAGAAGCTTAGGTTTGTTTC
Organism: Antheraea mylitta; assembly: GCA_014332785.1. NCBI lineage: Eukaryota > Metazoa > Arthropoda > Insecta > Lepidoptera > Saturniidae > Antheraea > Antheraea mylitta. Next base: position 8,082,247 of record JACEII010000013.1, read on the forward strand.
CGATTGGGGTAATTCAAACCTGGTTAAATTTAACGCCGAAAAGACACAGCCGCGTCTCTTTTCTACAAAACGGAGTCCGTTCAACTTGACTCCTACTTTTCAAGGTGTTTCCTTGCAAGTAACTGACAACCTGGAACTTCTTGGAATCCAGCTATCTTCGGACCTCAATTTTGGGCGCTCAATTGAATTGAAAGCAAGAACAGCGGCGAGGAAACTTGGGATTTTCTTTAAAGTTAAGCGATATTTCACAGCAAAATAACTTCTCAACCTGTACCAAGCTCAAGGACGCTCATGTGTGGAATATTGCTGCCATTTATGAGATGCATCAGCCAAATGTCAGCTGGCCGCTCTTGATTCCATTGAACATCGTGCTCGTCGGCTTGTCGGTGACGAAACGCTGTGGGAGACAAGAATGCTCAGTTTAGAGCATCGCCGAAAAGTAGCTTGTCTCATTGTTTTATAGGTTACACTTTGGACAGTGTGCAGAGGAATTACACAATATAATTCCATCGTCTCCATTCCATCAAAGGACGACTAGACGCCGTGAGGGTTTCCACCCTACGTGGTTGTTATTCCCATAATTCGTACGAAGCGATTTGCTTCTACAATCATTATACGTACGGCTAAGGAGTGGAATTCACTCCCGGCGTCTGTCTTCCCGACATCTTATAACTTGGGAGTTTTCAAGAGTAGAGTGAACAGGCATCTAGTGGGTAAGCGCGATACATGGTCGGCCTCATCGTCATTTACCATCAGGTGAGATTGTGGCCAAGCGCTTACCTGTTGTACATAAAAAAAAAGAAAATATACATATATAATTCCAGATCCGATGTTAACAAATCTATACATATACAATCCCCGTCATTCTTTTTGGCCGCTATGAACATAGCCTTTACTTTGGTTTTGTGTGTAGACACAAGCGTTTAATATAAAACAAAGTGAAAATATTACTATAATAATCTAAAATGTTCCTTTTTTATATTTAAGTTGTGTTTAATATTATACACGTTATAAGGTATTTATACTTATATCTATGTTCTGCGTAACTATATTCAGAGCAGCCAAAAAGTTTGGCGAGGTTTTGGATAAAATTGAATTGTCTGTTGTCTAGCTGTACTAAACTATAGGTTCAATTTTGTCAAGACTTTTAACGGCACATAGAGAGAACTGTTTAAATTATTGTCTACACCATATATCAAAAGAAATCGACTAACTAGTTATGGATAATATAACACATAAAAAAAAGACAATCCAAATTCATCCAGACAAAACACGTAATTTTAATTGAATAATTAATAATAATCATTTTAATAAGAACAAAGTTGCGTGCATCCTTTAGTATTCAGTACCAACTGACTCGTGCCTATTTTGTTGGGCGGTAAACATTTATAAAAAACTATTCTTTGTGACTTAAATATAAAAGTTAGGCATAGGTGTCTGTAACTTTTTAGTAGACATTATCAAGCTCTACAACTTTTCTATAGAAATCATATATCTCTCTCTCATCGTTAAGAAAGCGTCCGTAAGATCTGGTTTCGTTAGACCGTTTTTTCTCCGACTTACTTTGCAAATCCGACTACCAGAAAAGAGTCTTATCATTTTTCCTGTTAATACATAGCTTATGACACTCACAAATAACGTGGTTTTCTATTGATAGAAGATTTTTAAAAATCGGTTTACTAGTTCCTGAGATTATCCCCTACAACAACACAAACTCGGAAACTTTATAATATTAATATAGATAATTAATTATATATAAACGTAATATATCAAACATATCTAAATATTTGAGTAATAAGTAACTGATATTTTATCTGAAGGCAGAATAAACACCAGTTTGACCTCCGTTAATATAGATAGACATAAAATAAAGTGTATATAGGTGCCGACATATTAATGTATTTATAATTGAATATAATAACATATTAAATGGCCTCGGTGGTACGTTCATAGAACATTCAAATTTATATAGAAGTGACACTACATTCCAGATCGGTACTTCGATTTAGTTCACATATGTGTTATTTAGATTATTATTATTAGATTATTATTATTATGCCATCAAAAATAAAACTTAAAAAAAACCAAGTCTCACAACTCATTTCTTCTATCGTAAAAAGTTGTGAGATCTATGTAATACCAAGTCGGCTACTTTATTAAGTCCCTACTTAAGAGACGTTTCTTTTTTTTTTCAAAATGACTACGCTATTGACCCAGCAAGGTCTTAACAGCTTCACCGAACTACTAAGGCGAGCGCTTGCGGCACTCAGCCGAGTTTATTTGAGCAACTGGCTCAAGGGTGCACGGCACACCTCGGCTTGGGCTGTTGCTTGATACATGCAATTCGCGACCTAAGAGATGTTTCTGTCTTGAGTTATTACGTAATTAGTTAACCTAACATCTTATAGTGACCATATCAATATTGTAGTCCGGTGAAGCTGTAAAGTAGTCCGGTGAAGCTGTAAAGGCCAAAAAATTAAGGCCAATAGCGTAGTCAGTTCGAGAAAAAAAAATATCAATATTAAAAATCTTCTATATTTTAAGTAAAATAGATTGACTATATATTCTAATTACTTCTCTATTCGTACTTTGTTATAAATGAATACCGACAGCTTTTTACACAAACTATTTCGATGAGTTGTTACCTATATTGTAAAGATAAAATAATATTTAAATATTTGCAGCTGCAACTGTGTGTGCATCACGCAATTCGATAGATTTCGATCTTTTGTTTTGCTTCTTCAGCACTTGGTCATTAATAACCATAATGTAACCATAAAATATACCAATCAAAAAGTATAATAACGGTCGGTGTATTGACCTTTTTTTTAAAAAAAAAGGAATCGGAATATTGACCTGTCCCAACTGCGGGATGGGTGTTTATCACGAAGGTAGAATATACCAGTTATTTACACGCACACGAAAGAGCAGAGAAATAGACTGTTAAGTTTCTCTCAACGATCACTGTAACCAACAAATGTTAGGATGAAGATGATGGTTTGGTCATTATTTACGAATCGTGCGTCACGAGGCAGGGTCCTCACGTCTCATTCCCGCATATACGTCACGTCATCTCGGCAACATCTTTGCCCGAGATCACCCGGGTGATTATAAAGGTGCTGCTATCGCGATACAGTACACACCACACCGATTATACACACACACAGATATCCAGACATGCACCTTTACACAAACTGGTGGAAGGGTTTACTTTTTTTCCCTTATTCGAACTGAATCGAGTAGTTTAGTTCGTTTCTTTCCGATTTACATGTTGTGTTTTTGAATCATGCAATTTTTAATTGCAAAATTCAAAAATGAATACATGTACGATTAGCTTTGAATAGTTTAGCTAGGTCAGATCGGGTTTTACTTCGGTAACAGCCCAAGTCGAGGTGTTCCATGCACCCTTGAGCATGTTACCTAACCAAAAACGGCTGAGTGCCTTAAGCGCTCGCCTTAGTAGTCCGGTGAAACTGTGTAGGCCAGTAAGGCCAATAGCGTAGTCAATTCGAGGAAAAAACGTCACTATTTAAAAATATCACGGTAGTTATATTGATGCAAATGTATAAAAGTTTTAACAAATTATGACTTTTAGCACTATTCTAGGGATGTGTATTTTCTTACAATGGGGATATGAAACAAGAAGTGTAGCGTGCATACATGCGCAAAAGAACATAGGAAAAAATAGCGGGTATCAGACAGTCAACAATATTATCATGGCCCACCTTAAAATTCTGGATATGGATACGAAAGATCAATAACATCTAACTCGACCTCTAACAAACTTCTTTGAACTCCATTTAAATCACGACCTCTCGCATCCACCACCCACTTAACCGAAATAAACCACGGATTCAGATAAATTATCCTCATTTGTACCCTTACTTTAATGTATACGTAACGAGTATTCAAACCGTTCGTTTTATTAGAACTGTAAGGTTCTTTACAAGTTTTTCCTTAACCACCTACGTATCTGATTTAATTTTAAAAGCTTGCCATCGAAAATTTCTTTACACTAAATATTTGCGTTTTATATATTCACAAGTTATGACACGTGGTTTCATTCGCATAATAAAATATATATATATAATCAAAGTGACTAATTCTATGTAAATTACTATTCATAGATAGATTGAAACCCATTAAGTATTAAAAAGAATTTAAAACAATGGCCTTAAAATATTAAAAGAAGCTTAATTCATCAAATTCTATACATTCCCATAGGTATTTACATTAAATAATTGCTCTATACAGCACGATACAAAACTATAAGTAATAAAAACTTATATCGATACATTAAAAAACGTTAATTGAATATTAAAGTAACTTAATTAATTTAAACCCGTTTTAATTGTGTAATAAAATCACGCTCAGTAGATTAACAAGTGAAGGTTAGTCGAGAAAACACGATAACTAAATGTAGGCGTCGTAAAAAAAGCCTTTGCTTTATATTGGGAAGAAAAATATACTTTTTAATATATACTAACGATCCGCCGCAACCTCACACGGATGCAATATAGATACCCTCTTTTAATGAAATACTGGTAAGGGCAGTTTTGATCTACATGACATGTACGATGTATGTAATGAATATAATTGGATAAGGAATAATACTATATCTAATACCTTAAAACGAGCAATTCTTTGTATATTTTTATATTGACATATATCTCGGAAACGGCGTCGTCCATTTTCGTGAAACTAAGTATGTAGGTAGTTTCGGCGACGATAAATTGATCTTCATTCATAGAAAACTTATTTTTAATAGAGTTTTCAGGCAATGAAACAATATAGCTAGAATATAAAGGTAAATTTCGCCAGCGCTGTCAAAATAAAAATAGCTCAGATGGAAATCAGCTGCTTCGATAATCCGACTAACTCTTACCCCTGTTTGAATCCGAGTTACAGTAAAACAGATATCTTTCTAATATACATTTTTTTTTATTAAAAATGCTAATTTTGTGAGACACACCTAACAATTTATTTTGATTGAAAAATATTTGTAAAGAACCGAGCTAGGCTCGGTCGTCCAAGTACTTGTATAGAATAGCTTGGTAAATAACGCATAATTATTATTGTAAAAAGATAAAATTGGTTACTGCGGGTTATTCTTTAAAGATAAATAAATACCACCAAGGACTTTTTTATCGAGCTTTTTGTGATATACAATTCAATAGTACATTAATTTGATTTATCTCGTAAGGTTTAGCTCTAGCGTTTGCGATTTAAGAACAAAAAATACGTATGTTACAACATTACTTAACAAATCTTTGAATTTTTCGACTTTTGTGTATTATAATATGTATGTATTGCACATGTAAATGTTTCTCTTGAATCACTTTATCTATTGCTGAAAACTGTATTAAAATCCGTTGGATAGTTTAAAAGATCTAAGGGAACAGACAGCGGAAGCGACTTTAATTTATACTATGTAAATGTGTATTTAGGTTTAATTAAAATGAATGATTGGCGCGTAAAAGACAAAAGCAAATGTTTTTTAATGGAGGAACGGTTTAATATATAACCATTTAACTTAAATTATTTTAATTTCGGAATAAACAATTGAGGTCACTCGGCGAACAGCCTGCTAATTTATAATAATCAGTAATTGAGCTAATTGGCAAATAATTGTTCCATTTTTATTTTTAAATAGTTGTTTGATTACGAGTCCGTTCTTACAAAACTGATTTTACCATTATATGAAAGATACATTTTTATATGGGGTAATTACGATCTGTATTTTCTTTGTTTAATTATAGTTTTAAACCGCTGTATCCCTCATATTTTATCTTATTATTTTAACCCTTATCAAAAAACATAATGATATTTCTAATGTTTATAATACTCTGAAAAATCGACTATCTGCGAGTGAAAGTTTATGTTCAAGTCTGTTCAGTCGTTCACAGACTTATTGCTACACGCAATACCAATTTAAAAGGTTTTTTTTTTAAATCATAAATATATTCTTTCACCAGCTTTAAATATGTTATGTTACTTTAGGTAATGTATGGAACAAATTATGTTCGAGGTGGTAGAGCCACGCTGAAACTATAACTGTTTTCAGCATGAATGGGTCGGCTCGCTCGGGGTAGTACCACTCGACCCGCACAAACACCGACATGAAGTAACAGTGCTTGCATCGTTGCGTTTCGTTCGGTCAGTGAGAGCGCCGGAGGCCCATCTATCCTCTCCTCTTCTCTTCCCCTTCCCCCTTCTCTATCCACATCCCCTTTCCCCATTCCCTCAAAACACAGGCTGGCAACACACTTGCGACTTGCGGTCTTGCTAATGTCTATGGGCGGCAGTGATCGCTTAACATCAAGTGCCCCTCCTGTTCGTTTGCCGATATAAAAAAAAGAATTTAAAGGCAAATTAATTCGAAGCAAAATACTATTAGTATATTGTTACCTAACCACATGACAGGAGTTACTAACTTTTATAGTAGTTACGACTTTGTTTGCAACTGAAATAGGTACCCAGTTTCTTCAATTATAACATAATTACCATTGTTACTTATAAGACTCGTAGCCACAAACCTTTTAGGTATTACACTAATTATCGTATACGTAGCGTCTTTATGTACTCTTTTTGGGTGCTAGTTAATTAACATTTCTCATTTAATTTCAAATTTGAATGTATTATAACTACGTCAACAAGCTACTTATAACTTAAAGTTATTGAGGGATAAAAAGTATGTAAAAGTATGTCAAATTATGTAATAATTAATACATGAGATGCTAGTTATCTACTAAGCCTCGGAATATCAGATGCCTGGTTGGTATACATACTTTTAAATAGGTATGTTTCATTGTAAAACAAATTTTAATAAACTCAAATTATTTTATACCATGCTGATATAGGCATTCACAGTTCGTCCCTTCTTTTGTTCGGTTCTCGTTAGGCGGCTAACCAACACTAAGCCTATATATAATACCTGGAGTCATTACTTACGGCCCGCCCGCGTTATTACTTTGTTATGTGTTAGGTAGTATGCTCTTAGACGTACACATAGGTAAAAATAACTTCTATTCGTAAGTCGTTTAATGACTTTAATAATTAGACTATAAAAAAAACAAGTGTAATTTGTATTATAAAAATTAACGTGGAATAAACGGGAAAACAAATAAATTCACGAGTTTTATAATATAACTAGCTGTTACCGCAGCTCCGCACGTGTATTGTATTTTGTATTATATTGTATTAAAGAAATATAAACTTCTGAGACCATGTACAATTCTGTACTCCGGTGAAACTGTTAAGACCTTGTTAGTTTAATAACGTAGTCAGTTCGAAAAAAAAAAACCATATACAATTATCGAAATGCTATTTTAAAACAATTGTAATAAAGATTTACGTTACATTTAATATACATTGCCATTATAATTAAAATTTTGTGACTATAAAAAAAATAAACGCTTGTCTGTTCCGCATGAAATTGTATTATGGAACTTTTTATGTAACACGTTTATAGTCTAAGATCTTATTAGGAAGACTTCTTCAAAGTTACTAATAATTACAATGTCGAATTGTAACTACACAATAAGCTGATAATTATTTCTCATTAAATAAAGAATGAGTTGAAATCTTCCAAAAATTTCACGCAGACAAAGTCGCGGGTAACAGCTAGTCTAAAATAGAATAACCTCAATTACTTTTTATAAGGTTCGCAATTTACCAGTGAAAGTCTCTTGAAAATAGGTCTAACTGTTTTGGAGAAATTAGTGGGCGAAGCCATGGTTAACAGCTAGTATACACTGGAATCGCCTAAATTACTTTTTATAAGGTCTGCCAGTGGAAGTTTCGTGAAGATCAGTCTAATCGTTTTAGAGATAGCCTTGCGGGGAAGCCACGGTTAACAGCTAGTATAAACTAAAATTGCTTGAATTATTTTTTATAAGATCAGCTATGTCAATGAAAGTTTCGTGGAGATCGGTCTAAACGTTTTGGAGATAGTTTTGTAGGCGAAACCACAGTTAACTAATTTAGCTAGTCTAATTTAGAGTAGCCTAAGTAGCTCGCTGTAATTTCACCTATTTGCCAGTGAAATTTCCGTTAAAATCGGTCGAGCCGTCGCGGAGATTAGCCGAAACAGACAGACCAACAGACAGACAAAAATTTTAAAAATTGCAATTTCCTTATTACTTCCCTATTTACTTTGATATCCAATCAGTAAAGATTTTTTTTTATATTAGATACATAAATTTTATTTTTATTATATGTATAGATATAATTAGTAATTTATGTATTCATTAATAAAAAATGGTATTGTAAGTGGTATTGCAACTTATGACAGATTAAAGCTTGTCAAACCGTAATTACACCCGGTAATCTCCTGCGGGAAATTCATTCAACAATAGACTGTTTTAATTACTATATACTTATAACTCCCACCGGTAACAACGCAATTTATATAATTGTTCGATTAATGGGAATTATTGTCTATTCATTGCTATGTCTAACAGACGCATTAATCACACATGTAAAGCCGGTAAGTTTGCTGAAGTGTGAATTTTTTATTGCCTTTACGGACTGCGTTCTCCGTCGAGTTAAACACGAGTTACGTATTATTAGAATTGTCTATTAGATATAAATATTCTTTTACATCAACAGTCATAATCATTTAAACCAACATTATATTTATATTATTTATAGTTAAGACTTAAGTGTTGTATGGGCTGAATAAATGTACCTTTTTATATAACATAGGAGGCAAACGAAGAGGTGGGTCACCTAAGGGTAAGTGATCACCACCGTTCAAAGACACTTGCAATACCAGGGGAGTTGCAAGTGCGTTGCTGGCCTGTGTTTCGGGAAGGAGGGGGGAGGAGGTGAAGAGGAGAGATGGTAGGTGAGGAGAGGCGGGCCTGCGCTGCTTTAACTCTTTAGTTAACAGTCTTGACTTCGTCTGTGTCTTTTACTATTTAACAATAGATTTTATATACAAAGGAAAAATATAAGCAACACACTGTTTACTCCACTTTTCCATGGCAAAAAAAACACATCGTTATTATACTAACAAAAATCATAGTTTCTTAAAACTTTATATTAAACTAGCTTCTGTTCGCGACTTCGTTCGCGTGAAATAGTTACTTCAACCTAACGCTAACACGTAGCGGAAGCTCACAGAAGGAAAAAAAAATCGATTTTAAAACTTTCTATATTGTTGCTCCGCTCCTGTTGGTGTTAGTGTGATGATATATACTTCCTCGACAAATGATCTAACACTGAAAGAATTTACAATAACTCTTAATAGAGTAGATTCGGGCTTGCGGTCGCCGCGGAGCCGTACTGCGTTCCCTCCCAGCCACACTGGGCTGGGGATCGGGCTGGTTCCGTGGCGATCGTGGCCGGCCGAGGTTCGCCCCTGGCGGTAAGAGAGAGGGGTGTCGGGTTCGTGGCGGCTGTCTGGGGAGAGTACGCCGCTGTGGGAGTTCGAGAGGTTCCTTGGCTCTCTGCAGGGAGCTGTCAGGTGGCTGTCGCCGCTCCCCGTGATTCTGGGGAGGAGGCCCGGCTGTATGGCAGCTACAGGGAGCGCAAGAAGATCCTGCAGGCTGCTATCAGCCGGACGAAGGAAGCGGCATGGGAGGAACTGCTGCAGACGCTAGAGGGGGATCCTTGGGGGCGCCCGTATCGGATGGTACGCAATAAATTGCGATCCAGGGCGCCTCCGGTGACGGAGTCCCTCCTGCCGGAGGTGGTGGCGAGGGTCGTGAGAGAGTTATTCCCCGACCCTCCGCCGCTCTCGATTCCTCCCATGCCTCCGCCTCGGATGGAAGTTGAGGAGGTGTTGGACAGTCCTCCCCCAATCACGGAGGGGGAGATGGGGAGGGCTGTTGAACGCCTCCTCAACCGGCGGAGAGCACCCGGCCCTGACGGGGTCCCGGGCCGGGTGCTCGGCCTCACGCTGGGCCATCTTGGGGGGGGGGGGGGGGCTTCGGGAGCTGTTCGACCGGTGTCTGGCGGTCGGGCAGTTTCCAAGGCTCTGGAAGTTGGGGCGACTCTGCCTCATAGCGAAGGCGGGCCACCCTCCGGACTGCGCGTCCGGATTTCGGCCCCGCGTCCTGCTGGACGACGTCGGGAAGGTGTTGGAGAGGGTCGTTTCTTCCCGAGTCGTCCAGCACCTGGAAGGAGTGGGGCCGAATTTGTCACAGGCGCAGTTCGGCTTCCGGACAGGACGTTCCACAGTGGACGCCCTGTGCCTCCTAAAGTCGCTGTCGACGGAGACTATCTCCCAAGGGGAGAGGGTCTTGGCGGTGTCCCTAGACATCGCCAACGCCTTCAACAGCCTGCCACACGGTGTCATACGAGAGGCTCTCTGATATTTCGGAGTGCCTCCGTACATGCGGCGGCTGTTCGAGGAGTACCTGGAGGACAGGGAATTCGCCTACGTCGACGGCGACGGGCGGATGGTCCGGCGGGCTACAAGGCGGGGCGTTCCACAGGGGTCGGTCCTGGGGCCGCTCCTGTGGAACATGGGCTACGACTGGGTGCTCCGCAGCGCGCTCCCGTATGGAGCACGTCTAATCTGCTACGCGGATGACACCCTAATCGTAGCCCTGACTGGAGTGAGGTAGAGCGCCTGGCCACGATGGCCACAACCCTCGTTGTCAGGCGCATAAGGAGGTTGGGCCTCAAGGTGGACCTCAAGAAGACCGAGGCCATACTCTTTCATGGGCTTCGGCAGGGGCCACCACCTGGGGCCCACATTATGGTGGAGGGCGCCCAGATCCAGATAGGTGCCCACATGAGGTACTTGGGCCTCACCCTGGCCGGGCGCTGGCGGTTCGAGCCCCACTTTGCGAGGCTCGGGCCGCGAATTGCTAGGGCGGCGGTGGCACTCGGCCGGTTACACCCCAATATTGGGGGGCCGGGTGCCGGGTGCCGTCCACTCTTCATGGGAGTCGTGTGGGCGATGGCCGCCTACGGGGCATCGGTCTGGGCTGATGCCCTCGGTGCCACCAAAGTGCGCGCGCTGCGCAGTACGCAGCGTACGGTGGCACCGAGGGCATTCCGGGCATACCAGACGGTGTCATCGGCGGCGGCCTTTACGCTCGCCGGCTTCCTTCCCTGGGAGCTGGAAGCTGGGGTGCTTGCCGCCGTGTATGAATTCACGGCGGCGAGGAGGTGCAGTGGGAAGCCTCCGGCTCCCAGGGAGATAGAAGTTAAAAGGCGGGAGTTGCGGGAGGGGCTATAGGGAGGTGGATGCAGGACCTGGCGGACGCGCGCTTCGGGAGGCACACCGTCGACGCCGTCCGCCCGGTCCTGCGGGAGTGGATTGGGAGGAGATGGGGCTCCCTGTTGTTCAGGCTGATGCAGGCCATGCTGCCAGAAGAAGCCTGAAGAAGATACCGCGCAGCACAATCTCTCTGAGTGTGCTGCGTGGAAGGTGGAGCGCCGCACTCTGGTGGCGGTGGAAGGAGAGGATTTGTCGCTGCCGAGCGTGGTCTCGTCCATGCTCGGCAGCGAACAGGCGTGGCGAGCAGTGGCCTCCTTTTGCGAGGAAGTCATCTCGCAAAAGGAGGCAGCGGAGAGGGCCCGTGAGGCGGACCCCCTCAGTAGCCGTCTTCGCCATCGGAGGACCGGCAGGAGGAGGCGGCGCTTTGCCCAACTCCTCCTGCCCCCGTAGCCGGACCTGAGGGGATGTAGTCGGGGGGCTCATCCCCTCATTGCACAGGTCCGGCGGACGAGGGGGGGCAGCTGGCGTGTACCCAGCTGCCTCTCTATAGGTAGGAGCCCGGCGGCAACCTTCTGCTGGGTGGAACGTTGGGGCGGCTATTCAAGGGGAATAGCGTAGAATGATCCCTTGCCGCCCCAACATCACGGTCTGTCGGTACACCGTGGGGTTTTAGTCCGTGCGAGTTGGATATAACCCATCCTCTCCCCCGGGAGGGTGGGCATCCATAAGGGATTTCCCCACGTAAAAAAAAAACAAACAAAGATTTTAATGAAACAAAGACTAAGTTACTCTCGAAGATATGCTTTATTTTATTTTTTTGGTTTTATTATAAACCCCGTACTTTAGTAGTGATGAGTGTGATTTTTAAATGATGTGCGTATAAATTTAATTATATAAGAAAAGAAGATAGAAGATCTAACAAAAATTACTAAAGCATGCTTAACAAACTTGCTTCCTAATAGTATATTTCGCAAGAGGAAAGCGTAGAAGGAATAACTAAATATTGCTTAATAACTTATTAATTCAAGTACTTTCAAACCTTTTTTTTAAATAAAATAAGCAAAATATTAGTAATTAGGGAGCCGACATTATAGACGAGAATTAAAAAAAAGGCGTGGTACACTGGGGAATCGTTGATTATTTTGTTAAATAAAATAAGAAAAATATTATCTTAGGGTTCTATAGCGAATACAGTACTCTATTTTAGGGGATCACATGTGAAAAAAGATAAAACGCAACATCTAGTTCTTGACACATTGACTGTACACTCGCCATGAAACCACGGATGCAGTAATATAAAATGTTCTGTTACGAAATTACTAAACATACGTAAATTCCAACAAGAATTACCTATTAGATAACATCCCGCTTCTTGAATATTTAAAAGTAAAAGTCATTAATCATGTTACACTCAAAGCGGATTGCAAAATCGTTTATTTTTATTAGAATTACATAAAATAGAACGCAGAGCGGATAATGCAACTAAAGTAAAATAAATAACTAATCTAATAGCAATTAAAATCTGAACCGGTAGACGTTGACTACTAAATAATGGTCTATACGGCGTTTATACAATTTGCCTAATTACTGTAACGCTTGCTTGCCAGAGCGGCAGCTTGCATCGGCAAATATAAAACCGTGACCACAATGAATAAGCGGTAGCGATATAACTGTACAATCGTTTCATTCATAATTACAGTTCAAAAAACTCGTAATAAGACTGTAATTGTTCTATGTTTTATATGAATAATCATTTAAAATGAAATATAAAGTAACAGATTAGAAAAATAAAAAAAGAAATTTGGAAATTTCTTTCTGTTATTGTAAATATTAGTATATAATATTTTAAAAGTCGTCACATTACAAGTGATACTTTCTAGACTTTTAATTGGCAAACATTACAAAAGTATATGTTTTTATAACGACCACACCGTATAAGAGCTAAATGAAATAAAAAACATTCAAATTTCTCATAGACAGTAATTAGCAAATACATTAAACGTTAAAATATATAAAAAAGAAAAATATTTATTTAATATAATAATTATTTAATATATTATTTTTGTAGATTATTTACAATCCATGTGTATTTTCAATTTAAATCAAAGTAATATTATGCAATAAAATGGGTCCTTATGATCGTTATACGCACATTTTATAACAATTTTGTAAGTAACTGGGGCTGATCAATGAGACAATTAAAAGTCCTTGTCATATTATAGATATAATAAAGTAAATAATGAATTAAAAGTAAAATAATTGACTTTTATCATATTACACTGTAGAAATCATTGTTATTAAATGACTAAAAATATCGAATGAATATTCTGCAAATAGGTATTTATCAACTCCAAGAATTATAATTATTGTTATTTTCACATTTAAATTTATATAATAAAGGGATCTTATAATCGCTACCGCTTATAAGTGATAATGTGTGATCTTGATGAGTTGGTGCACAATGATGCATCCGTGTGACTGGCGCATTGCAGCCAACAATGCATTGATCTCGGGCGCGTATAGTGTTATGTCACGACTATGCCATAACATGTCTTCAGTGATACAAACCGATATGTGCGCATACACCGTAAATTGACGTAATTCGACTTGAGAAAATTCATCACGCTTCGAGAAGGGTAAATGGGAGAATAATTATACTCAAAATAAGAGTTTTTGACGTGAAACATCTATTGGCCCGCCTTGACAGTAAAATCGCCTGGAACGCCGTCACGGCGAACGGCATGACGCTCTCTTAGGCCGTTATGTCTCTTTACGCTATCGCTCTTGACTCCGTTGTGTGTGTATGCGTGCATACTTTTCTATGTATGTATATAATATTTCTATAAGACTATAGTATACTTAACACGTCTTTAGTCCGCGTGGAATACTCGTATGTACTTTGGGCTAATGCTAACCACGCAGCGGAAGCTCTTAAGAGGAAAAAAAAAACGATTTTGAAACATTCTCCATTGTTGCTCCATTCCCATTTGTCTTAACGTGGTAATATATAGCCAATAACCTTCCTCGATAAATGAGCTATATAACACTGAAAGAATTTTTTAAATTGGACCAGTAGTTCCTGAGATTATCCCCTACAACGTCACAAACTCACAACGTCAAAAACTCACAAACTTTACCTCTTTATAATATTAGCATATATTATATTAACTTATTGTCTCATATTTACCGGACATCCCGTGACGGAAAACTTCTTTTCAACTTACAATTTAATTCTATTATAAAATTTCCTATAATTTTACTTTCATGGATATAATTCATACGGAATAAGGAATATGTGGATAGATTCTAGTGTTGTCTAAGACTACTAGCTACAATACCTTAGAGCTCACATATTAATATTAATAAATTAAGTAATCGATAGAATGGTACAAAAGTCGATGTGCTCAGCGCCATATAATGCCAAAATTATATGCAAAATGTATACCGTAAAAACCGGCTTCATGAAAAAATACTTAAGCGAGTTAACATTGATGGTGATTGGTCAAATGCTATTTGGGTTTACCTATCTCAGATATATCAACATACGCTTTACATTGAATATTGATAGGTATAATACAGTTATTATGATATCTCAAGAGTCTTTTAAAGTGTCACAGTGAAATAAATATAGAGGTATTCTATCTGAAACGCGTAACAATCAATTGGATTAGATTGAATAGGCATTGAATTACGTAAAAAATAATTTCGTGCAGACCAACAAAAAAGGATAAAAAAGCCGTGTAACACGAAAATCAGAAAGCCATGTTTTGATTTTATTTATTTACACTTACCTTTTTATTTCGTTCTGATCGCTCGATTATATTTTAAAAATCGCATATATTTTGGAGTAACAACTTATAACGTTGCAGAAAAATATGTTTTATATTACTTTACATAACTTTGTACCATTTTATAAACATTATGAATATAACTGGATATAAAATACGAAAATATATATATCCTTTACTTTTTGAAAATTCATGATAACATGATTTTTGAACATTATAAAAATTAAATAAAATTCCAAGGTAACTTTATATACCAAGCTATTTAACAGAAGTAGGGGAGAGTGGGGGAATTGGGAACACTTAAGTTTGAAGTTAAGCTAAACAATAATAGAAAAAAGTTATAAACTAAATCAAATTTTATTGCTACATGAACTTTAGTTATCTATTTACTTAGTAGTCATAAAACATTATTTTAAATTTACGTTTTAATAAAAATATAAACTAAAACAAAAAACATTGCCATTCGTGTTTACCCGATACCCTATGGGGTAATTGAGATCATCCCGTGGGGGAAATGGAAATAATATGAGGTAATTAAGAAAGATGTTTGATCGATCTTTCTTATGTAATTACGAGGCATCTGAAATAATTTGTAAAGTTAAAATATTTTTACATAATCAACCAGCAGTACTGTGGGTAATTAGGAGGGTAAGGTGTGATTGGGAACGTTCCAAATTACTCACCTAATACCGTTCCCGATTACCCGAATCAGTCATTGCAGCACATAAAAATTGCCGCCACTCTCAAAAGCATTTTTTACTACCTTCAATCTATGTTGCATTTGAAAACAGATACTGTGTGTATGATATGAGCAAAAACACAATACCTTTAAACTCAAAAATATGATACTTACATGTGTTATAACTGATGACAAAAGTTATATCAAAAATACAAAAATAATTGTTATACTTACCGTGATAAAACTAGTACTTCTTTTCAATCCCACTTTCGCGTACGCAATGAATGGCTCTGCATTTAGCCGTAGAATAGGTTCACGACAGTGTAGTACGGGGAGATGTACTATTTATCTAACTGTTCCCAATTATCCGCCGTTCTCAATTACCCTACTCTCCCCTACTTGAGGTACTTGATTATTTCTTCACTTATAAGGAACTAGCTTTTGCCTGTGGCATTGTTTGAATTAATGAAAATTTTACTTATTCCTCGGGAATAGTACTTTTTTCTGAAGAAAGATACACATTGTCATTTTTATGGTCTTGACAATGTGTATGCAAAATGATGATCGTTTGAATAGTGTACACGTGTAAGTTTAACAAACAAATAAACTTATTTTGCCATTTCTTATATTAGTTATAATTAGCATGTATTCCATTCAACTGAATACCAAAAGAAAGTGTTCCTTGAAAATTTTGTATTCACTCGAATCCCACTCGAACCAGCACGAATACATAGTACCTGGACGACCGAGTCTAGCTCGGTTCCTTAAAATACATTTTTAAATTAAAATAAACTGTTAGGTTTGGCCTCGCAAAATTAGCATTTTTTATCAAAAACAATATGTTGAAAAAGATATCTCTTTTGCTGTCACTCAAATTCGAACTGGGGTTAGACGGATTTTCAAAGTAGCCAATTTTTATCTGAGCTACTTTGTTTTGACAGCGCCAGCAAAATTTACCTTTATATTCTAGCTATATTTTTTCATTGCCTGAAAACTCAGGTAAATAAATATATATATATAGCTCCTACCAACAGTACCCTATGCTATTTGAGTTCGGCTGAGGCTGCATCTTCATGAGTC
Organism: Antheraea mylitta; assembly: GCA_014332785.1. NCBI lineage: Eukaryota > Metazoa > Arthropoda > Insecta > Lepidoptera > Saturniidae > Antheraea > Antheraea mylitta. The sequence goes on from JACEII010000013.1 coordinate 8,098,970, forward strand.
CTTAATCATATCAATTTATTTATTTTATGTGCTCTTCTTTCAACAAAGAATAATGAGATATCAAAATAAAAACTCATTTAATAAATTTGACATAAAAGCTGTTTAATTAAAAACCATAAAATAAACTAAACGTAGAAATAACCTAGTTAAAACATCAACGTAATTCCGTGATAGTCGCCCAGTAACTGTAGAAAAATCTGATTGTGTATTCAAACAATAACAGTGTTCAATGTTAAATTCCCCGTAGTTAACAATTACACTCAACCACTTGACGTCAGCGCGCAGTAGTGATTTTACTGCGGCGGTAATTACTTGGTAATTATTAATTTAATTGTCTACTTGCGACATGTGAAATATTTGCAAAAACTATGCTGCTACTTGTGACATAAGCTCTGTACGCTACAGTTGCATAATGTCTGCACGTTTCAAAGATGTCTAATGTTTCCGCAATAGTTTTACACTGGTATTATGCAATCTGTTTTTATTGCTTTTATTTCGTTTTAACACCTCTAATGATCCTATTGCTATCTACTTTATATTTGTCAGAGTAGCTATAGGGTAATTACAAGTTAGTCGTATCTCTTTAATAAAAGCGGACGTCTAGATAAAGAGAAAGATATATCGACAGTGGAAAAGTTAATCGACTACCGTGCGATTGACAATCCTTGCACATAAGCCAATTAGCCGTTCCACCGGCAAATTGTTTTATATTAAACAACTTTATATTTTTCCGCAGTATAAGTACAAGAAAATATTTGTTCCGGATTGAAGTAATTTAATGCTATTTATTGGTTAGAAATATCGATAAATGTAGTGAACTCTCAGAGTAACGTCTCAAGTTTCGAAATGTTAATTAATTAAACAATATCTAAAAGATTTCTATTTGCCGAAGGCAATTATTAGTTTTAAAGTAACAGAATCTTATTGAGTCAAGAAAATTACTTACTAAAGAGCCTTTCTAAAAGCTTAAATATACTTATGCATATAACATTTTGCCGTGGGACACACAAGTATGATATACCAATGTGAAATCGAATGAAAAATTATGCATTTTCTGATATTTTTCTGCGTTGTATCGTTTAAGTGGATTCAAAGAGACTATTACACGGTCTATACACACGAGTAGTATGTTTATTTTTCATATCTTCAAAGACTGTATCGGCTATACTGTTTTATCACAACTATTTCTTATTTATTGGAGCATGTAGAGTTTGGAATAAAGGGAAATGTGTGTAAAATAGCCTCTGTCCGCGACTTCGTCCGCGTGGAATAATTACTTTGGGCTAACGCTAACACGCAGCGGAAGCTCTCCAGGAAAAAACTAAACGTTTTTGAAACATTCTTCATTAGTACTCCACACATAACGGTCTTAGTGCGATAATATCTATAACCTACCTCGATAAATGAGCTATATATAACACTGAAAGATTTTTTCCAATCGGACCAGTAGTTCCTGAGATTACCCCCTAGAACGTCACAACCTCACAAACTCACTAACTTTACCTCTTTATAATACTAATATAGATACATATACAATGAATAATCTCCAAATATTACAAAACACTAATCAAACGTAATTGCAAGATTTTATTATTTACATTGGCTTTTATAATCTCACTATATTAGTAAAACAAAATAATAGAAAAGAGGTATTTAATTAATGTTTAAAATTAATCATTAGCGTACAATATATACCTTGTTCATTTAACACTCAGAGATTTCTTATTGACGATCCCAATATTAGTACAGTACACGACAATAAGCAAACTGTAAATAATCCCTCCCTAACTTAAAGAAGCCAAGCTCTGAGACGGACCTTTATATTTTTAAATCGAACCCAATTTCACAGCTCACATCGCCTGTCAAAAATGACACAAAGCTGCGAGTAGAAGCTATATTATGAGAGAACTCGAACTGACCCTATTTATATCAGTGATAATCTATTTATTGTCAATAAAAAGATTCGATGTTATCAAGCGATGAAAGAATCGTCACCTTCATCTCGCCCTTATCATGATGCTAAAAGTCATGCATTGGATTATCCAAGAGGCAATTTAAACCTTAGTGATAAATATTTTAAAACATGATATTGTTCGAGAATAATATTATCTTTTGAAAGTATGCTAAGCTGCTTAGCCAAGCGATATGCGTTTGAGGCAACATTTGACGTTTCGAGTAACGAGTCTCGCTTGTAGTTGTACTCAATGTACAGTCGATCGCAAAATAACAAACCACAAAATATATACGTTTGACTTATAATAACATTAATGACTATATCGGTTTTATTGGAACCGAATCGTATTACTGTTCTTTAAATATACATACACTTATTACTTTACTCTTTTACACCACGGTCCTAAGACAACTGAACTATTTCCGGTAAAGGTAATTTATTTATTTGGAAAACAAATATAGTTTGAGATAGATTGACTAAATACGATGTTTGAAATGGTTACAGACGGACATATCAAAACAGATATAAGTTATTACGATTATAATACAAGTGAATTTGACCTTTTACTTGATTACAAAATAATGAAAATTGTTCTACTTGTTTCAAAATCCGGTCCATGTTTATTAAACACATATAAAATGTAATTAACATTTGTTCCTATTAGAAAATACCAAAATTGTTATGCCTCCTGATTTCTTAGACAATTAAGCATAGCGAACTTACAGAAAAATATAATATTTATGTTTCCAATTGCTAAATTTTCTAATATTAAAAAAGGCAACAAACAGATTTAACGCATTCACGATGTAATAATGCCTCATTCTTTATGCATTGACTAATGGGAGAATTCCTGTTTATTAGTATTATTTAAAGATAATAAATGATACACAGTAAATGTATAAAAAATTGTTTTGACTGAAAAAAAAAAATCAATAGGTATCAAAAAATGATATCATACCTTATACCGTGTTACATATATATACATATATTGTTACATAGTAACATTGCTGTAATAAAGTTGCAGCAATTTATCTGACAATACTACGTTGATGGTTGATGTTAATCTCAATTAAAACAATTAAACAAAAGAAATGCTATAATTATAAGCAATTGTACTCACATCACATACAACAATAAATTGGTTATATAATCAAATAACCAATTTACTTTAATCATAATTTATATTGAGGAAGTAATATGAATATTCAGAAAAATAAAGTGTTAACTAAGTATAAACTAGACGCCCGGTTGGCCGTTATAAATTAGTACCAGAAATAGTTCGAAAAATTGAAATTCCGGATAAGTTTTATAACAAAATGAAATAAAAGAAAATAAAACCAAACTTTCAGAATTTAAACATGTATAAATAGATGTGACATTTGGATAATAATAATATTATATTGTACAACATTGCGACAAACTCAGACGTATACATATATTGAAATCATTCTGGCTGGAAATATGTAAGTAGGTATTTATTAATTTTTGACACAATGAATCACATAATATTATTATAGCTAAATCTCGGGGCCGGTTCTGTTATAACAATTGTGTTATTATATTTCGATAAAAGTTTAATCCGATTTTAATCGTTCATATAACATGTTTAATTTTTTTTTATTTCCAGTTTTTATAAACTTAAAATATAGTTCAAATTTTGCTGTCCATAAGGTTTTTAGTTTTTTTTATGAACTTCATATTTTACTTGCACAAAATTTGAAGATCTTAAAAAATACGGCAAAATAATAGAACAGTTAGGATTGAATTTAGCTCGTTTTCAAACTATCTTAATGCGGCATGATTGCTTAAAAAGTTTTGGCTTTTGGGTAAACAATATAAATATCAAATTTCGTGATTTTTTATTCTTCTTCGGTGTCTAGATTAATGCTATTATTGATTTTTTATCACTTACCCATTTATCGCCTTTTTAGATCTTTGAATAATGTTTATTTTGTATTTTAGTAAATAAGAATAACAAAATGTAAACTAATTTTAGTAGCGCTACTTAAGAAATGAAACACTTTCACGTAAATAACAGGGCATAGATAGGAATTAATAAATAGGACATTACTTGAATGTTTTTTTTCCGAAATGAAAACGCTGTTGACCTGGAAAGGTCTTTACAGCTTCACCGAACTATTGAGGCGAGAGCTAAAGGCACTCAGCCGATCTGGAATGTTTGGGCAACTAACTCAAGAGTGCACGGCACACCTTGGCTTGGGCTTACTTGAATGTCAATATGTTAGTTACTTACCAACACATAGAGCTAAAAAATGTCAAATACTAAAATGTAACAATTATTCTGGCGTCCATCATTCTTGTCGAAAATGCTGAGCGTAGTGAGGGCTCTGCGAAGTCACCAAAGCTAAGTTAGCTACATACCAGAACTAGCAAATATTAAGTGTTTCGTATGCAGAGCAGTAAAATAAAATATATATCGGTTTTCTAGATAATCATCCTTTTTTATATACTTTCTCTGATCTTTAAAACTCTCAGTTGCATATTCTTTTATTTTCCGCAGTAGTGTAATCTACCTTTAGCAGCTCTTTAAGGTCTGGCACCCTGATACACCGTGTTTAAGGTACAGATAAAGATGGTTAGTGGAAAAATGGCGTTTAAATTTTAAACAAACATTAGAACTGAATGCAATAAAAAACCAAGATAATTGTTAATCAACAACAGTTATTTTTTCCGATATAATACGCACTTATCTCTTAAATATTATTCATACAATGTCCATAACATTTTGTGGTTATATAGTTGCTAATTGCTGTAAAATTGTTATTATCATGTTCCTTATGATGTTTTCATGTTACCATGAAAGAGGTTTTTCGTGTTCAAAGTTGCATGAAATATTTAATGTCCGTTGGTAAATGGCAAATGCAGGTAGACATATATCCAAAAAATAATATAGTTGTTTATTTACATGGACTTTAAGTTTGTCGCTATATTGTTAAAGTTAAATTCTCCTTTTCATTTAACCATAGATAACAAAATCCTACAGTGTATTTTTAATTTACTTTTCTTTAGATTAAAGACATCTAATAGTATCTAGAAATACTCTGTAAACGGTACCATATACAGCTTGGCATATTGCACATAGATACTTGTAGGACTGTAACTATTTATGGATAAATATTTTCTTGAAGTCCACTTGCACTGTCATCAAGTTTTGATCGAATAATATATGCAAAAAATCGAACAGTTTTTAATAAAATATCAATTTGCCGATGACTGTACACCGTGGTGTCTACGGATCGTTGGGATTTGTTGAGCTATTTAAAAATTTAAAAAGCGTATGTAGGTTGACATTTGACAAAAGCTGATTATGACGTCACTTTTTCTTTTTTTCCCCATACGACGAGGAGACTTCGTCCTTTCAGCCGGGATTAATTTGGTTCGTTTTATAAGGGTTTACTTATCTCGAAACGGAGAGTTACGAAAGGGTTATATTTATCGGGACCCATTATACGTTTTATTATTTAATTTATTTAACACCTCGAGTTTATCGGCTTGTCTATTAAATCGTCGATGGGATAATGCGATCTAAACTCAAACATATTTAGTATCTTCGATTAAATGTTGTTTTATTTATTTTATTTTAACAAAACACTGTGACTTTTAAGATACTTTTAACTCTATTATTTAATAAAACCCTTGAGAATGATAATTATGTATGCTGTAAATTTTATCTTGATAACGAGCATTTGTCTTATAATGCATTAATTAATGCTAAGCTTGGCCGAATTTAACATTAATGAGGAATTATAATGAAGCCGTGATTACACGGTCGTAGTTTTGAGATTAAAAACAAATGGAAATCATATGCGGTACCTTTTATACACCGGCGTGTACGTAGTTACCTTCTAATTAAGCAATTTATAGAATTTGAATAATGTTCTTTTTAACATTGACATTGGACTTTTTGAGTTAATTACCGTATTTATATTTTATAATATTAAAACGTAATACCCATTGTATGATGTAAAGTAATAGATGATTTGCTTATTTTGGTGCATTTGTATGATAATATAACGAAACTATTTATTTAATTTAGCTAATCTATAACAATATTATAAAGCTGAAGAGTTTGTTTGTTTGGTTGGTTGAATGCACTAATCTCAGGAACTACTGGTCCGATTTGATAAATTCGTTAAGTGTTTGATAGTTCATTTATCAAGGAAGGTTGTATCTTATCATAAAGATTAATAGTGGTAAAGCCACGTCGAAGCTATAATTGGATTCACCATGAATGGGCCCGGAGTAGTACCACCCTGTTACAGAAAACCGACGTGACGTAGCAGTGCTTGCATTGTTGTGTTTTGTTCGGTCAGTGAGAATGCCGGAGGCCCAACTACCCTCTCTCCCTTCCCTCTCTTCCTCTTCCTTCTCCCCCTTCCCCACCCACAGGCTGGCAACGCACTTGCGACAACTCTGGTGTTTCTAGTGTCTACGTGACCCACCTGTTCGTTTACCTCCTGTGGTACAAAAAAAATAGGAGCAGAGCACCACCAAGAATGTTTCAAAATCAAGGCTTTATTCGCTTTTAAGGGCTTCCGTTGTGTGCGCTACGTAAACGGTAACTATTCGATGCGGACGAAGTTGCGGGGAAAAGCTAGTGAGTAAATTAATAACGTTATAATGAGTTGCAAAAATATGTAATTTAAAACATTTTCAAAATAGAAAAGGTAACTTTTAAACAAGTTATGTTTAATTTCACTTATTATATTTTGTTGTTAGTATTATATCTTGCTCTTTTGTCTCGCTTTGGTTAGGTTACGTTAGACTTGCGAAAACAGGATAACGCGAACTTGCCTCGGGTGAGCGCGGTGTATTTAGTACGAAACCTTCTTAAGGCAAGTATTTAATACGTATTAAACTTTTCTGTAGTAAAAAATCCTCCAAAAAATCTATGGTTATTAAAATTAAAGCACAAAGTAACATAGTCAACTTAAAAAGTTCTATTATAAGACTCATGTATTATTTTTTTTTGTTAATTACCTAACATTATTTAACTATATATTGTATAATATGGAATGGATTTGCGTAGTATAGTTTAGTTATTATAGACAAGTGAAGCGGATAGTGTGGGAAATTTTACGATGTAACAAAAACTCCTTGGATAGTATTAATAATAGAGATATTACTTTGTTAACTCATTATTTTTACTCATTACGAGACACTCTGTAATAACCGCTTGATAAAGGCAGTAATATAATGAGTGATATTAATGTGTAGAAGGAAAGTATTTCTATACTTCGTGTCGCTAGTATGACGCAATCCGCTCATGCACAATACGGCCGGTCATTCTTACATAGCATGTCATGACAAGATATTATAGATATCTCCTGCCAAAAGTACCGTTCAACGCGTCTAAAGCAGTTTTCAATTAAAGCACTACACTAATTAGGGATAATCCACATCTATATTAAAGCAACCAAAACCACGCGCAAAAGTTAGTAATTACATATATAATGTGCCTATAAAAATAACATTCCGTATTTTTCTATACTAAATATGTATGTTAAGTATAAAATTTCTTAAAAATTCTAAATATTTCAATAGGGATTTTTCATGGAAATTTATCTGTGTTATTTACCAATTTCTATACAGAAATAACATTTTTTTTTCTTCTTGAACTGACTATTCTATTGACCTAACAAGGTCTTAACAGCTTCACCGGACTACTAAGGCGAACGCTTAAGTCACTCAGCCGATTGAGAAATAACATACTTTATAGTTTTCTTGTATCATAAAACTAGCTTACTCATGCCCATTTCGTTGGGCGCTAAACATTTTTACTTGTGATAAAATTATAAGTGTGATTCGTTTAGTACTGAGTGCATATTTTGATAAGAATTCATAATTATTGTTGATAATACAACCAATAAACATCACTTAACGATTTAAATTATTTTTTTAAATATAGAAAACTACTTTTTGTGACTTAAATATACAAGTTAGATACATGTTTTCGATGACTTTTTATAGGCATTATCAAATTCTACAACTTTTCTTTAGAACTCAATCATATATCTCTCATCGTTAAGTCAACGTTCGTAAGAAACGTTTTCTTTCGACCGTTTTTTCTCCGACTTTCTTTGTAAATCCGACTACCACAACATAGTCTTTTCATCTTTCGAGGTAATATATAACCTATGAGACTCATAAGTAACGTGGCTTTTTATTAGTAAAAGAATTTTCAAAATCGGTTCAGTAATTCCTGAGATTACCCCCTATAAGCTCACAAACTCACAAACTTTACGTCTTTATAATATTAGTATAGATGAATATATTTATAGAAATGAATGAGCAATCGGGTATATATTTTAAAGTATTTTAAACGTGATTTTAATTAATTATTTACTTAATAAATATGAAGTATGTTTCAGTGTATTTAAATAACACAAGCTAACGTAAACCGTACGGTAATAACATAAGGTAGACATTTGAATAATAGCAAAAATAATGATCGTCTCAAAAAAAATAAAGTGATTTGATTTATAGTTTTCTTGAAATCATCATGATTATAATAATATTACATGATAAAATTTCAACAAAATTAGCTGAAAATTACAGATACGGTACGTCGCGTTTTGGGAAAATCTTATATAACTTTCAGTTATCGTATGCATTTTATTTATAGCTTACGGTAGGTACTTTAAGATTTAAGGAGGAGGCGGCAGTTTGATCGCTTCTTCCCGCCATCGTAGCCGGACCTACGAATAGTGGGTCGGGGGGCCCATCTTCCCATTGCACAGGTTCGGCGGACGAAGGAGACGGCCGGTGTGTACCCGGTTGTCTCCTTACATGACGAAGCCCGGTGGCGACGCTTCTGCTGCTGGGCCACACCGCTGGGGCGGCACGATAAAGTCTATAGAGATCTCGTGCCGACCCAACCATAACGGAAGACGTACACCGTGGGGTTTTAGTCCATGCGAGTTGGACATAACCCACCCTCTCCCCCGGGAGGATGGGTATCCAAAAGAGATTTCCCCCAAGTTAAAAAAAAGGTACTTTAAGATTCGCCGACTAAAAGTCGCCGAAAGGCACCGCCCCTGTTTGACTAGCACGTACATGGTGGTCGATTAAGTTCAGGCTCTCCCCCGGGAGCCTGGCAGTTCATGAGGACATTTTTTCCACGTAAAAAAGGTACTTTAAGATCAGCTTCATAACTACCAATAGTAGTAGTTCGGTGAAGCTGTTGAAAGCTTGCTAGCTCAATAGCGTAGTTAGTTCGAAAAAAAACCAATAGTTGAAATAGTACTTGTTTTTATTTTTATTTTAACTATCGACGCGAAAGGTTTTATTCACGTAAACTAATATATGTTGTTAAGGTGTTTTTTTACTAATGATTTTTCAACATTATATGGTTTTTATTACATTTAAATGTTTATTGCCGGGTTTTGTATATATATTGTTTGTTATTTACATAATATGGTCAATTTGGATGCCGTAAAGGACTAATGTATTGATTTATGACGTCCATTTATTCAGTCTACAGAAAATTAATGTTTTGCAAAGGTGACAACCTTTACAGATTTCAATTTCTTTTGTCAACTTAAAGTTGTCATTGTGATTTGTTGTACTGCTGTATTTTTCTCTCTTTTCATATATTTTCAAAGATCGTCTATTAGATTTGTCAATATTTAATAGTTTTAACAAAATATACCAATTATTCTGGTAATTATTTCATTTATACTTAATTTACTTTAAAGCTCTTAATTTATTCCACAGATTAATTATCTTATGTAGTACAATGGACAGACTGAGATATTACCTTTTATTATATTAAAGAAAGAATATGCATATAGTCTTATTAAGTATAATTATTACTTTGTAAACATACTATATTTTTTACTGGCCAGTATACAGAACAAGCGTTTGTTTACATACGAATTGGGTGATACTCATAAATAAATTTAATAACAGCGCTCCAGATAGTGAGATTTCTTTCTGGCCTGCAACTCATAGATCAAATACGGAATTTGCAGACGCTTTTCTGTTAAACTATATAGTTGTTATAAAGTCAAAATAGAAAACATTTTTTTTTTTTAATTTCGAAAATTTTTTTTATTATTTTTTACCGCAAGGTATAAAGCATATTTCTCACACTTGTATCTCTGGATTTAAGTTAGTTATTGACCATCAACCGCCGGTAACCCCCTTCTCGCGAATGAAAACCCTGAGACGCCGCTGCTCCGTACGAGGTGCTGTATTGCAGGTAAGTCCATGCTTTTTATTTGGGGTTTTTGTTGTTTTATTTATTTACAGGCAAGTCCACCTACCGTTCTACGCTCTCTTTTCTTTTTGACAACTTTTTTATCCCTTCTTATTTTCATCGTATCCGTCTGGTAAGATTTATTTACACCGTTCCATCAGCTCTCATGAATTTTAAATATATATTTTTAGTACAAAACTCCAAACGCAACACGATGCACTAAGACACAATTTATATTGTTTCGAATGGATTACTTATGTATAATAGACACATAGATAAAGCCTTTAATATTATACGTTCATTTATACATAATATACCAGGTATAATACCAGGTATAGGTAAGATAAATTTAAAATATGTTAGTACTAGTTGTTGCTAGGTAAATACCATCGGAAGATATCGGTTTATATGCAAAAAATAAAAAGATTAAAATACTCATGTATATATATACTTGAATATACTTGAAAAATGTTTAAAATAAGCAAAAAGGTGTCAGAATATGCAAAATTAAACAATAAAGAAGAATAATTATTGTCTACATCTATTTGAATATTAGTATATATCATATTAGTAAGTAGTTGAATAACGTATTAATTAATTATATATTTAACAATTGCAACCTCGTTTCAGTTTTGTAAACATACACAATCGTATTATACCAAATATTCGGTAATAGGTAGCATTGTTATTAGTGGAAAGCTTTATAGTCACGAAGGTCACTGTACACTGTACAAATGTGGGCGCCATATTAACATTAATTATTTCAGTGAAAAATTTATCCGTTCTATTAAAACACTATTACATTGAAATTACTTCCAATTTTAAATCCTACGTTTGAAATGAAATCAAGTATTCCTTTAAGGCTTACGCGAAAATATTTTCCCAGAGCAGAAGTTTTCTGAAATATTGATTTCACTCAATAGATTTAGTCGATCTCACATACGGAGTTTCGAGATTTTAGTACTAATAATAATAAGTACAGAATTTATAGTCAATATTATAAATGATAATAAGTGTTTAGGTAAATACTGAATCGATTATCATGAAATTTTTCAATCACCTTAACAGAGCTACAGAGAAGGACATAAGACAAGCTTTCACTCGACTAAAAGTACTGTTTTTCTTAAGAACAGAACAGTACTTTCTTGATAGGTAAAAACCACATTAATGCGAAGGAACCCACGAACAAAAAATAGCTCTATGTATAGTGAAAACATCATCACTATATTTTAGGTAAAAATATGTAATAGGAACTTACTATGCAAATAAATATAATTTGGTCTCCATTTTACAATGATAAATTTTGATAAAAGCAAAATGATAGATGCCAAAAAATATTTCGTGAATGTGATAAAATTGTGTAGAAAAAGAGATATAAGATTAAATTTTATTTTGCTATAATTCGCTACGCCTACGAATTTTAACAGGTAGTTATAAAATGAGAATTAATAATAAGTAATTGTATTTGTCACTGAAATAATGTCGTTTCGTGTAATTAATTTTGGAGATAATCTTTCAAGAAAAAGAAAAAATTACCTCTTCATGGGAATAGACAAGCATATTTATAAATTAAAACATGGAAATATGCATAGAACCTTGAATAGAAAATAATGTTATTAAAGTTACTTAATATGTAACGTACCTACGCTAAACTCTCGCTAACACGCTGCATATCTCGTGTTTGTTAGCACAATTACCAGGAACTGAAGTAGAGTAAATTATTATACCTATATCACTGAGTGCTCACATCAAATTAAACTAGATAATTCAATCCACATTTATATGTTAAAATATTGTCATATAAATCGAATGCTCTACAATGCAGTTTCGTTGATGTCTTTTCTAAGATAATTTGCTTGACATTCCTATATATGTTTTTATGTCATTCATTTTGAGATCTACGTAATTATAATAATTTGTTGTATCACATTGATATTTATATCTATCAGTTTTGTAGTATTTGATATGTATATATCTTAGCGATAAAGAATATAAAAGTATATATGTGATTTCTTATCCACTGAGTTGTTTAATTTTATACAAGTACAAGATTATATTTTATATATCATCTTGGAAACTCTTGAATTACAATATTTATCAGTTTTGTTTTTTAATGACTACGCTATTGACCTAGTAAGGTCTTAACAGCCTCACCGGACTACTTATTTATAGGTAAGTCAATGGATTTGTAGGATAATATTGATATGTGTAAGTGTAATTTTTTGTAAGGTATCTATACTAACCAGGTGAGTCAGTCGCTGATCTGTCTGAATCGGAGTCCCTGTGAGCACTTAGGTCCCTCGGTGGAGCATCAAGTATGTCTGTGATCATGAAACGCGTGCGAGGCGCGCGCGCGTCGCGCTCATCTCTTTGCACCGTCATCGCCACGGCGCCGCCGGCGGGGCCCGCGCCTCCGCCGCTCGCCGCCGACCCTACCGCATCCAGCGCGGGGGCGCACCACCCCCGCCCCACGCTTAGCACCTCGCTAGCCCCCAGCTCGCCGCTCAACCGCCGCCGGCTCCGCACCGCAAGAACGGTCACCGTACACGGCACATCACCTTGTTCGCTACACTAATGCCTCCAACAAGAGTAAATGATCAGATATAAATCACTTTATGCAACACGTTACTACAAGAGTTAAGTCTTTTCCACAAGAGCATCGCCGTGAGCTTTAGTCTAGATTCACTTGGTATTTGTTTATTTTGAGATAAAGTTTTTGAATTATATAAATAAACGAGTTGATTAACACTATTGCTTGTAATAGTTCACACAATAGTCCACTAAAAAATTTCGCTTAAAGTTCACAGAAAGTTGATGCGAATTAAATAGGAAGTATCGATATCGAATGACGTGAATGAATGAGCCAGAGCGATATGATGCAGACGTCGCGCGCGGCGAGGTCTCGTAAGCGACTGCTCTTTAGGCGTCGGCGTGGGCAGGAGGCGGCGCCGGCCAATGGGCGAGCGGGCGGGCGCTGCAACCAACGAGGGCGCGGGGCGTGCCGGGGCCATGTTGCTCGCGGGGCTGCGCTAATGCTCTTTTTGTCGACTCGCCACCGGGAGAAAGCTCCGCGCGGATTTAAGCTTTTATAAATGAATAAAACGCTTTTATAGGAAAATAAAGCGTTTTCGCAGCGGGATATCGTACTTTATGAAGACGTTTTACTTAAAGTTTGTGATACTATACATGTAAATAGATAATTTGTTGATTTATGCCAAGTAGGAATACCGTGTCAGAGTAATGACAAAACTCTTTTTAACTTAACACTAGTTGTATTCCTACAAACCTAAAATTTAAAATGTATCTTATCATATAAGTATAAAATCTATATTTGTTAGTATTACCACCACCCGAGCAAACGCATTTGGATTTCAAGCACTTAATTAATATTATGTCTTTTTAATTATTTTATTACCTATTAGGGTAATTAAATAATTAAAAACAATGAGCAACTTAATTAAGCCAATAAGATACTAGTTATAATAGATTTAATTTGAAATTAAGTCATGTGTCAGATTTAATTACACATATTTTATTTTAAGTGTCACGTACTCGTTTTAGTATAAATACTCATATATGAATCACGTATATAGCGTATGATTCTTTTTGTTACTTAAAATAAACGTTCTTACTTGTTCTCTAGATTTATTTATAAGTATATTCGTTTTGTAGTCGTTTTGTCGTATGTAGGTATAAATAGGTATATAAAAGAGCGACTGACTGTCTAACGTATTAACACACAGTCCAAATTAGTGAGGATAATACCGTGACATTTTGCATGCAGATTCCTTTTTTACATTGTGAGTGAGTACTAAGGAAGGATTTTTAGAAATTCAAGAGAAATATTGTGAAAATGGGAATGAAAATTTATATAAAAATACTTCATTTTAGAATTTAGGTCTATAAAAATTGGTATTTGTTTAGTGATTCAGTTAAAAAGCGGAGAATACGTGTTGTATTGTTTTATTTATTTATATTACTAGTTGTTTTATTTATTACTAGTGGGCCCGGTGGACGCTGCACCGCTATGATAATAAAAAAGGCTAACAAATTATATATTTAAATCTTTTTAATGAATCACTTTATCTACTGATGAAAATCTGTTCAATAGTTCTTGAGTTTAATGCGAAGAGACAGAAGCAGCAGAGAACTTTGTTTTATAATATGAAATGAATGAAAACCGCATGAAAATCTCTTCAGCAGTTCTCGAGTTTATCGAGAAAAAAGAAACAAACGCGACAGATAACTATTTTTTATAATGTATAGTGATATAATCTATACTAATATTATAAAGAGGTAAAGTTTGTGAGTTTGTTACGTGACGTTGTAGGGGGTAATCTCAGGAACTACTAGTCCGCTTTGAAAAATTCTCTCAGTGTTATATATCTCATTTATCAAAGATGATTATAGGTTTATATATCACCAATAGGACCAATAGGATCGGAGCACCAATGAAGAATGTTTAAAAATCGGGTTTTTTTCCTCTTGAGAGCTTCCGCTGCGTGTTAGCGTTAGCCCAAGATAACTATACCATGCGAACGACGTCGCGGGCAGAGTCTAGTCGTTTATAAAATACCATGTAGCCAAAGTCACGCGTTTTTGATATATATTTTTGATTTCAGAAAAAAAAGAAAACATCTCAATTTTACGAGCATGTCAGTTCTTCTTAATATATTTTAATACATTTACTGTTACATTCAGCAATATACAAGCTATATATGGCTTACCATAAATTAATAATGTAGTTAAAATCGGGCAAAAGTAGAATATTAATTAACTTGTTAGTGGAGCCATACTGGAAACTAGGTATTCAATCAAATCAAATCAAATCAAAAATTCTTTATTCAGTTTAGGCCCTAATAAGGCGCTTATGAACGTCAAAAACTATCACCGGTTCGGAAACAACCCAGCCTTCGAGAAGAACCGGCAAGAAACTCGAACGTGTACATTTTTTTTTACATACATTTAAATACATCATACAGCTTATAGTGTATGCACAGAGAGGAGCCAATTCCAGACATCATTATCGTTCACATACTGATCCACTCTATAATATCCTTTTGACACTAACACCCGCTTGACGTGGCGCTTAAATTTGCAGTCCGGCAAATCGGTAACATGTTTTGGGACTATATTGTAATACCTAACACTGTTACCTAAGAAACTATTACTGGTTTTACTAAGTCTGAAACATGGGACGATCAGTTTATTACAGTTTCTAGTATTTACATTATGCCAGTCTTTTACTAAATTCAGTTTTTCAAAGTTTTTACGGACATACATTAAATTATCAAGAATGTATTGGGAGGGTAGAGTTAAGATACCGAATTCCTGGAATTTCGTTTTTAATGATTCGCGAGATCCTATATTATATATTGCTCGAACTGCCCGTTTTTGTAATTAAAATATGGTGTCTACCTCAGCAGCAGAATACCGTAAGACATTATGCTATGGAGTATGGTAAGCGAAGTAGACTAACCTAGCAGTGGCAATATCTGTAAGCTGGCGAATTTTCCTTATTGCGAATGCAGCAGAACTTAATCTGCTCGCCATTTTTTTAATGTGAGGGTCCCATTATAATTTGGAGTCTAATGTAATTCCCAAGAATACAGTATTGTCAACTAACCCTACTAGATTCCCTTCGATCTTGATTCTACTATCAACCTGTCTAACATTGGGTAAAGTAAATCTTATACATTTCATTTTATCTGCATTTAACAATAAATTATTCAACGCAAACCAATGACAAATTTCATTTAAAGTATTATTCAGATGCCCAACCCCTGAATCTATCCTTTTCTCTTTAAATATTAGAGAAGTATCATCCGCAAAAAGCACCATGCCAGCAGAGTTGTTAACCACTAGCGGTAGATCGTTTATATATATTAAAAACAAGAACGGCCCTAAAATAGACCCCTGTGGTACACCAATTCGCGCAAATGATCCCGCTGAGGCTACCCCATGTATGTTAACTTTTTGACAGCGATCTTTTAAATAAGAGACTAGAAGGTCGAGAGAAGATCCACAAATACCATAGTGTTTTAATTTAAGAATAAGCGTACTATGGTCAACGCAATCAAATGCCTTAGATAAATCGCAGAACACACCAATTGCATCCTGCGAACCCTCCCAGGCTCCCAATATATGATTTATGAGCGTTGCACCAGCGTCAGTAGTAGATTTCCATTTTGTGAAACCAAACTGTCGACCATCTAGAAACTTTTGCACTGTAAAATATTCTACCAATTGTTTAAGCATTATTTTTTCAAAAATTTTATTTATCGACGGAAGTACAGAAATAGGTCTATAATTTCCAAGACTACTTCTGCTACCTGATTTAAACAAAGGGACCACTTTGCTTACTTTCATTAGATTAGGGAAGGTTCCTTTTAATATACATTGATTAAATATATAAGCCAAATGTGGTGAAATAGTGACGATTATGGACTGTATTACTATATTCATGCAGATAAGCTTTGCTTATCGAAATTCTAGTGATTCTGATACTCCTTATCCAACTCTCTAATGCTTATAACACAGGAAATATGTTCATTTAGTTTATTAAAACTGTTTTTATTATCTCAAGCGGGGAAACGGTTTTATGTACAAATAATGCATAAAATTAAAATGAGAACAATAATAACTAAAAAAAGTCTTTACGACTCTTTACAGATAAGTCTTTTTAATAGTTAAAAATTAAAAAAATAACTGTATGTTAATTAGCATTATGTTAATCGTTATTGTTTAAAAAGATTATATTTTAGAATATTTGTAGAATAAACTATTAATTTATATTCCTCATTAATTTACAAACACTACTTTTTACTTTATAGGTACTTAAAGATCTGACCACAATCTCACATAAAATTAAGTGGTAATAGGGACTTAGTTAACACTTTGACTGCCACGTTATTTTTATATGACCAGTCATGATCTCTCTTATGACGCCACCGCAGCACCATTGTAATTGGTAATCGGAGCGCTAGATCTTTTTACAACTGTATAAATTCAACTGTGGCATTCTAAAATAAACATGTGATTATGGTGTGGCAATTAAAGGGTTAATAAAAAAGCACGCCAAGCCTAAAAGGGAATTGGCACTCAAACGCAGCTGCCAGCAAACACCGAGAAGTGCAAAAACCTCCTTGACATAGTCCCACCATGATTTATAATTTTATAGAAAACTAGCTTCTGCCCGTGACTTCATTCGCGTGGAGTAGTTACTTTAGGCTAACGGTAACACGCAGCGGAAGCTCTCAGAAGAAAAAAAAAAACGATTTTAATACATTCTTCATTGATGCTTCGCTCCTGTTGGGCTATCTAACACTAAGAATTTTTTAAATCGGACCAATAGTTCCTGATATTAGCGACTACTAAACCTATAAACCTTTCATTTTTTTTTTCGAAATGAAAACGCTATTGACCTGGACAGGTCTTTACAGCTTCATCGAACTACTAAAAACTTACGCCCCCGAGTGGGCTCGAACCACCAACCTTTCGGTTAACAGCCGAACGCGCTAACCAATTGCGCCACGGAGGCTCGTACAAGCCCTTCAGCTTTATAAGTATAGATCACTACTCTTCTCTCGTACTTAACTGCAGTCGTCATTCAAATTACAAAAACTTTTGATACCTTAGACCGATTTTAATGAAACAAAAAATTAGTTACTCCTGAAGATATGCTTTATGATTTTATTGCTGAGGTTTTATTGTAAACTCAGTACTTTAGCAGTGATACGTGGTCATACAGACAGACAGACAGACAGATATTTCCTAAATCGATTGAAATGTATTCTATTATTTATTTATAGATACATGCAACAATATTTTCAACGAAAATCGAAAGAGTACAGACACGGTATATTTACGTTATAATTATATGTATAGATTTAACTTACAATGTGAAGTCGAACCTATGTCGATCAAAATGTTATCCCAACACACTGACACAGACTCATCAACATACAGTAAACAACACAAAAACAAACAAGCGTTGAGTAGTTATATATACACCATATGCAAGTCCATTTACTAATCCTCGTCAAAAATGCAGGAAATCACTCAAACAAGGATTGGTTAGCATACTCGTATGAGTATGGTTATATCATCGCGATTACCTCTCATTATCCCCGCAATTCCGTTAAGGTGTAGGCAATAACATTCGATATTCCAAACAAGTCGTAAAAAGGTATATGAAAGTATGGACTCGCGAGGCGGTCTGGAAGTGGGGCGGTGAGAATCACCACAGAAGGTACTTTACTACAAATTACTCACATCATAATGTACCTAACACGTCATTATTTTGGTGTGCATGTGATTTAACTTACGGTATTCTCTTCAACTGATACATTGTTGCCGATGTTGTCTGTAGAGGCGTATTGGCCCACGGGCATGAACCTGCAACCTCTATTCATTATCCTTTAGTACATATGCTAAGCCTTCATATATCAACTTTGTAGCTACGTACTAAGTATCTACTGTTACCGGCCACTTTATTATAATTGAAGATTTTTATCGCTTATAATGGAAATAAGTTTTATTTGGGTGTGTGCGAATATTGATCAAATCTAATCGCATAATGGTGCACGATTCGAATTTCGAATAGAATGTTCTAGCAAATCTAATAATTCGAACTGTTCAATCTATTCAAATTATTCGAATTACTCGAACTGTTCGAATATTGTTAAAGTAAGGAAGAATTATAAAAGTAATAGGTATAGGATAAAGTACAACATTTCTTAATTATAATTTTTTTGCATAAAAACTTAAATTAAATAATTGTATAAGATAAACAGAGGAAGTTGATATTTATTGTTTATAAACTAATTTAATTACAATTCCTTGAAGTTTCCAATAGTTCGAATTATTTGAATAGGTCGAATAATTCGAATTTCAATTCGTTATTGAGTAATTCTTTAATACGAATATTCGCACACCCCTAGGTTTTATTATTATCGTTTGTAGTCGTCCAAACTAGATTAAATAAACCTTTTTATTCATCACTAGCTTTTGCTCGCAGCTTCATTCGCTTTAATGTGATTTGATCTATCCGTCGGTTATATTTTTTTTTATTTAGATGAAGCTCCCATATCGTCCATGTATTTTGACTCCTATCCCCTAAATCATACAACGTGTATCTAAGATTTCACGTTTCTTAATGAAATAATTACGGTGTGAAAGGCTAACAAACAAACTTAATTTTGTATCTATAATATTCAGAATTTGGATTAATTAGGATAAACTAATTATTATTTCAATTAATTATTAATTTATTTATTCTAGACGCGCGTCAGAGCGTACCGCAAGAAAGAGGTTTGGTGATATATATTTTTTTAAAGTAAAGACTTCTTTAGGCGTGTCGAGCGGTATTTTTAGCAAGATATAAATTTATAGTTTCGCGTCATGACAAGCTACGTAAGCATTACCGGTCGTATTGTGCTACACGAGCGAAGCGTATTATAGGGCCCTGGGTTTTTTTTTTTCGAAATGACTACGCTATTGACCCAGCAAGGTCTTAACAGCTTCACCGGACTACTGAGGCGAGCGCTTAAGGCACTCAGCCGACTTTATTTTGGCAACCAGCTCAAGGGTGCACGGCACACCTCGGCTTGGCTGTTGCCTGTTGCATGCAAAATTGCGACCGACCTTAGCTAACCTAGCTAACTATTCATATATGTATGAGTTGTTGAAACGTATATGTGTACCAAGCATACACGCCTCAACAACTCCTCCGTATATTTATTATCGGAAAATTGAGAGTTTTTCAGTTCGATAAGGGAAAAAAGTAAACCCTTCCACTTTCATGTGTAAGCGTGTAGGCGTGCACGTGTGTGGGGGTGATCGTGTAGTGTTGTAGCGGTGATGTACATTTGTGTGTCACCGTATCGCGCAAGCAACGCACTCAAGGGCTCCCTACCGAGGGATCGAACCTAGGTTTGAGCCGCTGCCGTGGAAGGCCTAATCGTGTAGGGCCCTGGGTAATATTGATATTTTGCATCATAAGTTTAATTGTTATAGACTTTATTAAAATGTATATAATTATTGCTCCGAGTTCCAATAGATACAAAAACCACACAATAATTTCAATAAACAAATTCTGAAATTTAAGTATAGTCATTCACACTATAATTAATGTGAAAATTCAAAAGAGAATGCATTTATTTCGTTGTTTTGAATTTTCCCGTCTGTCGGTAGTCCTTACGACTGCCTCAACTTTTTTTTCTGATTGAGAAGTAACAACAGTGATTGTATTGTTGCGTTTCTTTCGGTTAGTGAGAGTGCTGGAGGCCCACCTCCCCCTCTCTCTTCCCTCCCTCCTCCTTCTCTCTTTCCCGCCAACACAGGCTGGCAACGCAGTTGCGACTCCTCTTGTGGTGATCACTTAACATCAAATGGCCCACCTGTTCGTTTGCCTCCTATGATGTAAAAAATAAAAGAAGATCTAATATTTTACCGATGTATCCCGATGTTATGCAGAATAGCAACTTACTTGCCTACTACTTCACTCACAATATGAAACTCATCACATATATAACGTTATAGTCGATTTGTTTTTTTTTTTTTTTCGAACTGACTACGCTATTGACCTAGGAAGGTCTTAACAGCTTCACCGGACTACAGATAGTCAATTTGATTACTTGGCAGCAAATCGATTCGTTGCCTACAAGTCGATCCACCATATGTACCTACTTTCAGATTTTTTTTGGAATCCACATACATTTAGGTACTAATTAACATTAGTAGCACTTTGAACATGAATAAGGTCACAAAAAACTTAAGGCTGAGAAATGTTCTTATAGTAAATACTATTGTACGTCAAAAATATAAACTGTAGATTTCTCTGAACATGAAATCGCCTATTTACACATATCACCTTCACACACGTGCACGCATACACGCTTACACATGAAAGTGGAAGGGTTTTTTTCCATTATCGAACTGAAATAGTTCGTAAAATTATCCGATACGAAATATATATAAGAGTTGTTGAGGTATGTATGCTTGGTACACATATATGTTCCAACAACCCTTATATATATGAATAGTTAGTTTAGGTTAACTCAGATAGGTCGCGCATTGCACGTATCCGGCAAAAGCCCAAGCCGAGGTGTGCCGTGCACCCTAGAGCTAATTGTCAAATAAAATAGGCTGATTGCCGCAAGCGCTCGGCTTAATAGTCTGGTGAAGCTGTTAAGACCTTGCTGTTTTTTTTTTTTAGGTGACTGGGAGGTATTTTTCCCCCAGTCAGCAGTTTCCCTCTACCGCGGGTAGGCAGAGACCTTTTTTAAGTTAGTAGTTTATATCGTGTTCTATTTTTGGTTTTTTATTTATCATTATTATATTTGTTATTTCTTACTGTCCTTTGACGTTCATATCTTTGTAAGTTCTACTATAGCATACTTTTACTGCCTTGCTTTGCATTTGTTTATTGGTAGTTATCTTTAAGTACATCTAATTTTGCCTTTCATATTCTTTTATGTACTTTATTTCCAAAATTTTTGTTTCTTATTGTTTTTCCATTTGTATCTTCTTGTTTTATTCCTATTTTTTATAGTGTTCTTTATTTTGCTTATCTACTCATATCTTTTTTGCTTCTTTCTATTTCGATTATTTTCCATTTTGTATATTTCTTTTATTTTGCCAATTTTATCATGATAATTATTTATTACTATCATATAATAATATATCATGTTTTCTACTTCCGTTTTTAGTTTTCGATCTTTTCCTTATGTTTTTATTATTTGTTGTGCTTTCTAAATGTTATCTTGTTCGTTATTTATTTTTGCTTGATTAACTTCTGATTTGTGTTGTTTTTTACTTTTTGATTATTCTGCTTTCTATCTGCTTTGGTTTTTCTTATTTTATTTGTTTTGTCATTTTTATAAGTTTCTATTCTTTTATTTTGCTGAGTTTATGTTCATGATGATTAAATTATTTCTTTCATGTAATAATATCTCATGTTTTTTAAATCCGTTTTTTTTGTTTCCTATCTTTATTTCTTTCGTTGTTTATTGTTTACTATGGTTCTATTTTTAACTTTATGTTTTATTTTTAATTTATTATAATTTATCTATTTTACTAAATTTATGTTTTGTTTTAATTTATTTGTTCTGATTTAATCTATTTTTACTGAATTTATGTTTTATTTTTAGTTTATTTATTCTGATTTATTAACAGTTTCATGTTCCTTAATTCTTATGAATTAAGGTAGACATTTAACCGTTTGCTAAATTACCTGTTGCTTTGGCGCTTTCGTTAACTACCAAGGCCATAGTTACTATGGTCAGCAATATGCCACGCTCGCTCTTGCTATAGCGTCCCACTTTCTTTTTACTGGACAAGATTCATCGAAGGCGTTGTGGTCAGCTTTTTCAATTTTAGCTTTTATGCAGTTTTTGCAAACAGGTATTCCCCCCTCTTTCCAGACTGGACACTCTGCTTTTTGGTGCGTTCCGCCACAATGGCTACAACGATCCTGCGTCTCCCTGCATAGTTTTTTCCCATGGCCGAACTCCAGGCACCTTGTGCATTGGATAAGCGGGGATTGGTCTTCAACGGCCACACGTTGCAAATCCACGTATATCTTGCCGGCCGCTGTAAACCTCTCCCACACCTTCGGGGATGCCTGGAGCACGACATGGTTCGTATGGGGGTTTCTATTTTTCCTCCTATATTTTACCCTTATTCTGAGCTCTTCCTCCGGAATGTTCCCCAGAAGATGTTTGTTCTGGTTTAGGATGAGTCTGATCAGTTCTTCGTCAGTGTTATAATTAAGGACTTCCTTTATTAGTAATAGAGGATCCTTATTTATCGCTACCTCTATCTTGAGCTTAGGGGCCTTTTCTTTTATCCTCTTTGCTATCTTTTCCATTTCTTCTTTAGTGCTGCACCCGACCACAACTAGACCTTGCTGTTCGTCATTGAATAGTCAATACGTTGTAAACTAGCATAATGATTTTGGCTCTACCTTCCCACTGGCAAAAATCCCTTAACTTAGCTTTATTCTTATAGCTTTGTATTATTATTATTACTATATAGAAAAGAAAATGGGTACAGTGTATACAACCCATATTTTTTAAACAATTAAGCACGTAACGGTAATGCAATCATTGTTCAACATTAAACCTTTAAAAGTAATTATGCTATTATGTCTATTGAAGAAAAAAATCCGTACGTTAATACAATGTTTTAATGCATATTCCGTGGCGCTCGTGCATGCTCGGTGCGGCTCGTAAAAACTTCTAATAGTCGGTGAAAAAATGGCTTAAGTGGTGCAATTAAATTAAGTCACAGTAGAGCAACTCCGACGCAGACGTGACCTGGTCTAGTATTAACAATTATACATATTTAATATGATATTCAGCAACAAAACTAATTCCATCCGTTGTAAAATAACAAAAATGTTAATTTCGTCTAATTTTGGGAAAAATCGCAGAGTAACTGATCACGAGTATAATGCAAATATAAATCAACAGTAACCATTCAAATATAAAGTGAACTGAGAATCAACGATATCGTGATGTTACTATTGGTTTTACGCGATTTGTTGAATTATTTATTTTCAAGTCATTGAAAATACTTCACAATTTTAAAGTAAGCCTGGCCTCTAGAATTTAATACGTGGTAGAGCTACGCTGAAGCTATTACTAGTTTCAGCATGAATGGATCGACTCGCTTGGGGTAGTACCACCCTCTCACAGATAACCGACGTGAAGTAACAATGCTTGCATTGTTGTGTTTCGTTCGGTCAGTGAGCACCGGATGCCCACCTTCCTCCTCCCTATCCACCCTTCCACATACTCTCCAAACACAGATTGGGAACGTACTAGCAACTCTCCTAGTGTCGCTAGTGTCTATGGACAGCGGTGATCACTTAACAACAGGTGACACACATGTATGATGCCTCCTATGATATAAGTTACTAAATTTCCATATTAGTGTCGCGTATCCGATCAATTTTTCGCACTTTCACATTTACAGTTCTTCAAAAACAATCGAAATTCCTAGCTCTATTCACAAGTGGATTTTTTTTTGTTTTTCGTAATTTTAAATTTATTTACGTCTTCCAAGTTATTTGTTTTAATGATATAATGTAAAAGGCAACATCAATCTTTATTAAATTGCCTACTGTAATATATACCTAATAAATAATAAACGCTAAGAACACACCTCATTACTAATTACATGAATATTATCCAATCTATTATAATTACTAACATATCTCATTGAACATGGATTAAATGTCAAAATATATTAACATATATCCTATTTTTTATTAATATGTAAAAAATAAAAATAGTTATTGTAGGGTAATACGTTGTATTAATGAACAAACCTTATAAATAATTAGCCTCTGCCCGCGACTTCGTTCGCGTGGAATAGATATTTTGGGCTAATACTAACACGCAGCAGAAGCTCACCAGAGGAAGAAAAAACCCGATTTTGAAACATTCTACATTGGTGCTCCGCTCCTATTGATCATAGCGTAATGATATATAGTCTATAACCATCCTCGATAAATACGCTATGTAACATTGAAAGAATTTTTCGGAGTAGAACCAGTAGTTACTTAGATTATCCCCCAACAACGTCACGTAACAAACTCGCAAACTTTACCTCCTTATAATATTAGTATAGATTATGACTGACCTCAACACAGATATTTTTATGATGAGTAAATAAGTGACTTAAGTACAATTAGGTATAGCTTATAGTGATCATAGTCACTGAGGGCAATCCGGGCATACCGGACGGTGTCATCGGCGGCGGCCTTTACGCTTGCCGGCTCCCTTCCCTGGGAGCTGGAAGCTGGGGTGCTCGCCGCCGTGTACGAATTCACGGCGGCGAGGAGGCGTAGTAGGGAGCCTCCGGCTCCCAGGGAGATAGAAGTTAAAAGGCGGGAGATCCGAGAAGAGGCTATAGGGAGGTGGATGCAGGACCTGGCAGACGCGCGCTTCGGGAGGCACACCGTCGCCGCCGTCCGCTCGGTCCTGCGGGAGTGGATTGGGAGGAGATGGGGCTCCCTGTCGTTCAGGCTGGTGCAGGTGCTGACCGGACACGGTTGTTTCGGGTGGTACCTGCACCGATCGCTCACAGGGAGCTGACCGCCGCCTGCCATGAGTGCGGTGCTGAGGAAGATACCGCACAGCACACTCTCTCTGAGTGTGCTGCGTGGGAGGTGGAGCGCCGCACCCTGGTGGCGGTGGTAGGAGAGGATTTATCACTGCCGAGCGTGGTCACGTCCATGCTGGGCAGCAAACAGGCGTGGCGAGCAGTGGCCTCCTTTTGCGAGGAAGTCATCTCGCAAAAAGAGGCAGCGGAGAGGCCCCCCAAAGCGGACCCCCTCAATGACCGTCTTCACCATAGGAGGACCGGCAGGAGGAGGCGGCGCTTTGCCCAACTCCTCCTGCCACCGTAGCCGGACCTGAGGGGATGCAGTCGGGGGGCTCATCCCCTCATTGCACAGATCCGGCGGACAAGGGGGATAGCTGGCGTGTACCCAGCTGCCTCTCCATAGGTAGGAGCCCAGCGGCAACCTTCCGCCGGGTGGACCGTTGAGGCGGCTATTCAAGGGGAATAGCATAGAACGATCCCTTGCCGCCCCAACATCACGGTCTGTCGGTACACCGTGGGGTTTTAGTCTGTGCGAGTCGGCCATAACCCACTCTCTCCCCCGGGAGGGTGGGTATCCATAAGTGATTTCCCCACGTAAAAAAAAAAAAAATATTAAGTGGCCTAAACCTTCTTTTTGCTAAAATAGACAAATAAAATTAAATTGCCAATATAAAATTCAAATATGTGTACGTCAAATTATTAGACAACCAACATATTTGTTTACAAAATTCTGTACTATATGGCATTTGACATGACCACATAAATATTTTTTTTCTTTTTTTTTATTGTAGCACGGCAAAATGACTGCACTATGCCTGATGGTAAGCACAGCGCAATCCCAAAATAATAGCAACTACCGATTGACACACTATCACATTACATCACATTACATACACATTGCTGGTCACCACTATCATGCCGACCTGAAAAAGCTGGATATGCACAGGCTGATCCCGAAACGCGACCTGCAGAAGCGAATCACTATTACGGGCTTTTTCGCCATATAAATAGTGGTTGCGACCCAGTCAGGCTGTAAAACCCCGCAGACTACTCTTTAGAAGTACTCTCAGATTTACTCTTCCAACAATACTTAGAAATATACGAAATACAATCCTTATATATAAATTTCTCCTGTTCGTGTGTATATCACTGAACTCCTCCTAAACGGCTGGGCCGATTTTTATGAACATTTTTGTGAGTATTGAGGCGGATCCGATGGTTCAAATTCATAACTGGACCCGGTAGGTTACGCTGCGGTTGAATTTTAGTATTTTAAAGTTATACTTCTTTTGACGCGTTAAGGAAAAATGATAATAGTAAATTTCTACGATGCCAGCGCAGACCGTCATGAAAAACCGACACCCTGAAGTTAGCTATAGTACACATTTTGTTTCTTTGTATTTGTAGTTCGAATTTCTTGGTATTAAAACATTCAATGTATTAAATACCTGTTTTCTATTGTTAGTGTCGTTTTTGTTACAAACGTAGAATAGTCGAAAATTTTTTTTTTTTGAATAAAACATTTTTATCTTGTTACGCCAAAGAAGTATAACTTCTAACGCGTGTACATAAGTACAAACACACACTTTTTTTATTATAAAGGCGAGACAGCGTCCACCGGGCCCGCTAGTTTCTTATAAAATGTTTTAAGACAATTACAATCTTCATGATACACTTGCCCGCCTCCTTAATTGCTCTAAAAGTTATTTAATTCTACAAATGCTCTACCACGAAATGTTATTAAAAGTTGTTTGTTATGAACAATAAATCTTAACTAATTAATGGCTAACTAGAATAATTGACTTTTTATACTAGGTATATAAATTTAACACGTGACCACAGTTTAATCTCATATGAGATAATAGATGGTACAGTTCAAGATACTAACTGCTCGTAGAGAGACTAGTTCTCAAATATACCACTTGGAATTTAGCTGATAGTTTTTGTTATGTAAGAACTTGAATACTTACAAAATTATCAACCGACTTCCCATAGCTTTGTCACAATGTTTTCAACGTGAGGTCTAAACACACTACCAATGAGACATCATTGTAATTTTAATAATTTTGCTGATAAAAATAGAGAAGTATACAATATCAGCTTTATTACAAAGAAATTAAATACGTATTAAATACTTGTTTTAAAAAGGTTTCGTACTAAATGCAACGCGCTCGCCCGAAGTAAGTTCGCGTTGTCCTTTTTTCGCAAGTCTAACCTAACGTAATCAAAGCGAGACAAAAAAGCAAGATGGCGAACCTTCAGCGAGCGCGGTGCATTTAAAACGTAACCTTTTTAAAGCAAGTATTCAATACGAATTTACCTTTTTTTATAACACCGTATATATTTAGCTCTAAATATAGCATAGCATAGCGTATATTAGTCAAGTAACACAAGCATATCGCAAGGAAAACGCGCAAACTCGTATGTGTGCTGGTAATTTTACGGTTGCCGCCGACGCTCGCATCTGAAAAACTAATCATACCGCTTTTACGGCGACCACTCGCAATTTATATTACAAATATGATAATTTTAAATGATATTAAATTTATAAACGGCCGGCAACTCGGTAAACTAGAACGTTTATCGACCGTTTCCGTTCCCGGTATCGCTCTACGGGTCTTACTATCGATTTTCCACGGAATTCTTGCTGTTGTTTTTTTTTAATCATTAATTGTAACGCTACTTCTGTTTTCCGTTGCGGAAGTCTTTTAATGTATGTTTAAAATAGACTGTTACATCATTGGACTTAAATATGATGTCATGTTATTAACAACTCTCGCAACACCCGAAACCAGTGTGACCGTATTTACCTCTGGCTAGGATGAAAGCTCTGTAGCGTTTCTGTTTTTTTTTTTCTCGAACTGACTACGCTATTGACCTAGCAAAGTCTTAACAGCTTCACCGGACTACTAAGGCGAGTGCTAAGGGCATTCAGCCAATTTTATTTGACAACTAGCTCAAAGGTGCACGGCACACCTCGGCTTGGACTGTTGCCTGATACGTGCAATTCGCGACCTTTCTGAGCTGACCTAAGCTAACTATTCATACATATATAAGTTGTTGGAACATATGTGTGTACCAAGCATACATACCTCAACAACTCTTATAGATATTTCTTATCGGATGATTTTCTAAACTATTTCAGTTCGATAAGGGAAAGAAACAAAACCCTTCCACTTTCATGTGTAAGCGTGTATGCGTGCACGTATGTGGAGGTGACATGTGTAATGTTGTTACAGTTATGTAAGATTTTGTCAGTATATCGCGCGAGCAAGCGTTTCTGGGATTTTTGCATATGCTCAGGTTGATGATTTTTATGCGATCATGCGTAAGAGACCGGCTTCCATCCTAGGCAGGCTTCGCGTTCATCCCAACAGAATAACGAAAACACACGTGGATATGAAAGTGTTTATTTGAAGCACTGGATATCGGTGACTATCTAATTTAACGCTGTTACAACCTAAGTCAATATTGTGTTACATTAATTTATTATTTTAATTAAATAGTTTGGTAATTTGTTTATACACTATGACTATTTAAAGAGCGACAACCTTCAATCGTGTGATAGTTCATGGTCACATTTAACATATTAAATAATAATATTTAAAAAAATAAGCACCAAAGAGAAGCTAAGTTAAAGTTTGTTCTAAGACTCACAAGTATAGGTCCAAATTTAAATAAATTTAAGTTGAATGATCGGTAACAAAACCTGGCAACGGTGACCAGGAGTTTTATAACCTTCGATAATTAAAAGGGATAATAAACCCTTTAATTTGTTCTAGCTTCAAAAAATTATCTTTTGATTGTTGTTTGGCTACACTTTCACTTCACTTTTACTACACCCGACGGTGATTGACATTGTGTTTCAACATAGACAGGTAAAGGATTGACTATATTTTTTGTATTTTTTAGATAATTAAGCCAAATATTAAGCACCAATTTATTTAATTCATTACGAATGAGTATCAAGTACTGAGTATCTTGTACAAATATTGCTAACGAGTAACCAGTCACCCACTATTTTTATAATGGACACTTGTTGTATTATGACTAATAATGATGATTAAATCTAAATATAGTTTTCATTCACGGTTTTGCTTGCCCTAAAGTATATTTAACAGCAGGTACTCTTTTTCTGGATAAAAGGTACCCATATAACATTTTCTGTAGTACTGACAACGCGTATGCAAAATATCATGTGATAGGTTAAGTAGCTTGAAAACGTAACAAACAAACCTACATTCCCGTTTATGTACGAGTAATAATATTGCAGTAAGAAGGTAAGGATATAGTCTGGTAGGTTTATTTACTTTGTATGTTTTAAATATAGTGGATTTTCCAGTTTCTTTGTTACACTCTTTACACTGTAACTACTTTGTCCTAACATTCCAGTGAGGAAAATAAACTATGCTTATGAATTAGAAAGTAACTTATGACACAACGCTGTAAAACATGCATCGTTCTATAAACCCAATTTAATTATATTGATGAGATTTTTGCAATGCAGAAATGAATGCAATAGTCGTGCGTAGATCTAATATAATTCCCACGTATTTAATGGATGTGCACGAATGACGTAATTGTGACGAGCTATGCATTCCGCCCGCGCCCCTCATTTCAAAGTACCGACAGCATATTTATACCAGATTTATAAATAAATATAAATAGCACTCAGCGTGTTTAGACAGGTGGTCCTTGTAGATGGTAGAGCCACGCTGATGCTATAACTGGTTTCAGCATGAATGGGTCGGCTCGTACAGGGTAGTACCACCCTCTCACAGAAAACTGACATGATGTAACAGTGCTTGCATTTTTGCGTTTCGATCGGTCAGTGAGAACGCCGGAGGCCCACCTGCCACTTCTCCCTTCCCTCCTTTCCCCACCAACACAGGCTGACAACTCACTTGCAACTCCTCTGGTGTTGCTGGTGCCTATGGACGGTGGTGATCACTTAACATCAAGTGACCCACCTGTTCATTTGCCTCTTATGATATAAAAAAGACAACGAGTCCATCGACGTTAGTTAGAATTTTGTAAATTAATCGGAACTTTCCGTGAAGAAAAATATCATGATGAAACCATAGCACGCAGTGTCGTAACGGTGCCATCTGGAGCCCGTGACAAATACATTGGATAGGCTCTATTAAAAATCATGTAATTTAATTTTAATAAGTAACTGAACTTCTGAAATCGTATCCTTTTGGGCCGGAAACTCCATCATGCTGAGGCCCGAAACCTTTGGCACCTCCGCTATCCTATATTTAAGTCACTGTTAGCATGGAGTAAGGCTTGTTCTCCCGTGCCTTGTTAGATATAAACCTTATGATGGAAATTTAACAGCAAGCACTTACAGGCGTATTCTGGCAGCTGTACTCGACAGCTAGTCCCGTTTTAGCTTTAGCGTGCTATCTTAGATCAAATCATCATTTACCATCAGATGGTATCAAAAGGCAAAAATCTACAGAGTACAAAGACCGTATTTATAATACACTAGCAGTTTCTCGCGACTTCGTCCACGTCCTTTATTATCGTAATTGTTTTGTTATATCTCAAATGAATTAGGTAGTGTTTTCGACGAAAGTTTCCAGGCGGCTTGATTTTGTCAGACATTTTTAACACTTATCGTTACATACAATTTACAAAAAATTGACAAATTATATACGCAAACCTTCCCCGTACATGATGGACTCTATCTATTAAAGAAAACCGCGTGAAAATCTTTTCAGTGGTTCTTGGACCTTGGACAGACAGACGCGACGAAGGATTTTGATTTATAATATGTAGTGATAACCAAACGCTCAAACCTACGTACTTGTCAATTAAAATTCGAAATGAAATAGTGATAAAATTGGACATAATTCGTTCAGCAAAAATACATCATTATATAAATAAAATTTGTCTAATACTTTTGGAGTTTAACGTGTTGAAATAAACAGTTAGGCAAAGTTTGTAAAAACAGACGTATTTTTTTCTCTTATATTCCTTGAACCAAACACAAACAGCTTTTGGCAAATATTTTCAACAGACACGAAGGTTTTGGAGATTTATTACAGCATAGAAGACAGATAATCAATATCTTGTACTATACAGTAATTTTACTTTCATCTATGTAACATGTAACTTTACCTAGATTATGTAATAATAAATATTCGTTTTCTAACATAATAGCCGCAATAACAAAAAAATGAATACATTTTTTATCTAACTAAAAAAATCGTGGTACACCTGTCTAATAGTAACACCTACGAGTACTTACCAAGAACATTTTCGGTTACGCCTACATAAATTCCACAAACACAACCACTATAATCATACCACGTTTAATTTAATTAAACTAAACATGTTAAAACGTGATAGTTGTCAGCGAACGCGCTGACCGTACCCTAATTGCAATAATTACTCATTATCAGGAAGCCTGGCGCACATTAATTTAGCCAATGTTTTTACTCGGAGCAATCTTTACAAATATTTATTTAATTACTCGTCTGTCTGTTCCACTAAGATTATTAGGAGTGTGACGCAACCGTGGGTATATTGTCTTTATGTAGTCTACGTCAACAATTCTATTTCAGTCGTGTGGCAATCAATTTCATAGTACAAATACTATTGTAATTCAATTCTTTGAATAATTTATCCCTACCGTATTCTGTCTCATGCATTCACGAAATTTTATATGGAAGATTTTAAGTAACTGTTTTTGTTTTCTGTACAGTTTTACAAATATTTTAATTTATATATATATTTTTTTTATATTTTGTTTTAGTCTGCAGACTCTTGGACCGCACCTTTTTTTTGCTTATATGTAGTTTTTTTTTTTTACGTAAAAATCGTATCCGTGAGCATATATATATGTATATATATACAATATTATTATTAGTAGTTTATTAAATATTCACTGTTTAATTATTATTAACTTTTTTTTTGTTTTAATGACGTTATTGTTTTTATAGCGCTTGCATTTCCATTCATTATGGCCATTTTTAGGTTGTAATCCACAATATCCCGTGCCGGAGCGTCCACGGCCCGACGAATGAACCTACTTTTTCATTTATATTTATAACCAAGTTTGAACAAACTACAGTCAGATTAAAGATTACTGTATACATATCAGTATAGTTTTTTGTTTATATCATACGAGGCAAACGAACACCTGATGTTAAGTGATCACCACTGTCCATAGACATCAGCTACACCAGAGGAGTCGCAAGTGCGTTACCAGCCTGCATAGATGGGGAATGGGGAAGGGAGGGAAGGGAGATGAGAAAGGTGAGCCTCCGGCGTTGTCACTGATCTAACGAAACGCAAGCATTGTTACTTCACGGCGGTCAGTCGGTGTTTCTGTGGGTCGGGTGGTACTACCCCGGGCGAGCTAACCCATTTATGCCGAAACCAGTAATATATGAACATTTATCACATTTATGAACTTCTATCGTGTGTTCATAAGAAAACGTCGATTTTTTTTAATTACTGAACATTAACTTTAAAGTACATAATGAACTCGGAAATGTCTAGTATAAAATGGCATCAAATTACCTTTTACGTATCGTAAAAGCTTATAAATGCTGTTTATTGCGCGTGCGATCGAGAAATCGCGTGTCCATGTTTTTTTTTAATGAGATAATATACTTTGTAATGAATAGTCGTGAATCGAATCATAATTTTTATACAGAAATTTATCATTTTATTACTTGGGTAATTACATCAACATGCATTTTCTTTTAGACGATTATATAAAATACTAGTTTTTGATTACGGCATTCCCATGAACGGTTCATAGATTTTTTCTAGACGGAAAGTACCCTATGTCCTTTTCTGTACCTCTCATAACATGTCTGCAAGATTTCATTATGATTTGTTGAAGACTACACACACTTTTGCATTGATATTAAATATATGTTAGTTAGTACAACAATTGTTTATTTGTCCTTTTATACAATTCATGTCTTTCTACCGAAATATTTATGTAAAATGCATATAAGTAAACTAAATAATATTATCTACTGATGTTTAAGGTCTAAGCTCACTCCTAAATACTATTTCTTACATATAATTCCTATAGATTTTGTTTCTCGAATTATTGTGTAGTCTGGTGAAGCTGTTAAGATGCAAAAAAAATATTGCACTTGGATCTTAAGGAAATGTACTATTATCATTATATATTCCTTTGTAGCTTCACAAGTTTCGTATGAATCCTGACCTATGTAGTAATGACCTATTTTTTATATACAAATCGCTAAAAAAAACTTTTTTTTTCTTCATCAATATGACATTTGTATATGTAATTATTGCTGTGAGAACTCTACGAACAAAATGTTCTGAAATTCTTTTTCTAGGTTCATGCTAAAACCAACCTAAGGCTTAGTGTCCACCTAACCGTACGTAATACGTACGACATTGTCATTTTACGTTTGTGTGTAACTTGCTTACATCTTGAGTACAAACAGAAGAAACTGTGTCCACGGTCAGGCAACGTCGCATTTGTGTACCATCATGTACCTCATACGGCCTGCCACGACTTCAAGTTTACTGCGTGATGCATGTAAAATGTTCGGATTATCAAAAAATATTTATGTCTTTATATTTTAATGAATCAGTGTTTAGTACGTAATTGTACGTAATGGTCATTCGATGAAATTCTACAATTATATTAATGTTTCTTCCAATATATGGGTAAAGCCAACTCAATCTATGTCTGTTTTTGGCTTCTAATAAAGTTGTACATTGCAACCACGTCCGTAATGCTTGATGACATCGCAATGATATAAAAACTTTCTTGGGAGTTTTTGGCGGGATTTTGTCTTGTAGTGGATTTTATATCTTATTCATAATCTTGTGTTATTTGACTCTATATTTTGTAAATGTGGCGGTGTTCTGCGTAATATAGTTAGTTTATTGTGCATAAGTGAAGTGAATGGAAAACAATACCACGAAGCAGGAAATTCTGAGATGCCACAAAAACTCCCTGGAAGATTCTAACAAGGGAGCCACCATCTTGTTAGAATATTGAAATAATCACACGACGCTTGTAATATTAGTAACTACACGACAATGGCAGTAATAATCTGAAAGATAGGTTGGTTAAAATAAAGTTTTAAAAAAAATTTGCTTCCGCGACGCTAAACTTGAAACAAATGAACCGTTTTGTGGCTTGCATGACAATTTTATAAGATTTGCATGGACATATCAATAGGCAATCTACGCCTTTCGTGATTTGTAATTGTTGTCCGGTAAAACTGTTGCTAGGTTGCATAATCAGTTCGAGAAAAAAAAGTGATTTGTAGCTTGAATACATTCGTCGATTGACGCTTCAGTGAACAGTAGGACTAAAACGTATACACACAAATAATCAGTTGGCTCAAAGCGCAGCGCTCTATGTTCTTGTTTCATGGAGGAAGTCTGTATAGAAGAAAAAACTGTAAAATTTAAACACCAGATCAGCATAACTATAAGTTTGATGACTTACGTAATAATATTCTCAGAGCGTGAAAATATAATGGCATGTAGTGTAATATGCATAATGCATACCGAGTTCTACCGACCGTGCGGTAATTGCTTTCATTTAGCTACATTCAACATTTATTTTCTTAGTCACATTATATAATAAAACACTTGTAAACTCGAGGCCGTCGTGTAGCGAGGCTTGCGTTCACACACATATAAAGATATATACAATCAGGTATACTTTGAAAGTTTATTATAACAACTAATTATGAAATGCATTGTGACTACGCAATGAATAGTTAATAATCGAATACTTAATTATTCTCTTGTTGAATATCCGTTCCACCAGCCACCACCACCAACATTTACAAAGTTCTAAAGGTTATAATAACTGCTGCATAAGTCGCGACTTTTATAAGTGGCTAGGTTTTGCTCGCAGCTTCGCTTGTGTTTGTATAGATTTGACCAATACAAAGAATAATACATTTTTCTAGACGAAAGATATTCTATACCTTTTTTTTTGTATACCTGACAACTTGCGTGAGAGCGTAACAAAGAAATTCACATTAGCATTTAATACCTTTAAACGAGCAATTCATGTATATTTTTTAAACGGCGTCATCTATTTCCGTGAAACTTAGTATATAGGTAGTCTCGGGAACGATAAATCGATCTAGCTAGATTTTATTCATATAAAACGTTTTTAACTTAGATTTCAGGCAATGAAAAAATATAGCTATAATATAAAGGTAAATTTGGCCAGCGCTGTGACAACAAAAATAGCCCAGATGGAAATCGGTTGATTCGAAAATCCATTGTACCCCAGTTCCAATTCGAGTGACAACAGAAGAGATTATTTTTTTTTTTAGTGAAAAATTATAATTTTCCGATGAAATCCTAGAAGTTATTCTTAATTTAAAAATGTTTTTTAAAGAATCGCGTTAGACTCAGTCGTCCAAGTACTGTATATTTAAACCTGATATAACGTGTAACAAAGTTGGTATTAAATTTTGTTTAAAAATTATAACTTTAAATTCTCTTCATAAATCATTGTGTTAAGTAAATATTTAGAATTTTGTAAAATGTATATATTTATTCAAATTAATTTACATGTTACCATCTTAAATAATCACGTATGTTTGCATGTTTATACAGTAGCAATATTTATAGAGAATATTCTGCACTCGATTCACGACCTAAACAAATTAAAGTCATAGGTGTTCAGTATTTGACCTAGTTATTTAGAAAAATACAAAAATTATACACAATCCTCTACGTATCTATGTCAAAGCACAGTGTCAATGACCGTAGGGTGAAAGTGAACATGAAATCGTCAGAAATAAAAGAAAAAGTTTATTGTCCGTTTTATTGCCTAAAGATAGTAACTTAAGTTTGTCCATTATGGCTTTCAGCACAGGTAATTGCGATGAAGCTTATTACGATTGTGTTTATACTTTTGTAAGTCTTAGAACAAACATTAACTTAGGTTTTCTTGGTTGTATATTAGTATTTGTTTTGATATTATTATTTTGTATGTTGAATGTGACCACGAAGTGTCATATTCAAGAATACTGTGACTGTTAAATTTTTCACCTGGTATATTTGAGTCAGTAAATGAAATGAGATTTTTGTATGTTAAGTAAGTGCCAACAATTCGGTATTCATATGAACGTAAGTAATTAAATTAATAACACACATTCCTACCAACAATAAACATACACTACGAATCAAGTTAACACGATTTTATCTGACACTCAGTGTATATTTAAAACTTAAAATTAATTAAAATCGTTCCCAAATTGAAACTCAAAAGACCTCCTATGAAATCAAACAGTCGCATAATCATAAAATTGATATTTAGAATGACTGCAACTCCGGAAACATAACAGACGCATACACCAGCAACAAAATAATGAACAAAAGTCATTATAAGCGGCAAGATGGAATGATAAGACGGTGCGGTGCGGTGTATAGGGCGCAGTGCTGACACAGTATACATAACAGACAGTATGGTAACTACCTATAAACGCTCGCACCAGCACAATCACGCAAACATCCACATCGACGAGACCGCTAAGGCTACGTTCTCTGTAGGGTATTCAAAGCGAACACAAGTGCCAAACGATTCGATGCGGTGACAGGCGAATTCAAAGCAAAGCGGTGCGACGCAGCGGCTTTGTCCTACGTGCACGCGAATCATAAAATAGCATCCATATTAGACAATGCAATCGACTCGAAAAACCGCCGCCGCATCACATTTGCGCGAAAATAACAAACCAACTGATCGCGTTCGCTTCGCTTCGCGCCGCATCTTTCCCACTCTGTCTGTGTTGGCTTATAAATCCGGTGAAGCTGTGAAGGCCCTAAATAAGGCCAATAGCGTAGTCAGTTCGAAAAAAAAACTCGTAGGACACTTCAATACATGTCGCCTGTTTGTTTTTTCCACGCTGCTCCGCTCCGCTTTGCGCTGGCAAGGAAATCAGACCTAGGACCTAGGACACTGCGTAAGCGGTTTTCGCAGTGCTATACATAGAATTCCTTTTAAAACCTATCGTCGATGCGCATGTTTGTGTGAGTGTGCCGTTTACGGGCGGTTGTCCATAGTTTCCGTACTGTCTCTCATATTTATACTGTGGTGCTGACGCGCCGCGACACGACCGTTTGTCTAAATTGTGCTTTTTTACGTTAATTAAACAAAGTTCTGTAAACGACCGCGGTCTAATAATTCGCTTTAAGTAATTTTCATCGTGCAAGTTTAAAAACTACTTTAAATTTATGTTTAGAACGTTTTTATGTCCAATAAATATCAGGAACGTAACTTTTTAGACTTTTGATAGAGTAAGTTTTTGTAGTTTTTTGGTCTAGTTCAATCGAAAGATGAGAAGAAGTAACAAATTTTATTTCCTGAGTTATTGTAACTAGATACATTTATGCATACATAATCACATGTAATGGAGATTAGTTACAGTAATTTTTGTACGCAGTAGGTATAATATTGTGTTGTATGTAATATGTATACATATTTTTGTAGTAATTTTACATATTATGTGTACTGTTGGTATTAAATCAAATAAATAATATATAATTGTATGTTTATTCTTAATTATTAAAAGGGTCTTCGTCGATTAAATTCAGTATTCCCGTCATAGTATATTTACTTCATTATGTATAATTTCCTTTTAAGCTTTACAAAACCCACAACATTACTACTCAAATAGAGAAAGTACATATATCACAGCTAAATACATATCTAATATAAAAAATCACTCTTTAATAAGTTAAGTCACTATAAAGATAAATTACACTTTCAACACAAATATAGATAAATAATAAACCTTTAATATCAACGTAATGTATCTAAAACAAAACCAACGCCTACGTATTCGTGAATGAATCGTAAAATAACCGAAAACAACTCCATATTACATAATTACGATCATAAGTTCAATAGTAAGACCATACACGTTTCATGGTTTCATATAATAATTTGGTATTTATAAAAATTTAAACAAACAAAGCATGGAAAATAATTCATATCACGTTGTTATTTTTAACATGAATTTAAAAATAATTTCATGTATGATAACCGTGAATTGGTATCACTGTTATTTTTCACATTATATGAGTAAATTTGCCTTATTTTCTTTCTTAAATTTTATTTTTGTCAACTATTTTTTTTTTTTTTCGAATTGACTACAGTTCCCAAATTATTATTGATATTGTCAAGTATGGTGGCAGTTACGATAATTTCAATGTTCTAGCAAGATTTTAGCTCCGTTTTTAAAACTTTCCATGAAGTTTTTGTGGCATCTCAGAATTCATGCACCGTGGTATTTTCAGTGTGGCTCTAGCACCTACAAAATTTCCAGTACAATTTTGTAGGTCCTCCTCCTCCTTCTCATCGGTCTCCTCCCTCTCCCTCAAACACAGGCTGGCAACGCAATTGCGACTCCTCTGGTGTTGCTAGTATCTATGGAAGGCGGTGATCACTTGACATCGAGTGAACCGCCTGTTCGTTTGCCTCCTCTGATATAAATTAAAAAAAAATGTACAATATAATACAACTATACTGTTTATAGCATCATCGATAATATGAAATATAGAGTGAAAGAACACAAGGTTATGAATAAAATATAAAATCCATTATATGATACACTTATGCCCGTTTTCACCAACGTTCCCTAAATTTAAAGGACACTTAAAACCCGTTTAAGTGACCACTTTGGGAAATTTCGTTTTCACCAACGTCTAAGTGTCACCTAAGACTCTAAGGGCTACCTAAATTCTAAGGGACGGAAATTCGATCCCTTAGCGCTAAGTGATGTTTATTCTACGAACGTGTCACATTGAATTTGTAGTTATTTCGTTTATATATCGTAAATTAAATAAATATTTGAGTTTTTTGAAACTTTGGTAGTTAAAGAAACCGGGAAATTAATAAAACGTCAAAAGTTCCTTATTATGAAAATGCATTTCTATACAGCTGTTAATTTTGTCCATGTATTATTTTTTTGCGTTATTTATTTTTTTATTTATTGTTTCATATTTTGTGTTTGTAAAAATATAATTAATATTAATTTCTTCCATGGTCCACATTGGAATCTCTGAGCTAATTTACGCAAGTTTTAACATATCCAACAATAATCTTATATTATTTTTATTTTGTAACACAAAATTAAGGAAAAAAACGCGCACATGATAAAAATATTATATATATGTGATAATGTTTTAATTAACTTACTAATTTTTATCTTACCTTTACTTTTTCTGCTAGTATACAATAACTACAAAATAGGTACCTACTACACAATAAGTAATCAAAATAATAATATAATTTCATTACATCAAAATTTACTCAAAATGCACTGACCCAACCGAAACATTCGGTAGGTGCATATTTAAAGCGGACCCCCAATAAAACTAAACGGTCATCCCTGCACCAACACAATAATTAACAAAGCTTTAAAAAAAAACATTCTTTGGTCACTCATTTTATTTTAAAGTAGTATTTGTAATGTTTTCATAAGAATTTCATAAAACTATTGCTTTGAAATTGTTACTAGCACATGTTCCGCCAGCTTCAATAAAGGATTGACGATAAAATTGACGCTTAACTAAGTGCTTCCTTAGTAAGTGTCCCTCAGCATGGTGAAAACGAAATAAGTTAGGTAGCTGATCTAGGGGACACTTTAGCTTAAGGATCCCTTAGTTAGGGGTTAGTTAAGGGAGTGTTGGTGAAAACGTGCATAAGATCCCGCCAAAATACTCATTTGTGCCTATATGTCTAATATCATTCATTGTTTGTGCCACTATTATTTGTCATATCGAATAAATGGATTTATGGCATTGTCAATTTTTGCTATAAATAATTTTGCTATTTTTCACATGTCAAATATACACTCATCAAAAAAGTCTTTTTTTTATAGTAGCACGGCAAAATGACTGCACTATGCCTGATGGTAATCACAGTGCAATCCAAAAATAATAGCGACCACCGATTGACACACTATCCATCGCCGGTCGCCGCTATCATGCCGGCCTGCAAAAGCAACATGTAATAATTTAAATTTTAGGATGGTTCTTCACATTATAACATTGTATTTTATTTTTAAAATAATATCTTTAGGGTTCTATGATGTAAAAATAACAGCTGTAGTCTTTATAAGTTCTTTTAATAACAGAAATGAACAATATTAGAATATACTGTAGAAACTAAGATACATAAGAAACTAAACTTTTTTTTTACAAAATGAAATTTCTAAAGAAAATGTATTTATTGTGAAAAATAGAACAATTTAATACAAAGTATGGTCTCCTCTGCTATTCAGAACTTGTCGGCAACGATTATTCATTGAATTAATGAGACTGTCTATGTCATCTTGCGGTATTCGCTCCCAATGGAATTGTAGCAAATCCTTCAGCTGTTGGGTTGTTGTCGCTCCGTCCAAGTCCTTCAAAACACGTCTCTGGAGCATGTCCCATACGAGCTCAATGGGGTTGAGATCTGGCGATTGTGTTAAAAGTATTTACTGGTTCGCCGAGCTGTATGTGAACGCGCATTGTCATGCATTAACCTAAAATCGGAGCCAAAGATTTGTGCAAATGGGTAGACATAAGGTCTGAGAATATTCTCAATGTAATTTTCAGCATTCATGTTTCCATTTACAAAAACGAGCTCAGTTCGCCTGGTCTTCATAATAACCGCCCATAACATAACTGTTGAGCCGCTGTATGGATGAGCCTTTCAGTATTTCCGGGCCGACGATACACTCGCATCCTTCTTGTATCAGGCTTAAACCGAATCGCGACTCATCGGAAAACATTATTTTATCCCATTGTTCCTGGGTCCATGTTATGCGTTCTCTACACCATTCATATCGACAAGCGCGATTCCCATGACGTATCGGTGGGCACCTGATTGGGCGTCGAGCTCGTAGGCCGTACTCATGCAGTCGATTTCACACAGTTTGAGGACTTACATCAACACCACTTGAAATTTGTAGCCTCAAACTTATCTCTCGAGTGGTTAACATCGGCTGGCGTCTTGCAGTCAGTTGTATGTACCGGTCTTGCCGAGTGGTTATACTCCTTTTACGGCCTGGATGCTGTTCAGCGGGTTCTCCTATATTATTGTAGCGCTGCCAAAGACGACAAATAACACTTCTATGAATGCCAAAATATCGAAATACCTGAGATTGATTACTTCCCGCTTGCAACATCCCTACAGCTCTTTGCATTTCATCTGCCATCAAATGACGTCGCTTCATGACGTAAAGAATATCTAACAATTCAATTTTGTCGCTAACTTTATTTAAATGATTGGTAAAATTATAAAATCAAGACTAAACGTAGCAATTAAAACGCACTTACATTCAAACAAATTCGCAGTCATTTGAATTTTATGAAAAAACAAAACATAATCAAATTTTTTTTACAACCAGCCAGTATGTCATCAATAACAAAAAAGTTTACTTACCTACGCACTTTGTTTGAGTAAATACTTAGAATTTGATTAATATAAATGGTAAAATTTGTAATATCACGCATGTTGCTTAGACTTTTTTGATGTGTGTAGTATGCGTTATATTTTAGATTGAAAAAGATGCTCAACCAGGAATACTTTACATAACTACACGGTCGAAGAATTTAGAAAATGGTCGCTCATGTAGGAATCTTGCTAAGCATTTTTTTTTAAATACGGCAAGTTTTCACGTACCACCAGTGATATAACAATGATAAAAATATCACTGTTATACAGATATATTAAAACCGCTATAATTAAGATGTTAAGATGTAAATTGTAATAACTGAGTTCTATCATAAAGTTATAGTAACTTTAAAACGAATAATTAAGAATCAATAGATTTCTTTAATTCTTTTACACGAACAAGGTACAGAGGTTTTGTAACGGATTTATTTTTCAAATTATCAATTCTAAATACATCTATACTCTTTATATGTTGCATAAATGTCTATATATCGTTAATCAGCTGGCAATATTAGACAGTTGAATACGAATCACTACCAAGGCCAGTGTTTGTTTTTTTTGTAGAACTGACTATGCTATTGGCCTAGCAAGGTCTTAACAGCTTCACCGGACCGCTTAGAGCACTCAGCCTATTTTAATTGACAACTGCACGGCACACCTCGGCTTGAGTTACTGCCTGATAAGTGCAATTCGCGACCTATCTGAGCTAACGTAAGCTAACTATTCATACATATAGGAATTGTTAGAACATATATGTGTACCAAGCATACATACCTGTTGAGATATATAACAATTCTTATATATATTTCGTATCGGCCAATTTTCTAAACTATTTCAGTTCGATAAGAGAAAGAAATAAAGCCTTTTCACTTTTATGTGTAAGCGTGTATGCATGCACGTGTGTGGAGGTGGAGGTGAAACCAAGCCCGGTGAAGCTCTAAAGCTCCTTCAGGCTAACAGCGTGTAGTCAGTTAAAAAAAGAAACTTACACGTACTTATTAGAAGATTATTTTAAAAGAATTATTTCTATCAATTCCTATAGGTACCCGTAATCTTAGCCTCGTTGTAAGTACTCTTGTAACTACATATTTTCATTTATCACTATATAATTTGAACCTGTGACGTGTATTTCAAAATATATATATTAATATAATTTGCATTCAGGATATAATGTTCATATGCCGTGACCATACATTCCTATTAATTAGGCAGCGATTTATGACATTACTCCGTCCTCATTACCGTCTATGACAATTGACATCCATTTATAATGCTATTAATATAATAATGGGCCATCAACATTCACAATAAGAATTTAATTCATGAAACGAACATTAAAAAACATTTTATAAGCAAAAACTGTTTTAATGATTTTGAATTTTTTTCTAATGACACAATATTTATATCTGCATTAGACCGTTGCATTATAATAAACATCCGACTGAATTATTAAATGGGATAACAGAGTTCATATCATAGAATAAGTACAGAGGTCTCCACACTTTTTTTTTTCGAACTGACTACGCTATTGACCTAGCAAGGTCTTAACAGCTTCACCGAACTACTAAGGCGAGCGCTTAAAGCACTCAGCCGATTTTATTTGGGCAACTAGCTCAAGGGTGCACGGCACACCTCGGCTTGGCTGTTGTCTGTTACATGCAAACTCGCGACCTATCTTAGCTAATCTAGCTAACTATTCATATATGTTTGAGTTGTTGAGACGCATATGTGTACCAAGCATACACGCCTCAACAACCCCTCCATATATTTTTTTATCGGAAAATTAGAGTGTTTGCAGTTCGATAAGGGAAAAAAATAAAACCCTTCCACTTCCATGTGTAAGCGTGTAGGCGTGCACGTATGTGGGGGTGATCGTGTAGTGAGGTCTCCACACTTTTTGGTCGCTCTAAATATAGTATAAATGCACACAAGATAAACAGAGGTATAAACATTACATTATATTTATAACATCGAGACAACTTAAGGATAAAAAGATGCCAGTTTTAGATTCCTATTATGGTCTTATAATTTTATTTTGCTTTAAATTGTTGACTATATTAAGCCCGAACTTCACCTATATTTAAAGCGGATAAAAAGACTGACAAGGACTGTAATAGTAGCCGGTGTGGTATGTATATAATCTTGTAAATAATCTTTATTCGGTACTTCATTACATTTCTACATACATAAAGGTCTATTTTTTCTTTTTTTTTTCGATCTGATTACGCTATTGACCTAGCAAGGTTTTAGCAGTTTCACCGGACTGCATTGTTTTTTTCGAACTGACTACGCTATTGACCTAGCAATGTCTTAACAGCTTCACCGGACTACACTTAACTAGAGCCGTCATTCAAATTGCAATAACTTGTGATAGAGTGAACCGATTTTAATGAAACAAAGACTAAGTTACTCTCTAGAATATGATTTATTATTTTCTTGCAAGATTTTCTTATGAACTCATTACTTTGGCAATGATGCAAGTTCATATAAAGAGACAGACATTTCTAAAAATGATTAAAATGTAGATATTCTATTGCTTATTCCTAGACAGCTGCAGCATTTTTTTTCTCGAAAATAGAAAAAGTACAAACACATTGGATTTACATTCTTCTTATATATATATTATATCATATAGGTGGCAAACGAACAGTCGGGTCACCTGTTATTAAGCGATCACCGCCGTCTATAGACACTAGCAACACCAGGGGAGTCGCAAGTGCGTTGGCCGCCTGTGTTTGGGGGAATGGAGAGAAAAGGAGAAAGGTTAGATGAGAGGGGCAGGGAGAGGAGAAGAGAAGGGAGAGGAGAGGGGAGAGGAGGGGAGATGGGTCTTCTGCGCTCTCACTGACCGAACGAAACGCAACAATGCAAGCACTGTTACTTCACGTCGGTTTTCTGTAAGAGGGTAGTGCTACCCCGAACGAGCCGACCCATTCATGATGAAACCAATAATAGCTTCAGCGTGACATTACCCCCTACAAAACACCCTATGTATAACATATAAAAATTAAATTAAATAGATGAGTTAGACGGACGCTCCGTTACATTATTTGATGCTACTTATTATGTTTCCCGTTAGTATGCATGGCCTGGGACCGAGCGCCCTGCAAGCCCTGCCCTCGGATTATACGCCGTCGCGTCGCGGCGCACATAAACGATGCCTCCATTTACACCTAACTAGATACCGAGCACGCTTGAATGCAGATGGACTCAATTTAGACTTTAATTCCAGCTTCTATTCCAATTTGAATTGGATATTGCTTATT
The DNA here is from genome assembly GCA_014332785.1 of Antheraea mylitta. NCBI lineage: Eukaryota > Metazoa > Arthropoda > Insecta > Lepidoptera > Saturniidae > Antheraea > Antheraea mylitta. The sequence continues at coordinate 8,143,954 of JACEII010000013.1, forward strand.
ATTACGTGAATAATTCATATATAGACAAATTAGCGTTGTGAACATTTAATGCAATATAAATCATTACTATATTAAACAAATGAAAAGCGTTCACGAGTATTTCTACGATTTAGGTCTCATTAGTTTTATTTAGTGCGAATGTAACACAAAAGTTCATATTTATCATCAGGTCTTATAAGTGTCTTCCCGGAGAAAAATCTGGGCATAATTACAACGCCAACCCACGACGTATGGACAATTTCAAACTAGGAGAAATACATAGTTTTATGTTACCCCACATACGGTGGTACCATCAAATATTTTCAGATTCAGGTTTCCTTACCCTTCCTTCAACGTTAACCGGGTAGTATTACCAATTTTAATTAGTTCATGTACGCAAATATTGAAAAATGTCATGATGAATGCCAAGATTCGAACGTGCGGACATCGAATTGTTAAACTACTCGACTAATACGACTTAATCTGCAGAACACAATTTGTATAATATTATTTTTCCCCTAAACTGTTATGTAAAAGCACTTGTTTTGTAAGTTCTTTAATACAAGTTTTAATACGTTGAAACACTAGTTACTCAAGTGTCCACTGTACTTTGAGTTGATTTTAAACAGATTTTTTTTTAACATCTATGACAGTTACTCTACATATATCGATATTCATTTGTAAAAAGAAAGTGCACTGAAGCTTATCTAAGTTTATAATTTATTATATAAGTTAAAGCAAACACACAAGAAACTTTATAAGTGATATAATGGTGAACGATGACCTGCTGTAAATCAATCAATATATCAATATATAGCATAAAGCAAAGCTTACTATACGTGTATTTCTTTAATTCTTCTAAATTAAGTAACGAATTCTCTTCTAGAGGCTGTGTATGCATAATATATACATAGGAAATAGAGAAAAGTCAACGTATAATAAATCAAGTCGTAACAAATATGTTTGAACATTTATATTTCTAACGCTGGCTACACTTTACGAAATAATACATCAAAACAATTTATACGGAATTATAAATCTTAAGAACATTTACAATGTCTGTCTATCTACGGCTGAGTGCCTTAAGCGCTCGCCTTAGTAGTCCGGTGAAGCTGTAAAGGCCTTGCAAGGCCAGTAGCGTAGTCATTTAAAAAAAAGTCTTTTTATATACTCAAATATTATCAAATAATATATCAAGGATTGCACTGAATAGCTGTGCTATGCGATTTAAGCTTTCTTTGATTTCATGAATTTCAAATAGATATTAAAATATAAAAAAATGAATGGGATAAATCTATACTAATATATAAAGCTGAAGAGTTTGTTTGTTTGGTTGCACGCGATAATCTCAAGAACTCCAGATCCGATTTAAAAGTTTCTTTTAGTGTTAGATAGCTCATTTATCGAGGATGGCTCTAGGCTACATATCATCACGTTAAAACCAAAAGGAGCTGAGCACTAATGAAGAATGTCTCAAAATCGGGCTATTTTGGAAGCTTCCGCTGCGTGTTAATGTCAGTATTATATGCCTTGCCATGGTAACGTGATAACATTCTATCAAAAATATTTTCATGGTTTATTTTGTATTCCTATTCAAAAAGTTTATTCTACGTTAGTTTTGTTTTCGATTTTTAATTATACGTGTTACGTTTATATCGCAAACATTTCTTAAGTTTAGTTTGTGTTGTTATTCAGAAAGTTTAGTAGTAATAATATTCGTCCAATAAGACAGTCGAAGGAATTAATCCATACGGCCAATTCTGAAGTTGTCAATATAATTAGTTTTCTTCTATGTCCAAGTTACTGTAAAGGTATAAGCGCCGAATCCTCTACATAATATAACGTAATTTTTTATCTTCTTAATCTCCAAGACCATAGAATTAATGCTTCGTGGTTTTATTTTTCATTCATTTCACTTATGCAAAATAAACGAACGATATTATATAATACGCAACCAATTTCTATACGATATAGAATCATGTAACACAATATTATGAAAAAAATATAAAATCCACTACATGACAGACTGAAATCCCGCCAAACACTCTTAAAAAACTCTATTCTACATTAGTTTTGTTGCCAATTTTTTATTTGTGATATATTACGTATTATAAAAGTAAAGTGAGTGTAATTTATATTAAAATAAATTATTTTTGGTGAATACAATCTGTGATGCTACAAACATCAACATTTTTTTTAACTCTGTCGATATGTCTGTTTTTTTATTTGTTCCGGGTAATCTCCGAAACGACCGGACCTATTTGAATGTTTTTTTTTTCTTAGAAATGACTACGCTTAACAGCTTCACCGGACTACAAGTAATATTTGAACGGGAATTTTACGGGCAAATAAGTAACTAATTAGCTGTTTTATTTAATATTGTTCGATTATGTGTAGCTTCATATTTTCATTATTTTCTTTATGTTATGTGGCTGATCATAATTCCATCCCATTCGATACACTATTAGTATTCACATACATAATGTACATGTTACATGTTACAGTAGATGATGTGCGTGTGATACAAATATTTTTGAAATAGTATTATTGTAATTTACACTAGATGTGTAATCACAATTTAAAATTTATTTAATATATTTAAAAAAACGCGTACGAAGCCGCGGGTAACAGCTAGTCATTTATAAAGAGGTAAAGTTTGTGAGTTTGTGACGTTGTAGGGGGTAGGTAATCTCAAGAACTACTGGTCCGATTTAAAAAATTCTTTTAGTTTTATATAGCTCATTTATCGAGGATGGTTATAGGCTATCACACCAAGACCTATAGGCGTGGAGCACCAATGAAGAATGTTTCGAAATCGAGGATTTTTTTTCTCTTGAGAGCTTCCACTGTGTGTTAGCGTTAGCTCAAAGTAACTATTACACACTAACGAAGTCGCGAGCAGAGGCTAGTACAATACATATTATGACGGTAAATTAATATCTTGTGTTCCTGTGGAAAGTTGACCGGAACGTTATTATATTGTACACTTCAAGCGGTTAATTATATTTAAAAAAACTGAAAATTTTTCAGTGATAATGGTTAAGTGGTTAGCGTGAACGGACACCGCGTCGATCGACATAGGTTCAAATCTTGGCGTATTAGAAGGAGTTTTCGGTAAAGCAAAACAACCTGATGAAACCATAACACGATGGTAGGGATTTTTCTAAGCTTGCGCAGCTAGTTAGTACACTAAGTTGAAAATCTTTTTTTTT
>JACEII010000013.1:8147154-8266376 GCA_014332785.1 Antheraea mylitta
ATCGTTATTTGGGTGGTACTACCCTGGGTGAGCCGACCCATTCATACAGAAACCAACAATAGCTTCAGAATGGCTCTACCTCCGACAAAAAGCGCGTTGTCGATTCTTAATAAATCTAGGTGCACCTATATGTATGGTTCGATGGCTGTAATTTAGAACCAATCCCTCTAGATTCTGCGTGTTTACCACTTTGGACCACATCGTTATGTCACATCCAATGAAATTGTGATCAAAAGCTACAAGCTATAACTTATATTAAAAAAAAAAAACAATTGTATAATTACCTCCTTTCCGAGATAACAGTCGTGAAGATATTCATGGACCGATGATAATCGAAACGACAATTACTTTAGCCGATCATACATCCTCGACCTGAAAACATGTATTACCCTTTATAGGGTTTATAACTGATGTGGTGACAAGAGATTATTGAAGCAACAATTACGGTACAAAGGGTAATTAGCTGTTGCTGGTATTAAGAAACAGAAAGTAAGGCAATAATGCATTAAAACTTTTTAATTACAATTCAGAATCGTAAATTTTCTGAAGTAGCACTTCTTTAGATGAGCTTCGAAGGGAAAAATGAATTGTAGTTACACCATGATTGTAAGAATTAGTGATGCCTAAGTATCTATAATAATTACTAATATCTATAGTTAATATTAGAAAGCTGAAGAGTTTGCTTGCTTAATCACGCTTATGTCAGGAACTACTAGTCCGATTTGAAAAATTCTTTCAGTGTTAGATAGCTCATTTATCGAGGAAGGCTACGTTTTGTAGGTGGTAGAGCCATGCATAAGCTATTACTGGTGTCAGCATGAATGCTTCGGCTAGCTCGGGGTAGTACCACATTTTCACAGAAAACCAACGTGAAGTAACAGTGCTTGCATTGTTGCGTTTCGTTCGCTCAGTAAGAGCGCCGGAGGCCCGCCTCCCGTCCTCTTGCTCCTCCGTCCTCTCCTCCCCCTTTCCCATTCCCCCAAAAACAGGCTGCCAACGCACTTGTGACTCCCCTGGTATTGCAAGTGTCTATGAACGATGGTGATCACTTAACATCAGGTGATCCGTCTGTTCGTTTGTCTCCTATGATATAATATATGACATATATATATATATATACACATATGTAAATATACACATATACGATAGAATAAATACATTATATAAAGCCGAATGTATTAAATTTAACATCGTATTTACGAGCTATGAAACCGACATTATCAAAAAAGTTCACCATTATTAACATAATTTGATATCTAATATAACGAAATGGACCATTTCATTTGTAATAAAAAACATTAAATTTACGTTGACATTCCTACATTTTCTCAGGGACATTTCTACTAAATTAGTCTATTATTAGTTGCCGATCACGTTGTAGGATACTTTTAATATTGAATTAGAGGGACCTGTGGTTACATGCCCTTAATCGCCCCCGCGGCTTCGATGTTCGTGTATTAACCTTATATCCACAGTCGTGTAATGTCGTAAGTAATAATAAAGCCCAAATGACACAAAATATTGTCAAATTATAGGCTCTGAAAGCATGGGCAACCACTTACAGTGTCTGCTGTTGATCCGTCCGTGTAGCGTCAGTTCATCAAGTCTGGTTTATTTTTTAGATTTATTATAGGATTCTATGTTGACAATTTTAAATTTTTTTGTTGGAATTTCTCTATATTTAGATGTGCACGTTACCGCTAAATGTATATATTAGTAATTAAATACATTATGTAAAGTGCTGATTAACCAGGGGACCTAACCAAATTGCTTATCTACAATCACTAACACGCTAACTGAACTAGCGTTCAGATATGTCATCTCCATACAATATCACACGTGTTATAGCGTTCAGATATGTCATCTCTATACATTTTTCCGTTTTCTATTTGTGTTAGTGATTATAAATAAGCGACTTGGCTAGGCCCTCTGGGTAGTCCGTTAAGGGCCAGAAATTGTTCCACATTTCATGGTGTGGACATACGTCAATGAGTATAATGCTGTCATCCCTATGATAGGTTAGTTAGCACTTGTGGGAACAATAAGCGCAAGCAAATGGTTAACGGGATAAATCAATTAGGCAAAATTATTGCTTGATTAGAGAAGGTAACAAGTACAAATATATTGGTTTGCGATTTTTGATTAAATAATGCGTTACATTGCGGAAATTTATAATTAAAAATTATTGAACCTGTCGGCACTTGACACTGTTGGTATGTAACTGTAAATGTAAACAATATAAATAAAATAAAATATAATTATTTTTATTGTTTTAATAAAAACGCTTTTCGTGGCAGTGAGATGTAGAAGTGGTCAATCAATTCCACTGAAGTTCGAAGCAACTTCCACTATAATATTTTATTGGTTAGCGATCTGAATTCAGCACAAGCTTACAGAAGTTCAAACGTTTTCTAAAGCTCAGGTTTTTTTTTTTTTTTAACAAAGCACAACATAGGGATTGCACTATGCCTGATGTTAAGCATAGTACAATCCAAAAACATCGGCAACCACCGAAAGACAGATTATCCATCGCCGGTCGCCGCTGTCATGTCGGCCATAATGACGAAAGTCATCCGGTACTGGATATGCACAGGCTGATCCCGAAACGCGACGCGCAGAAGTGAGTCACTATGACGGGCTTTTTCGCTATATGCATGGTGGTTGCGACCCAGTCGGGCTGTAAAACCCTACCACCCCGCTATCGCCATTGCCTCGTTCGTTGCTCAGCAGGGTGCACCACGTGCAGATGAGGTTGGCTTGGGTGTCTCAAGTCTTAAGATGTTACTCGACACCCCTTACACCCCAAAAGGTTTTTTTTTTTAATTTTCTTCTTGCAATTATAGTTAGTCGTGGAAACTTAGAAATAGTCTTCGTTCATGTCTAAATATGTAATGTATTTTTTTGTTTAGCTGTAAGTTTTTCTAAGAGTTTAAAGTAATCTGGAAATTAGTTAGGTAATGTACGCAGTAACATTACCTATATCACTTACAAATGTATTTCACTTTTTTGTCCCCTTCTAATGCTTTATCTTAGATGATTATCTATTTATCCACAAGAAACTGCCAGAAACTGCTTCCTGCAAAGCGCTTAATTAAATTTCAATGCCTGATTTTTTTTTCTAGAATTCAAAAAGTACCAAGGTCTATAATTACCTTAGTTTATTGTATGTTACTTACCTTTTTAGGAATAAATAAAACAGAACATCAGTGGCCAAATAAATTAAACGAACGAATTAACGACTAAAAAAAAGTTCACAAAGCAACTAAAATAAAATATCTGATTATATTTGAAAAAATTATCTCACAGAACGCTCTAATTCTACTTACTCTACGAATGTTATATTAAAGTAATAAAATAAAAACCTTTTGTGCAACCATTACCACTACAATACATACTTAATTATGGTTATATTAGTTCTCCTTTTTGGGTACGCAAAGGATATCCAGAAATGGCTGTGTCATATTATTTTAGTGGATGACGCCGATAACTAACAGCTGCAGAGTTGTTTGATTGTAGTGTTTAACCGCTCGAAGCCAGATATGCACTGGAAGTAACCTAAAGTAGTATGACTTATTTGCAAAAGTGTTTATTTCTATTAATACTAACGAGAATAATCTATACTAAGATTATAAAATTGACGAGTTTGTTTGCTTAATCGCGCTAATGTCAGGAACTACTGGTCCGATTTGAAAAATTCTTTCAGTGTTAGATAGCTCGTTTATTGAGGAAAGCTATATAATATATATCATCACGCTAAAACAAATAGGAGTGGAACACTAATGAAGAATGTTACAAAATCGTTTTTTTTTTCTATCTTTCTTTATACCTAAATAAAATATGTCCGTAGGTTTGAGATTAATACGATCGAAAATTGAAAGATCATTATGAAAGTTACACCTGGGTTTTTTAATAGAGAAGGTTTTAACGCTATCTATTTATCTAATCTTTACTTATAATAGAAATGGTATGTCTGTATGTGTAATATCAAAATAGCAACTTTTTGGTGAATGGATATGAGAGTATGAAGTAAGTATGAAGAATGTAGATATACGCTACTTATAAAAAAAAATATCTGTCTCTATGTTCGTCGCGTGTGATCTTCAAAACAGCTGGACCGATTTTGTCGATAATTTTACGGGCAGATAACTGAAATAGAGTTTTTTCTAAGTGTGTCTGGCTAGTGGCTAGTTCCTCCAGTTAAAAATCTGTCCCCATATTCTCAAACACCTGTAGGTGTGTTCTGTCACTTAAACTTGAGAGTCAATACTCTCTAGTTTAGACTTTAAAATTTTAGACCACAATGGCATTTAAAATCAGGTTAGATCGTGATCAAACACAAAAACCTATATAGTATGGTAGATATAGTAATCCTCAAGATAAATATAAACGTATAAGAAACGATTATAACTGATACTAGGCTTATCTAAACTATCTAACTCTCTAAAATAAGTTAGAATAGAAAATTATAATATTACAATATAATTAGCTGATCTGTGCCCACTTCGCTGGGCGGAAAACATTTTTACTTGTGATGAACTGTGATGTACTGAGTGCTATGTAATTTAATAAGAATTCATAATTGTTGTTGATAATATGGCCAATAAACATCACTTAACGATTTAAATTATTTTTTAAAATAAAAAAATACTTTTTTATATCGAATATAAAAGTTAGATATACGCTGTCGCTGACATTTTTTTAGGCATTATTAAGCTCTTTAATTTAATTAAGCTCTATCTCTAGAACTCAATCATATATGTCTCAACGTTAAGGCAGCGTTCGTAAGAAACTTTTTCGTTCGACCATTTTTTCTTCGACTTACTTTGCAAATCCGAATATCACAAAGAAGTCTTTTCATTTTTCGGATTAATATATAGCCTATAACACTCATAAATAACGTGACTTTCTATTGGTAAAAGAATTTTCAAAATCGGTTTAGTAGATCCAGATATTACCCCCTACAACCTCACAAACTTTACCTCTTTACAATATTAGTATAGATAAAGTTATTCTCAATATAAAACTGAGTTCGTATCTGATTATTTCAAATCGATTCCTTAAGATTTATATCGAATGATCCGATCGTAGAGTAATAGGAGCAATCGTGGTATATTTTTCGGATCTCCGGTCAAGCATTTAAATCGTACGTGATGTGCTTACACGGAAAATAAATCGTTTGAATCGCATTATGTCCATTCGTATTATTAAATGATTCGTTTCTGTGAGAATTTTTGATTTAGTGGACGTGTCGGAATGTTTAGGTTGAACGAAACGTATACTAATTTGACTTCTTGCCATATATCAGAACTTAGATCGAAAAATGTCGGTATAAAATTTTGAAACGATGAGGGGTCACTGCGTATTTGGGCACTGCGTTGATCGATGCAGTCTCAAATCTTTATGAAAAATCCGCTGGATCCTTCAGTGAAGAAAAATATCCTGATTAAGCCATAGCTGTATAGCCATATTAAGCCATAGGTGGTAAGGCTATTTCTAAGCCCGTCTGGCTAGTTGCCATCCTAAAGTTGAATATATGCCACCAAGCATATATAGAAGTGTTCCGACTGTGGCACTTAAGAGTAGAATCTCCGTCTAGATTTAGCGTGTTTACCATCTGAGACCACAATATTATCTAAAATCAGGTGAGACTGTGATCAAACGCTAAAGCCTATAAGGTTTTTTTTTATATCATAGGAAGCAAACGAAAAAACTAGTCACCTGAAGATATCATCGCTGTCTATAGACACTAGCAACATCAAGGGAGTCGCAAGTGTGTTGCCGGCCTGTGTTTGGGGGAGGCGAGAGGAGGTGAAGAGAGAGGGGGTGGTGGGCCTCCGGCGTTCTCATTTACCGAACAAATGCAACAATTCAAACACTGTTACTTCACGTCGGTGTTTCTGTGGGTCAGGTAGTAATATCCAGGGCGAGCCAACCCATTCATACTGCAACCTGTAATAGCTTCAGCGTGGCTCAACCACCTACAGAAGGTGTTAAAAAAATATTTTATTATAATCTTGTTTTATGTTAACGAGAGTTCATTAGATATCACCCAAAACCAATTTGTTATTAATTTCCACTACCGTTAAAGTAATGCTTTGATTAATTTATCAGTACCATTTACTTAATAATTATCTGAAAAATATATCAAATCAAATCAAATCAAACATTTCTTTAATCAGTTTAGGCCCTAATAAGGCGCTTATGAACGTCAAAATCCACCACCTTTTCGGAAAATAACCCAGCCATCGAGAAGAACCGGTATGAAACTTGATCGGGTACATTTTTTTTTAAATACATTTCCAATACATCATACAATAGCTTATAGTGGATGCATAGAGAGGAGTCAATTCCAGACATCACTATCGTTCACATACTGATCCACTCTATAATATCCTTTTGACACTAACACCCGCTTGACGTGGCGCTTAAATTTGCAGTCCGGCAAATCGTTAACATGTTTTGGGACTTTATTGTAAAACCTAAGACTGTTACTGTTACTGAAACTATTACTGGTTTTATTAAGTCTGAAACATGGGACGACCAGTATATTACAGTTTCTAGTATTTACATTATGCCGGTCTTTTACTAAATTCAGTTTTTCAAAGTTTTTACGGACATACATTAAATACATGTTACATGCACACATTGCATACATGCATTAAACAACATACATTTCTATAGGCTGGCCACCTAAGAAGCCCCTAATGTTTTAATCCCAGAAATAATATTTACTACTATCCCAAGTGAGAGTTTTTTTTAAAGTTAGTTGTGAAATTTCTTTCCAGATGATGTTTTTATAGAAACTTATTTAATTCCATACAAAGTATTACTTATCTTACATTCATAAATAATACTTCGAATTCCTCTACATAATTTTTTTCACTCTGCGAAACCTATGTACACATTTCGTCTCATAATTTAAAAAAAGTCTCTATATTTAGGGGGGAAACAGTTAATCAGTTTAATTTCATCCATTACCAATTCTATTTTACAAGCTGACGTTGTCCCGCCCTGATAAAAATACCTTGAAAAATTATATACCTAAACGTTCCTCATAAATGACTGTATCTACAGGTGAAAATCGCAAGAAAATTCGTTCAGTAGTGTTTGTTTATCGCAAACAGACGAACAGACGTGGGAGAAGACTTTGTTTTATACTATGTAATGACATTATACCCATTAAACTATTAAATTCCAATCTATCGTATATAATAACAGTATTATGAGTTCATTATTTTACATTAAACTAGCCTTTCCTCGCGACTTCGCTCACATCAATAAAGATACAATATAATTGTTACTATTATTGCATTGTTATAACAGTATTTAAAGTATGAAAATTTAATACACAAAGAAAATTTTTGTCATAGGACCGCTAGCAACACCAGGGGAGTTTCAAGTGCGTTGCTAGCCTGTGTTTGGGGGGAGGGAGAAGGGTGAAGAGAGAAAAGGAGGGAGGAAGGGAGGGCAGTGGGTCTTCAACGTTCTCACTGACCGAATGGAACGCAACAATGCAAGCACTGTTACTTCATGTCGGTTTTCTGTAAGAGGGTGATACTACCACGGGTGAGCCGACCCATTCATGCTGAAACCAGTAATAGCTTCAGCGTGGCTCTACCACCAACAAGTTATCGTTTATTCAGTTAGGATTATTTGTTGAAGTTATAATTAAAGAGAATGGTTTAATACGACTTATCTGATCGTATTAAATTTTGTCGCCCTTCTTAAACGTTCATCGGTTAATTAGAACCTTTACTCGTCTTTTAACATAAATTAATCGGTTCCGGATCTCGGGGATCGACGTAATCAATTTGATGCCTCTTAATCCACGTAACTGTTCAAACTGTGATACTTAGAGATGTAACGGTATTCAGTTTTGTGTGTTTATAGCATATAAAAGTTTATTTGGAAACAATAAGAATGATAACGTAATCCATTGTGAGGTGTTAGTGAATCCTACTATTAAGAATTTGTGTACAAACTGAGGTGCAATATTTATATTGTAATGACTTTCTGCTATTCATGCACCGCAATCGACTAAAGAGTTCAAATACTTCTGTGACCCAATCAATACTTACTACTTACAGTGACACGTAAGAAAAAGTTTATATCTCGAATATGTGTAGTCATATTTTGAATTGATTTTAATATAAACTATATCAAGTGTTTTATAAATTTCAACTGAAAATAAATAATCGTTTAAATATTTCCGTGAGCCAGTGTACGTGTTAAATATCCTTATCTTTATGTATAAATGTTTTCTGTACGTGTGTTCTTAACTCCTCCTATACGGCTTGATATCGAAGATTTTCGTTCACTAGCTTTAAGAACTAATAGGCAGACATTTTATTTTACAACCTTTTACTACAATGTGATCTGATGTTACATAGAGCTAAACTTAAACGGGGACTATCTCTGAAGTACAGTAACTGAAATCTAGCAACTAGGCGACGGAATTTCAACTTCAAGGTAGTATGTAGCTATCCAAGCGCACTTAGAAAGAGCCTACTACCACCATCCATTTACATTAAAACAAGATATAATCAATACGTTCTGTTTTTCAAACTGACTACGCTATTGACCTAACAAGGTCTTTACAGCTTCACCGGACTACGATAACCAATACGGTTTTCTAAAACTGTTATGAACACTATGGAAAAGGAGAAAAAAATAGTTTCCAAAGATGATAAATGCTTAAACTAACAGCGTCGAGATACGAACTCAGAATTGTTTAACGCCGTATAAGTATTAGTCATTTATTATTTATACTAAAGCGTAATTGTTGATGTGTAGTCATGTTTTTATTTAAAAAAATGGCAATGATAATTATGGTGCAAAAAAAAATTAAGGTAAGCTCCATTTTGGTATGACCTAAGAAGGTATAATGTCTTGTATTTCGTTAACATATTATTTACTTATTTCATAGCCTATCCTTTCTTTTATCATTGGTTCCTACAAGAAGCAGTTATGCGAACCAAAATCAAACCAACAACTGGTAATGGATGCTTGGTTTGTTATTGTCCGCTGCTGTTTCTGTAATTGTAATGTATTTACAACGCCTTCTTATAAAATTGTCATTAAAACTGATCTAGCCGTTTCGACGGAATAATTAATAATATACACTTAAGTGTTATTTATAAGTATTGATTATGCAATACTTACCTTTCCTTTTAACTTCCAACTCTTTGAAAACGAATTTAATTCAGGTAATTAATAAACACTCGAAATTAAAACCCAAGCCACTCGTCGTCCAATCAAAATATATTAGTAGGCTTTGAAATTTTGAGGAGCGAAGATGTAGGTAAAAAATAGCACCGCATGAGAACAAAAAAGTGTTTGTGAAAATGTTTGTCATTCCATTAGACCTAACAAAATACTCACTTTGCTTAGAAATACTACAATCGTATGTCAAAATGTAGGAGAAACGGATCCCATGCAAATAATGTAACCCTACTGATTTATCGTCAGCTCTAACAAAACATATACGTTTGTTTAAGAGTGGCTAATCAAACTTTGAACATTAACCTAAACAAATAATGACACAATTAAAAAAAAATAAAGGTATCGAACAAAATCGTATACATTGTAACACGATAAAAGTAGATCACAAAGTAGAACCATGTTTAAACAAAACCTTGAGCGATACCATTTATTATAGAATGTACTAAATTATTATACTCTATCTAATTTCCGCGGCTTCCATGAATTAATTAATGTCGACTGTAGATGTCTATAGTTCTATAAAAGTATTTTTGACTATTTCTATAAAATAATAACTAGCTAACTGATGGGAAAATGACGGATTTTCTTACAAACTTTCATCTCCGTTTTCAACATTCTAAAGAATTGAATATCTAAAGAATTCTCTTCTCACCTACAGAGTAAACGGAACACACGTGCAAATTTTCACAGCTCTTGTAGTTTAGGCTGTGCCTTGATTTTTTAGTCAGTTAATATGTATATAGAGATAGATAAAACAGAAGATGTTCAGAAATTTATTTTCTTTAAGTTACTTGTTGTAAGTCTTGGTAGTCGAGTGATGTGACTGATCGATCCGATATCTACAAGTTTCAAAGCTGGCATATACCAACCACATTTTCGGAATTTGCGTACATTTACTGATTAATATTTGTATAAGAATATCAGTTGTCGATGAAGAAAAACATCGTTAGGAAACCTGAACCTAGGAAATGTTCTTGCAGTACCACTGTATGTGTGAAAGTATAGAATAGTTGAGTGGGTCTCTTACAGGCTGATGTGACTCTTTGAATTAAGAAATGTCATGAGTAAAATCTTCAGATGGTTTAATATATGTCCTTTTTTCTAACCTTCTTATTCCTAAAAGTTTTAATGTTATATTATTCAATGTAACCTTCTCTTTAGCCATTGCTTCATGATTAGGAGCATGACTCTTCATTATGGGTGTCATTAAGGCACGAATTGCTTCATAACATACGTTGCGATCTTATGTTAGATATAACACATCTTCGATAGTAATCTAAAGATCATTGATTAGCTGTTTATCATATTCTATCCAAGATTGTTCGAAATTCTTCTAATGGTGAGACGTAAATACTTCGAAACAGGTGAGAAACTACTTAAAATAATCCAACATGGGTTCAAGTTCATACTTCGCATATTAAATAATGATGAGGCTTAAAATGGTAAAATTCTTAGTCAAGAGAAAACTAGAGCTCAAATGTAGCTACCGGAAGATATTTATGAGTGCTCGTCAGTAGATTCTCAACTTGACAGATGGTAGCTGGCCAGGTGAGCTTAAGAAAAATATAATGATGCTATGAGTTTCATCATAATATTTTCCTACACCGAAAACTCAGGCTCATTGTATATTGTAAGTGGTAGGGTCAGGCTGAAGCTATAACTAGTTTCAGCATATATGGGTCGACTCGCCTGGGGTAAACCCACCCGATCCACAGAAACACCGACGTGAAGTAACAGTGCTTGCACTGTTGCGTTTCGTTCGGTCAGTAAGAGCGCCGGAGGACCACTTCCCCCTCGCTCTTCCATCCTTCTGCCTTCACAGAAAAAAATAGTGATTCAAGATGAAAGCATGCGTGTGCATTATTCTTCGAAAATGGACTTCTTTAGTACGTTAAACACAGACCGTATTTTAAACCAAATATTTGCTTAAATAATTGCAGAATTAATAATATTAGAATAGAGTTAAGGACTATTGGAAATGTTAAATGACTACTGAATTACACTTAATCAGCAGTTTCTAGTTTGAAAATATATGATTTTCTGAGAAGATCATGACAATACAATCCTATTAGATCTATATATATCCTCACGATAAAGCGAAATATTTGTAATTAATATAATTTATAAAGTTATATGCAGTCACGAATCGACAATGATTCCGATAGGGAAAATTACTTGTTTGATATCTATCTTTGGTTAGTTGTGGTCGACTTGGTTTCTAATAACAAATAATGGGTTGTAAGGCACGCGCAATCATGCGAAAATCATTACAACTCCATTGCTTGCGATTGTAAAAATCTAGATAATTGTGTTAGTAATTGAGTTTTATGGCACTGATTTGAATACGAATATTATATCCTTTAACCAGTATTCCCATATACCTATATATTATATTTCTTACATATTTTTAATAAGTTCTTTGTTCTAAATTGATTGATTGATAACATGTAATATTGACATTTTTGTATTGAGCTTGTGCAGCCTATAATATTTTTGGTTAGTTAATAAACTGTGAATAATTATTGCTCCAAGAGCCAGGAGATGTATATAAACCAGAGTAACGTTAATAATTGCAATTTATACATTATGAAATTTAAATAGGTAATTTAGACTATAACTGATTTAAGAATTCAAAAAAGTACACAATGATTCCATTGTTTTAAGTTTTCACTTCTTCGACACTCCTTATGACCGTCTGGACATTTTTATTCATTCTGATATTTAGATACGTAGGATTTTTTTAGTAAGCCTATATTATATTTTAAAACTGTGTTAAGTATACGTAATGAATTTAGTAGGAAAGATCTAGCGACTACGAATTAGAGTGGCAGGGCCTACGCAAAGTTCCACGGCATAAGCACCAACACAGACAGCCACAGTTATTTATGCCACAAAGTATTAGTACTCGCGTTGTTGTGTTCCATCCCAAAGGATTTGATTGACAATATATGCTCGTCTGAATGACAACGAAGCGTGACTAGCTCTAGGACTATGTCCTGTTGAGATCGTTTATACACAAACTACAGTAATAACTTAGAAATACGATACAAAATAAATAAAACTAAATTTGTATAATACTCCAAATAGATACACAACATAGACAACAATACAAGATAAACTCAAGTAATGTTAAGTAAGAAAACTTATTATTATGGAATAAGATGTCCTTTTTTATTTAGTAGTAGACGTGAATACGAAGAAAATAAAAGTCAGTACAATAACACTGTATAGTAAAAGTCTGTGTGTAAATAAACGCAAATGTATTACGAAATGGGTTAATCGGATGATCACGGTTACGAACCTTTTTGTATCCCTTTTACTGCCTCATTTCTTCTTATTCCGCTTGCTACCGCGTACTCGAACACTATTATACACAAAATCTTAGAAGAGAATTGGATACTAGATATTTGGGACTTTGCAAGCATCCTGAGCATGCTCTCATGAAAACTGGTTAGTAAATATATTTCAAGAACTATTATGATGGCATCGATTTGAATTGGAACAAAAAAATATTAAATAAATTTACAAAAACGTCTCGAATAAAATCTATACTAATATATAAAGCTGAAGAGTTTGTTTGTTTGTTTGTTTGTTTGGTTGAACGCTATGATCTCAAGAACTACAGATCCGATTTAAAAGTTTCTTTTAGTGTTAGATAGCTCATTTATCGAGGATGGCTATAGGCTACATATCATCACGATAAAACCAAAAGGAGCTGAGCACTAATGAAGAATGTCTCAAAATCGGGCTACTTTGGAAGCTTCCGCTGCGTGTTAATGTCAGTATTATATGCGTTGCCATGGTAACGCGATAACATTCTATCGAAAATATTTTCATGGTTTATTTTGTGTTCCTACTCAAAAAGTTTGTTCTACGTTAGTTTTGTTTTCAATTTTTAATTATACGTGGTACGTTTGTGTCGGAAACATTTGTAAAGTTTGTTTTGTGTTATTATTCAAATAGTTTAGTAGTAATAATATTCCTCCAATAAGACCGGCGAAGGAATTGACCCATACTGCCAATTCTAAAGTTGTCAATTTAGGTAATTGTTATGTATTCTTTAGCCAGTTTTCTTTTATGTCTAAGTTAATGAAAAGGTATAAGCGCTAAATTCTCTATATAATATTTCGTAAAATTTTATCTTCTTAATTTTCAAAACCAATTCATTTCACTTCATCATTAAATTACATAAAACGCCGCTAATTTAACATAATATAGAGTCAAGTAACACAAAATTATGTATAAAATATAAAATCCACTGCATGACAGAATGAAATTCCGCCAAAAACTCCTCAAAAAGTGTATTGTACGTTAGTTTTGTTTCCAATTTTTGATTTGTAATATATTACGTATTATAAAAATAAAGTGTGTGTGTATGTAATATTAAAATAAATATTTTTTGGTGAATACATATATCTGTTGTGCTAAAAATATCAACATTTTTTTTTATTCTGTCGATATGTCTGTTTGTTTATTTGTTCCGAGTAATCTCCAAAATAGCTGGACCTATTTGAACGTTTTTTTTTTTCTTAGAAATGATTACGCGATTGACCTAGCAAGGTCTTAACAACTTCACCGGACTACAAGTAATATTTGAATGGGAATTTTACGGGCAAATCAATAACTAATTAGCTGTTTTATTTTAAACTAGCGGGTTCAGCAGACGTTGCCTGCCCTGATAATAAGACAAACTATACCTAAACCTTGCCCAAGAATCATTTTATATATTAATGAAAACGACATGAAGATGCGTTTTGTAGTTTTTGATCTTATCGCGAACAGACATATAGATAGACGTGGAACAGGACTTTGTTTTACATAGTGTGATGAACTGTTATCCGTTACTGTAGATGATGTGCGTGTCATACTTACAAATATGTTTGAAAGAGTATTATTGTTATTTACACTCTAATAACAAATTTTAATATTTTTTTAATAAATTCAAAAAACGCGTGCGGAGCCGCGGGTAACAGCTAGTTTATTATATATCTAATACACAAAATCATATTTAAAAATGATTTATTCAAAGTAGGCTCTGAGAAGACGCTTATGAACATCAAACTATTACCACCGGTTTCACAATCCTGACATCGAGAAGAGTCTTCTTCTTCGTGTATTTTATTTTTGGCAACCAGTCTTCTAGTAGACGTATTAACGTAGTAACGATATTACAAGTTTCTTGATATAATTTTAATGAACTAACAAGATGGTGGTCATCTTGTTAGACCTTTCCTTGGAGTTTTTGTGGCAAATCAAAATCCATGCTCCGTGGTATTATTTCCGAGCCACTTCACTTGTGCATAATAACCAAACTACATTACGTAAAGCACCACAACATTACACAATATAGAGCCAAATATGAAATAACACATGGTTATGGATAAAATATAAAGGCTATATGGCATTCCAAAGGTTCCAAAACAATTTTAGGTCCGTTTCCTCAGAGTGGAGCCCTTAAGTACGCTGCTCACGCGATACCGTGACACAAAACCTTACATCACTGCTACAACATCACCTATACACACGTGCACGCCTACACGCTTACACACTGTTTTTCTTTTTCAGAGAAATAAACGAGAAAGAGTTCTACCCTTATTTTTCCCTATCCTATCCTATAAACAATAATCTAGAAGAATTTTTCCGACGCAATATACATATAGGAATTGTTGAGGCACGCATGCTTGGTACACATGCATGTTTCAGTAACTCATATACGTATATCTCGATAGCTTAGCTTAGGTTAGCTCAGATAGGTCGCGATTTTTGCAGAAAACAGGCGACAGCCCAAGCCGAGGTGTGCCGTGCACCCTTGAGTTAGTCGCCCAAACATCCCAAATCGGCCGAGTGCCTTTAGCGCTCGCCTAAGTAGTTCGGTGAAGCTATAAAGACCATTCCAGGTAAACAGCGTTTTCATTTCGAAAAAAAAAAAACCTTCCAAAATCCCGCCAAAAACTCATCGAGAAGAGACGACAAGAAACTTGATTTGGTTTATCTCTTTACTTTATATTATATTTATATAAAAAACACCCAGTAATATAATAAATAAAACGTAGGTACATATGTTAATAATACTAAAAGCAAATATATATTTCTTTTTTTTAGTAATTCGGTTACGTGCAATATAGAAGCCATATAAATTTTTATTCATTATAAATTACTAATCTTAGTAGTAGAATACTTTTAGATACCCACATTTATATTACAATAAAACTAAGCCCATAAATCTATCTATTATACAAATTTCGCTTTAACACTCAGCCGGATACCTCCACTAAATTATGTTCACCTTTACGCTATTAAACTTTTTTGCACAAACATGAATTGCCAGTTTTAAAATTGTCATTTAGTACCGGAAATGATCTTTTTCTTAAATACATCAAAATTGCGTTTCTCAAACGTAGCTATTATGAGACTGAGTGGTCGACCGACAAAGTAAAGGATCCGACGATACGACGGTCAGTATTTATTAAAGCCATTTAGCCAATGGCACTTACCTATTTATTTCTATTTATTCTCTCATAAAAATATATGAACCAATTTTGTCATTTTTACATTATTGATGATTATAGTACCTTTTTAGCCTCCATCATCTACACACTCAGATAGAAATCGCTTGCTTCGAAAATCCGTCTAACCGCAGTTCGAATCCGAGTGACAACAAAGGGAGATACCTTTTTCGGCTTAGTGCCTTAAGCCCTCGCCTTAGTAGTCCGGTGAAGCTGTTAAGACCTTGCTGGGTCAAAAGAGTAGTCATTTTGAAAAAAAAAAAACAACTACACATTCTAGAAACAATTAGGTAGTCTAATGCGTTATCCAATTATATAACTGTGACATGGCGCGGCTGTTGCCTGAACAGAAGACACCAAAAAACTGATTTATCCTGTCTATGGTAAGGGTTCAAAGCTTGAGAACAGGGGCACCGAATGCGCGAACTTTGCAAGGAACTCACTAGTTGCTTGGTCGATGAGTCTCATGGCCATAAAGTTAGCCAACCTTGATTAGCATATAAGCATCTCCATACAATGAGGTAATACGGCCAGCCTTCTAGGAAGGTTCCTTCTGATTTGCAAATTGAATGACATCTACTAATCCATATTATCTTTTTCTCTATATACTTTTAAGTTTATTATACTAATTTATGCAGTATACATATCGGGGAGCCACTATTGACCTGCGATACCACACTATTGACTATATCGGGGGTGTTACTAAAGTCAATCGAATCAAACCAACTAAGCCTATCGGCGTAGGGTACGGAATTTTTCGTTCTAGGCAACAAATTTTTTGATACGGTTGACTATTTATTATCTTTTATTTGCACAACGAAACGGACAGGAATCAACTACTTATATGACAAATACGTATGAAAATTAAATTGGAAGTTATTTTTTATTGAAATAATAATATTATTTAGTAGTAATAATAATAATAGTCGCCAACGAGACATTACCGTCTCGTCTACATATATTAATCTTATAAAGAGGTAGAGTTAGTGAGGTTGTAGGCGGTAATCTCAGGAACTACAAGTCAGGTTTGAAAAATTCTTGCAGTGTTAGGAGAGCTCATTTATCGAGGAAGGCTATAGGTTATATATCACCAAGCTAAGACCAATAAGAGCGACGCGCTAATGAAGAATGTTTCGAAATCGGGGTACTTTTCTTTTGAGAGTTTCCGCTGCATGTTAGATCGTTAAGTCATATTGAACATATTATCAACAACAATTATGAATCCTTATCAATATGTAAATGAGCCACAGCAACGCGTGACCGGGTCAGATAGTCTAAAATAAAAAAGAATAACTGTTCGCACTAATAGTGTTTTTTAATTTAAATTTATATTACCAACGACTAAACAATACTTAAACATGAGTGCCCGAGCATATATATTCACGAAGCCTGTTCCGCGTTAAGTTTATTGCTTATATATAAAGATACAAATCAAATTTATTATGGCTGGTGACATCGACTTTCAAATATCCATGTTATGCTTTTAGCCCATTCATAAAATGCTAATACGTTTAGTTCCGCGTTGTTCTTGCTAATTTTATTGCCTGTTGCGGTGAACTTTGAAACTCGCCTAGCTGGTACCATTAATTTAATTTAATTAACACGTTTCAAAACTATTTAAGTAGTAGAACATATTTAGAAAAAAATGATCTAATCAAATAGTTTATTATCACAACATTTATTCAGGTAATCACAAAGATTCATTACCTGGTTAATAAGGTTCTCCGTAACCTTCATTATGCCTCTTGACATAATAATAATAAAAAGTTAAACGCTATGTGTTGTACTCATATCTAGGACACAGAATAAGCTGCGAATTTTTTTATCATAGTAGGCGAATGAACGGGTGGATCACTTGATGTTAAGTGATGCAACACCAGGGAGTCGCAAGTGCGTTGCCAAACTGTGTTATGGGGGGAGGGGGCGAGGAAAGGAAGAAGGAAGGGAAGGGTAGATAGGTCTCCAGCGCTCTCACTGAGAGAACGAAACGCAACAATGCAAGCACTGTTACTTCACGTCGGTTTTCTGTGAGAGGGTGGTACTACCCCGGTCGAGCCGACGCTTTCATGCTGAAACCTGTAATAACTTCAGCTTGGCTCTACCACCTACTTTTAACATGTTATTTTAAGCTGTGGTTTCATTAAGATACAACTTATATATTGTACGAGGTCAAACATTTTTTTGTCTTATGCAGATAAATTATCAGAATCAGTAAACATTACTATGACAACTTTTTACGCAACTTTCACTCGATGCCGAATATTTTGATGTTATCTTCTTATATATTTCAGCGGCTCAAGCCTAGGTTCGATCCCTCGGTAGGGAGCCCTAGAGTGCGCTGCTCGCGCGATACAGTGACACAAAATCTTACATCACTGCAACAACATTACACATATCACCCCCACGCACGTGCACGCATACACGCTTACGCATGAAAGTAGAAGGGTTTTGTTTCTTTCCCTTATCGAACTGAATTAGTTTGGAAAATTATCCGACACGAAATATATATAGGAGTTGTTGAGATATGTATGCTTGGTACAGATATATGCTCCAACAACTCATATATGTATGAATAGTTAGCTTAGGTCAGCTCAGACAGGTCGCAAATTGCATGTATCAGGCAACAGCCCAAGCCGAGGTGTGCCGTGCACCCTTGAGCCAGTTGCTCAAATAATATCGGTTGTATGCCGCAAGCGTTCGCCTTAGTAGTCCGGTAAAGCTGTTAAGGCCTTGCTGGGTCAATAGCGTAGTATATCGAAAAAAAAAAAAAAAAAAAGCGATGTCTGGGATTGACTCTTCTCTATGCATCCATTAAAAATGTTTGTAACATGTACCTTGTATATGATAATATTCCAAATATTATATATATTTGTTAAGAAGATTATATTTTTATTTTATTTATTTGTTACATATTACCCAGATCGAGTTTCTTGCCGGTTCTTCTCGGTGACTGGGTTGTTTTCCGAACCGGTGGTAGTTTCGACGTATAAACGTGTTTTCTTAGGGCCTAAATTAAATAAAGTGATTTTGTTTTCGTTCCTTTGTTACACTTTAAATTAACTAGTCCAATGAGTATTATGAAATTTTGTAAACACGTTGTCATTGATACATACAGGACATACGGTACATTTCATCCGGGGTTCTATCCAGTAATTAACATATTAATATATATGTATATTTTAACTCCTCTAAGATATTTTCGGAATGTTACCCGTTTGGGTGTCTATAGGAGACGGGTGTAGTGACTTCCGATTGAGTTATTGCTCCTTCTGGTTGATGAAGGTCCTCACGACTGGGGTTATTTAATTAAAAGTGCAATTGTTAGCTTACGTAGTTTAATTTTAATATTCCTCGTGTCTACGACCTTTTGTGCTGGCCAGCGCGCAGTAACTGGCTCGCCGGTCATACGTCGCGCTCTCATATAATTATTTGCTTACCATGCACTCTGCCTTGCATACCTACATTGTGTCCCTACAATATCAATTGCAACAACTATTTTATATATTATATATACAACTCTGTCGCATACAAAAAAAAAATCCTAGAATTCGATAAAGTTGTCTTTGGGTTGACTCCAGACATGCAGATAAAAATATAACCTCATATTCTTAATCAGTAGCCTACAAATATTGAATATACAAGCTACGTATACAGAACAACACATCAATTTTTCGAAGATATATTAGATCTCATACCTTTAAACGAGCAATTCTTGTATATTTTTATATTTATATATATTCAGGATCTCGGAAACTCCATCATCTATTTCTATGAAACTTAGTATGTTCGTAGTTTCGGGGACGGTGAATCGATCTAGCAAGATTTCATTCATAGACAACTTTTTTAAGTGAGTTTTCAGACAATGAAAAAATATAGCTAGAATATAAAGGTAAATTTCGCCGCCGCTGTCAAAACAAAAATAGCTCAGAAGTAAATCGGTTGCTTCGAAAATCCATGTAACCCCAAGTTGGAATCCGAGTGTATAATTTTTTTTGTAAGGCAAACCCAACAATTTATTTTAATTTAAAAATGTTTTATAAAGAACCGAGCTAGGCTCGGTCGCCCAGGTACTATAGCATT
The DNA here is from genome assembly GCA_014332785.1 of Antheraea mylitta. Taxonomy (NCBI): domain Eukaryota; kingdom Metazoa; phylum Arthropoda; class Insecta; order Lepidoptera; family Saturniidae; genus Antheraea; species Antheraea mylitta. The sequence goes on from JACEII010000013.1 coordinate 8,166,963, forward strand.
ATAATAGTAATAGTAGATTTTTAGTACAATATATTTCACCTTCTAACAATAAGAATATATTTTAACTATACATTTAAATTTAGAAAATAATCTAATCCTAGCTAATATTATAAATGCGAATGTAAGTTTGTTTGTTACTTTTTTACGCCTTAACTTTCAATCAATTATGTATACACGTTGCTAGAAATACAAGACAAGACATACTATTCACTATGGTTATGGAATAATCTTTACATAATATAAAGTGATGTCGCTTCTGCTGTCTGTTCCCTTAGATTTTTTAAATTATTCATCGGATTTTTATACAATTTTGAGTAATAGACAGAGTGAACCAAGAGAAAGGATTATGTGTAAAATACACACATATTATAGTGTAGAAAAGCAGAAAAATTCAAAAATTTGTAATGTGATGTCGTAACGATTAACGTAAGAGCTTAAATCGCTAACACTGACTATACCTTACAAGATAGATCAAATTTATTTATGACGGAATTGTATATCTAAGAAAAATCGATAAAAAAGTCTGCGATACTATATATTGATATATAAAGGGTAACCCACAGTAGCCATTTTTATCTATTTACAAAAATAATTATGTGTTATTTACCAAGCTATTTTATACAATACAGTATTATTCCTTATCCAATTAAATACATTACATACTTTGTACATGTCATGTGGATTAAAACTGCCCTTAACAGTATTTCATTAAAATGGATATCTATACTGTACCCGTGCGGAGCTGGGGCGGTAGCTAGTATTTGATAAAAACAAAATGTGTAGTAAAAAACACATGTTATAAATTCACGAATCACTTTATTAAATATTTGCGAGAGTACAGTTTTAACTGTATTAAAATGCAATACAAATCAATTAAATTCATTGAAAAATGTAACAAATGAAACGTGATAATAAATTGGAGTTAAACGAAAACGGATATCCAAAATTGGTACAATAAAACGCTTATAACCAATAGTTTTATCGCGTCCACTTCCTATAGCCGCTCTAATATCCAAAACAAACAAGCACGATGGTCACAAAGAGAGGCAAATAAGTCCAAAAAGTGCTAATATAAAAAAGCGTGCCCGTTTTTATAAGGCCACGAGTAAGTGTGAGGTCGGAACGAGGAATGTTGGCGCCTGTCTGAGTACGTATACCTGTAGGTTTATCAATGGACCACGGACAATAAGACGAAAAAAAAAGAACAACAAGAAAAAGTATCAAAAAAGCGCTTCATCAAACCGATGCGTCAAGCAAGGGTTGTCCCCTACGCCTGAACAGACAATAACTCTAATAATATCAATATCACTCGAATATATTAAAAAATCTTAAGATAAAATAAACCTATATTGTTGTACATAAAGTTGGCAAAACTAAAACACACATCGCAAAAGCAAAATTTAAAAACAAACTCTAGAATATATCTGCATGTAAAGATAAAACGTAGATACCAAAAATACTACGAGTAAATTTCAAAAGTTGCAAAGGTTGTATGTTTGTGACATTTTCACGTGTAGGCTCGAGACTCGCCACCCCGATGTCGCTCGACGTAAATATAGCCGAGTAAAGCCTAACACAACTCAAGATGAACACGACAAAACTGATAAGGGCCCGCCACGCCTCGCCGCGCGCGGAGACATCCCAATTTAGTACCGGCCCTGAGATAACGCTATTATACAGCTTTTAACTATACGAATGATACGCTAAATGTGTTAAAATCACCTTATTGTAGACTTTTAAAGGTCCATGAGTGGTTTAAGTGTATTTGTCACCTGATTTACTATACGGCGATTGGTCATTTAATACAATTTGATTATAATTAATAGGTTCATGATTATTGTTACAAATAAAAAGGACATTCCGGGAATGCGAAAAAATATAACATTTAATAAATAAAAAATAGCCTGTGAGTTGTGATCGTGGAGGTCGTTAGTTGTCGAGGTCAAAGGTTTACCTCTATATACATACCTATCAATAAATAATTCCGGTTTTGATACGTTTGTTTGCCTCAGTTTGAATGCCAACGCTACCGGATGACTTTGGAAAAGCATTTAAGAAGATAAAATTGTAGGAAAATAAAGAACATACGTTTTTTAAAATGTCTAATAAGCTGTTTTATTATTGATGCATTTGACAACAAGGTTACTTGATGGTGAGTGAAGCTATGGCCCAAAAAAGAAAGATCCCAGAAAGAACTTGTTTTGGAATGTAGCTGCCGGGACAAAAATAAGGATGCTTGGCGACAGATATTCAACTTGACGGCGATAGCTAAGCAGATAGACTTAGAAAAAGCCCTAACTAGCGCCATACTATAGTTTCAACACTATGTTTTTCTTTACCGAAAGTTCTCATACAGTTGTTAGGATTCAAACCTACGTCACTCGACGCTGTGTCCGAACATGCTATCAAGTAAGCAATCATGACGTTGAGTAACTGAAATGTAATTTTCGACGGTACCTATGATTGTAGCCATTCTATCCTTATTTTTTGTATTCAATTTGCGACCGTGTCTTGTCTAAATGTATCACTAAACATGAAATATAAACCACTAATCGTGTAGATTACATTAAGTGTTGATGAAGTAAAACTTAGCACATACCAGCCTTACTTAGAAAATGTATACTTAAAAATCGAGTGTTCAGTCATGATTAGCCAAGCCATGAGTTAGTTGCCATTTCAGACAGATCACTTGAAATGGTAAGGAATTCATAAGGAATTATATACATTCTTGTACTTTTGATGGCAATGACTTACAAGTGTGTGTCCGGGTAGATCCTTGTCAGTGCTATTTAATATCTAGAATTAACGTTTTACCATCCACCAATTCGTCACTTAATATCGTAGTTTTTTAACGTGCCTGGAGCCCGTTTTTTATTGGAAAAATAGATCTCACAATTTTATATATAAATAGATAAAACAAAATGCCACGGACATATTTAAAATTAATATAGTATAGTAAAGCAAGTATTTACAGGTGCTTTACGACAAAACAAGCTGTAGGTGTTATGCTCCCTTAGTCCAACTCTGCACAACTTGTCAGACCTTGAAAACCCAGTCTCAGAGAGTAGATTGAATATTTTATTTCAATGACGGAATTTTAAATATGAGATACTAGCTTTGCTAGCGGTTTCGCTTGCGTTAATGTAGATTTTGAAAATAAAATACAGCCCATGTTACTTTCTATTGCTGTAGCTTATAAAAATGTAGCTTAATATAGGTGAAAGAATTTTTTAAATCGGTTAATTATTTTCTTAATGTATCTATTACAAACAAAAAATTTAATACGTTTTCTTCATAAGAACAGTATACAAAAATGCGAGATGTTATTTTATAGGCATATTGTATACTAGCTTCTGTCCGCGGCTTCGCTCGTGTTTATGTGGATCTGACAACTTGTAAACAAAATGTCATAATGATCTTCACTTTCTCGTTTATAGTATTAGTTAGGATATCATCTGTACCCAAGTAACCTATAATCTGTGAAAATATTATTTAAATTGACGAAAATATAACAATAAATATTATACAAGTTTGAAAAACTCTGTCGTCAGACAATTAACTTGGCACGCATTGCATAAACAGTTACACGGAGATAACGAATGGCGTCATAATTTATAACATAGTAATATATGTGAATGCAGGCCAAATCGCGTGAAGTTGGAAGTCAAAAATAAAACTAAGATCTTTCGTTTTATTTTTTTATTTATGATCGTGTTGTATTTAAATTCGTTACATTAAGATGGAACAAGTTATGAAATTCAAAGGAAATTAAGTATAAGCAAGATGACCATGAACATAATATTTTGCTATAATTTCCTTACACTTAATACTTTAGATGGTTAATATTTAATTACATTCACCAATATAATGCAATAATCATTTCTTTATTAATAGACTAAAAATACCAAACACTACATGCAAAATGATTTATCTTAATCGAATTAAATATTTTCGTCATCAAAGGGAAATACATATTAGTCCTTCAATGCATTCAATTTGATGCCATTTTTGGGCAAAAAATATTATGTTAAGAAGTTTCGTGCTATAAATATTTGAATATAAGCCATGTAGAGTTAAAAAACCAGATTAAAAAAATAACTTTAAAAATAATCTCGTATGCAAACATAACCCAGGGACATAGAGATAAATATAACAGACTAGCCTCTTCCCGCGACTTCGTCCGCGTGGAATAGGTACTTTGGCCCAACGCTAACACACAGCGGAAGCTCTCAAGAGGGAAAAAAAATCGATTTAGAAACATTCTTCATTAATCCTCCGCTCCGATTGATCTTAGTGTGATGATGCATCGCCTATAATCTTGCTCGATAAATGAGCTCTCTAACACTGAACGAATTTTTCAAATCGGACCAGTAGTTCCTGAGGTTACCCCTTACAACGTCATAAACTCACAAAGTTTACCTCTTTATAATATTAGTATAGATAGTCAGCGTTCCTCAAAGAAAGGATATCCACAGAATAAATATTTTGCATAATATATTTTTGTATCTCGTTCAAAGTATAAATAATCAAATAACGAGTTAGATATCTAATACTGAGAAGAACATAATTAATTTTGCGTATGCAATCAGGAACAGAGGGAAATAATATATGTATCTATTTACAACTCATGGATCATAAAATTAGTAATCCATTAAGTTATCCAAATTTATTGCATAATCAATTATATACATATAACTTTTAGTCCACATTAATAACGCTTATCAACAAATCGTTGCCACATAATTTATGTAATTTTAATGTATGTTAATAAGTGTTTTAATATCGCTGTATACGAAAACATTTACGTAAGAGTGCCCCATAACTTTGTACCACCAACGAGTTTTAGATATCCATACAACTAATTGAGCGAAAACGACACGACCAGCTTCATTCGACGTTGAACTAATGAATGATCACAAGAAAAAATCCAATTTGTAGTTTTTTTAACACTTCAATTTGTGGCGTAAACTCGAAAAAGGCTCGACCAAAAACCACAATCGAATTAGTGTCCCTTGTTCCGGAGATTAGGAGACTGTCCATCTCTTATCTTGGTCGTTCGTTATTTTATTGGTTTGTATAGAGTAAGCCGATAAACACGACGCATAATGGGCCATAATGAATCGTCCTCGCGAGCGGTTTAACTAATCATAAAGCTTTTATTGGTGTCGTCTCTGAATACTCGCTTTATGACGAAGAGAATATATTATTTACCTGAACACTATCAGATTTGTTGCATAAACACACAATAAAAACTGTCATCGGCATTCATGTTTTTAGATATACATACAATTCATATAAAGTCGTTGAACGGATTTACATATTTGTAAATGTAGTTTACATCTGTTCTTAATTGTTTAATTAATTTTGAATTATTTAAATCACGATATAGTAGGTAGACTTTATACATATATGAATATTAATAATCTGGAAAAGTATTTACGCTTGTGTAACTGATTAGTGAATTTATAGAAACATTTATAGAATGTATTATAACTTAAAATAAACAAACAAGTTTAGTTTAACTACAAGTTTGCCTTATACAGATTTTTTTTTGGATAACCAGCATTTGCTCGCAGACTCGCTTACTTTAATGTAGATTTAATATATCTACGGAACAATTATTTTTTCTGGTTAAAATATACCATCTTGAAGAGCTCATGTCAAAACCCTCGAGGAAAACCAAACTGGGTAATTACGGGATTAGACGGGGGTAAGGATAAATTAGTTGTTGCTATTTTGACAGGCTTAGCATAGGTGTGTAAGTATTGGTAGATGGTATAGCCACGCTATCACTGGTTTCAGCATGAATGAGTCTGCTCGCCCGGGGTAGTACCACCCGCTAACAGAAAACTGACATGAAGTAACAGTGTTGGCATCGTTGCGTTTCGTTCGATCAGTGATAGTGCCACTCTCCCTTCCGTCCCTGAAAAACAGAACGCCGGTAGGTGGCATAAGCCCAAATTTGTGAGCAGTACTTGATAAGACGACGTACTTATGCTTTTACAGCACAAGTCGTCACTTTGGGCTGAAGAACCGCTTTGACCAGTTGAGGATACCTTTTTTTACATGGGGAAATCCTTTATGGATATACTACCCTGCCGGGGGAGTGAGTGGGACTCCCACGGACTACAACCCCGTGAATGCCCACTACCACCATGATGGGGAACAAGGGATGACGCAAAACTTCGCGTGTCGCCCCGGCAGACGGCCCAAAATGATCCTGGACCTCTCGCTGAAGAGAGACAGCCTAGCACTCGTAGAGTGTCTCCCAGACGGCCGAACCAGTGTAATGGAGAGACGGGCCATTCCATCACCCCTTGGTCCGGCATAATCCGATTGAGGATGTCTAGCTTTTTAGCTGTCAGTTTAACCTTGCTTTCGAAATGAGACCGAAATAGCACATTGTTAGATATGTTGACACCAAATATGGTTGTCACCTATCGCAGCACAATGTTGATATCGTGTAAAAACTTATATTATTGAATCATTACGATGCCTAATTATAGGCAAACGTGTGCGTGTGTAAAGGGCCTCACGTGGTTATCGTTGCAAAAGAACTAGAGATTCTAACATAGAACATATTTGGGTCCATGAGAACATTATTCAAAGTTAACGGGCTTACATAAACCGTCGTTAAGCCGTGTTGCATAAACTTCCTACATATTTTTAAACACAGGTAATTTAACGCTATTATCTTCGTATAATACATGTTTCATGATAAAAATTGAAGTAAATTGCGTCTTAACATTTCATTTTACATAAGATGAGAAAAACAATTTACGAGAATAATTATGTATCATACACAGTGTCCATCATTATATCTACGATTTGAATAATCGGTGGTGAATAATGTTTAAAATACGAATTAAGACACGCTCTAAATACCGTTTATTGCTACAAATTGTTCTGAACAGCTTATTGTACCCGCGCCGTTCACCCTGACAAAACAGACAAAGATGTTATGGTGAATTATACATTACCTAATTATTATTTTATTATTCCTTATTATTTATTATATCTATATAATCGCTAAGTATAACAGAATTACGATACAAGTTTTTTTTATATCTCTTCTTCTTTTTTTTGTTTTAGATCCGCAAAAACATTTGCCAGTGTCAATGTTTTGTTTCATAGGATATTACAACACATTTTACATAATAAATGTCGTGTGATTATTTTAATGTTCCAACAAGACGGTGGCTTCCTTGTTAGAACTTTTCAGGAAGCACTTGTGGCAACTCAGAATTTCGAGGTATTATTTTTCATTCACTACACTTATACACAATAGCTAAACTGTATTACGCAAGATTATGAATAAAATATAAAATCCACTACGTGACCGACCAATATCCCGCCAAAAACTCCTTTTTTGTTTCGAAAAGATATTGTTTAGATATAAGATATCCGATTCTGATTTTTGTTCAGTATAGGAGATTACATTATTACAGACTATCATAAATTATATGTTATTGTTATTAACTTTTATGTTATAATTACCGCGAATAATTTGAATGGTTGCTACTATTAAATAATATGTAATCATCATCGTATCAGATTGTAATAAAGAAAAAAAAAAACAAAACACGGCCGTGGTTTTAATGTCAACATCAAATCTTAATCCATCATTTCAAGAGGCATATGCTACGCTGTTTATACCGGCATCACAATTCACTGCCCAAATATAACGACCTTTAATATGAACGTACAAATGTGATCCACAAACCGCGTAAATGAGGTATCCATAAAGCGAATTAAAAATAAATTAAATGTATAAAATGTCAAATTGCGAGGACTCTGGCTTATTAGTAAACGCTGTCGGGTTGCCTATTACACCGAGCTGTAACATTTATCTCCGAGTATTACTAAGATAAAACGTAATAATGTATGTAGCAATGTTCGCTTGTTTCAGATTCATTAATTTCTACACACATCGGTAGCTGCACTTCATTTTCTTACCTGTGATATATTCTCTATTTGATTCGCATAAGTTGGTAGTAAGGTATTTTGTAATATAGTATGTTATACAAAAGTAACTTACCATATATATTTTATTACAAATTAATAATTATTAACATGAGAATTAGGCGAGACTGTAATGATAACTAATACCTAACTACATAGTGTTCCTAATTATGTTAAAGTAGTGTAAAATCATTCTCGAAGTTGTAAAGATAAGAAAAATTCAATTTTAAGATTAATACAAATTTAAACGAAATCACTCCTAAATTCGAAAAATTGACTTTAGATATACCTGGTATCTTTATTCAACTTCACTTGATATAAAGTCGCACTACTTATTATATTTGCAATGTTATAAAATTTGAATTCGATTTGTACAGGCCTGTAAATCACTAAAAACTCATAAATATTTATAATTCTTTATACTCCTGTATTACAACACGGTGTAACAGGCTCCCTGAGCTATGAAAACGACCGCCGATTCTCGTGAAATAGCTGCCGCTTGCTTTGCCACTAATGATTTCCTGTGTTTTTTCATACACCAATTATTTCCTGTGGGTGAACAGTCCGAAGACAACAACATTTTTTTTTTTTCACTAAGTTTCTGTGTCTCAGTCAATTTAGATTTAATTTTAAATTGTTACAATGTATATAAAATAACAGGCTTGTGTTTTTTACTACCGTTAAGTATGTAATTCTGTACATAGTTTTTACGTTTATTTCATGCTTTGTTGAACTTAAAGTAAACTGTTTTCCGACTATTCATTTAGAATCTTGTAACGAATAAGACATTTTTGAATGATTATATCTGTTGAAGAGATACAAAGAAAATAAATGAGGCGTCACGGGACACCTGGCAGATGTGAAACATCAAAATTGTTTTGTATAAGTTATATGCCTAAAAAAACAGATTACGACAGGAATCAGCTATGGCATAATAAAAAGATAAAGCATTAAAAATTTGTTCCATAATATAATTACTATTTATTTTATTGCGTAAATATTTATTTTTATTAAATACAAAATTCAAAAAATTCAACTAGGCGCGGTGTGTTTGGCGACATTTATCAAAGGACGCTAAGTTTTCGGCGCGTGCCGCGTAACTCTAGTAGAACGAGTGGCCGACAAAACAATTTGAATCTTTTTTGGATTGCAAATGTTTTTGAGTATTTCGTTAATAGTGCAAAGTTCGTCATTGCGTCGCCACGCCAACAATCAGGTATACCCTCCGCCTATAGATGTTTCACATGAAAACCACAAATAACCGTATTAAAATCATAATTTAAGTTCAGAAGCGAACATTACAGATATTTCTATCTAGCATTAGATCAATTTATACTTAAAATAATGATTACGATGATATTTCGATACCGAAACCCATATCAAACCACCAAAGAAAGGATCCGTTATCGTATTTCTATAATATCAAAGTAATCATTTAAACTTTTGGAATCGTAATCTTTCTTTTAACGTTTAGACTTATGACAGCATCAATTTAAAGGACATGGTAAATGAATTATAATAAAATCACGGGTCATCACTCGGACAAATGTGTTGTAGGTGTAGCCAGTCGCCCACGCTAAAAGATCTCACTTCAATGCACTGTAAGCGAGTCGCATCGCTGCGTCGCGTCGCTCTGCGCCATGCCGCGGCCCTGTCGGCTCTAAAGTTCTAACTATCCATTAGTAGATTGATGAATATCTATATAAAATTCTATAACAGGCGTAGCTTGCTATATATAAAACTTTTCTATATTTCAAATATATTAATGGAAAAATATTATAACTATTCCCAAGGAATTTTTTTTGGTGGCACGCGAGGGCACGTAGTGTCCTTAAAGGGGATTTCCAAAATATCTAGATATAAAAAAAATGAAAAAAAAGTGTGGGAAAAAATCTTGGTAACCTTTACAATTTCTTTTTTAAATAGGTGAAAAGTATCCAAATACAAAATCTGATATATCTTTCTTGAACAGTTACCGCGTCGCGCACCGGTTTGTCTCTGTATTAGAGGTCGTAAAATAATTATGGACATACAATTTTCGTAAATAAGCTTGTCCCCACAAAATAAGTGACAAAAAGGCCTGACTCTTACTATATACATTACACATATGTAGGAGAAAATTGAACATTAATTAATATACCATTCTGATTCTATTAAAACCACACTCACCTGCTTTATATGTGACTAATAAATAGATAATATTAAAAACATACAATCATCGACCGTATAAAATATTCTGGTATTTTAATATCTGAATACAACGCGGATTGTTAATAATTTACCGATTAGAAATTCATAGCTTCCATTAATTTTATTTTGTGTCAAAGGTGAAGATAACCATATCAGTAATTATTGGTAAATTATATTTTTCGTGTAGATAACAATTTATACGTTTACATCGTTCTAACAGCTCGGTATATTTATATATTATTTTGAAATTATCATGAATGTCTCATTACCTGTATAAATATTTTAATGAAATTAAGTGTCAATTGTCCTTAATTAAAAATTGTATAGAATATAAGCAATTTAAAACGAGCTCGAAGTAAAGGTTACTTTAGAAATATACCAATTACAATGCTTATTTATGACAAACGAGTGAGTTTTGTAAACATTTATGGGGTGAGTAAAACCGCAGGTAATTACAATTTATTACGGACGACAGCAGGTTGATTCGAATTCTTATTTAACTCCATTTGTGTCCTTCGTAATAAGTACGATATACAGCTAGGCAAATTATAAAATACATATTCGTTTTTTTTTTTTTTTCCAGATGTCTACGCTATTAACCCAGCAAGGTCTTAACAGCTTCACCGGACTACTAAGGCGAGCGCTTAAGGCACTCAGCCGATTTTATTTTGGCAACCAGCTCAAGGGTGCACGGCACACCTCGGCTTGGCTGTTGCCTGTTGCATGCAAAATCGCGACCTATCTTTAGCTAACCTAGCTAACTATTCATATAAGTATGAGTTATTGAAACGTATATGTGTACCAAGCATACACGCCTCAACAACTCCTCCATATATTTATTATAGTATATATATATATATATTTATAGTTTAACCTACCTTAGGAATGAATCGTTACTCTATGACATACGAGTCTTATCACTAATTAGTGTACAAAAAACATATATAGCGTCCAATAATTAACATAACAGGACTGAGCTAATTGTAATACGGCTTTTTATTGAAAATATTTATTATAATTAAAAAAACACTATTTTGTTTTACTTTTATTTAAATAGCAACAGGTGAAACCGAAAATAATTATGTTTCATGACAGACATTATGACATCAAACTGACCTGAATTACTTCGATCAAGTGCATGTAATGATGCTACGTTGTCATTATATATGTTTCGTAAGCTGCAAAGTTTACTCACGTTTTTAATATAACGCTACAATAAATATAATGAAAATAGAGTTCCTTCGAGGCACCATCATGTCAAAACTACTGAACGGAAAAAGACTTAAAAAAACAATGCGGAATTTTTGGTAAATTGTAATAGGCTAATGTCTTGACCTTTTGTCTTTTTTTTAATCCGATTGACAAAGGAATTAGCTAATAAAGACTGTATGTCCTATATATATATATATATTTGCCTCTGCCCATGACTTCGTTTGCGTGGAATAATTACTTTGGGTAACGCTAACATGCAGCGGAAGCTCTCAAGAGGAAAACAAACCCCGATTCTTAAACAGTCTTCATTGGTGCTTCCTTCCTATTGGTGTTAGCGTGATGATAGCCTATAACCATCCTCAACAAATGAGCTATATAAAATTGAAATAATTTTTCAAATCGGACCAGTAGTTCCTGATATTACCTCCTACAACGCCACCACGTCACAAACTTTACCTCTTTTTAATATTAAGTATAGAAAATGTTATTCTGATATTACAAAGAGATACCTCAATTCTATTTATTTATTTGTGTAGATCTTGTGTAGAAATTATACTATTGCAACTGATATTGTTATAAATGAGTTAAAATGGTGTATATATCCACTTATTTCGTGAGTTAAAGATAAATTATAGTATTATCTCCTACACAATTTTGTATAAAGTGTTGCACTTGCCTGCACTCTGCTGTTCGCTATTATTTAGATTGTAGATATCGTAAGCACGTATCATCCGTAAAGCTGGATTCTCTTCATTTACTTGTACGTGCTTCGTCATGTTCAGCTGATGCAAACATTTAATGCGTCATGTAGTTTCTCACATAATAATGTAGTAATTTATGTGAAGCCAATAAATATATTCGATACAATTATTTCTTAGAGTACTGTAACATTGTAACATAGTATAATGTATATTTTTTTATTCAGCAGCCTGTATGCGTGTTTTTTTTTTTAATTATAGTTTAATTATACTTCTCTAGAACTAGTTTAATTAATAATGATTTTATTTTCAAGGACTTTTTTTTTCTATACTTTGCATGCATTTATTACCGATACTTGTATATAAAAATATGCAATATTAATCAATTAATTTATATTTCAGTAATGAATGCCTAGTTTCATCCACATAGACACTCGATAAGGTTTCGTTTTTATACAAGTATCGAAAAAGTTTTCATCAATGCGTTATACTGGACACACTGCTGGCAACACACTTCCAACTTCCCTGGTGTTGCTAGTGTCTATGGACGGTGGTGATCACTTAACACCAGGTGACCCGCAAGGTTCATTTGCCTCCTACGACATAAGAAAACATCGCCTTTTGACATCATATTAATTCACGGCCGAAAGTGTGTTGGGAGGGGGGGGAGATCATTACTTTGAAATCAGAATAAACATGTAAACTTTTCCGAACATACCACAATTTGTAACGTTCAGTTCATATTATTCTTTGTTCTGTGTATGCTTCGAGGGCAGACCAACTATAATTTTTCTGACTTCCGCCTTACCAATAACCAATGCTGTCCTACCTCAGATGCTAGCTACAGCCGTGATGAGATTGCGAGCAAAAGCTTGAATCTATAAAGTATAAAGGAATATATTTAGAATAACACAGGGATTTAAGCGGTTAAATAGCTGCTACCGAATGCCGCTGTATGTTATAGATTGAAATCCTATACAGATTACCATTAAGAGTTTAGGCATAGAGTAACGAACCTGCGAGTTGTTAACAGAGAGTGCAAAATCGCTTTTTAGTATTAAGTATTAGTTTATTAATTATCCTATCCTATATAGTTTTGAGGAATTTTCCCGACACAAAATACATATAGGAGTTGTTGAGGCACGCATGCTTGGTACACATGCATGTTTCAATAACTCATATACGTATCTAGATAGCTTAGCTTAGGTTAGCTCAGATAGGTCGCGATTTTTGCACAAAACAGGCGACAGCCCATGCCAAGGTGTGCCGTGCACCCTTTAGTTAGTCGCCCAAACATCCCAAATCGGCTGAGTGCCTTTAGCGCTCGCCTCAATAGTTCGATGAAACTGTGAAGACCATTCCAGGACAACAGCGTTTTCATTTCGAAAAAAAAAGCTTTTTAGTATGGGAACCGTGCGATCCAATTTCGCGGGTGTAAGAAGGTGCGTGGGGTTAACGCGAGACTCGCTTATTATTTCTAAAGTGATGTGCATTACAAGCTTGTACGGACACTGTATCGATATGTTAATTGTTATAAAGAAAAGTTCCATAAAAATGTATTCAATTTATTTATTGTAACAATAGCATCTAAATCACCAAATTACGGTAAAAGTATATCTAATTAAATATTATAATACAAAATTTTGAAACCCTTAAATATGATTAGTATAAACTTGTCTTTTCGAATTCATTTTATCTTTACTACTTTTAAGGGTGTAATAGAGTCTGATGTTTAAATATATTTCAACTAGCTATACCCGCGACTTCGTCCGTGTGGAATGGTATTGGATAGCAGTGTTTCACTGCAAAGAGCTTATTAAATTATTTAAATATATAAGTACATAAGGTATATAGAATTAACATATGTTTATTTAATAGTCCGGTCAATTTAGACATCCAAGGTTACAGAAAACAATTGTAAGCGGTTTCATAATTCTATGAGTTTAGGCGTACTTCGTGTTCCTAAATGATATGTGCGTAAAATCCCTGAGACGCTGAGCTTGATTACTAATGGGGAAACTGTATTATTAAAGTTAAAAGATGTATGCACAATATACATAGTCAAAATTTAAATTACGACTTTATACTTACAAAGTTGTCATCGACTCAACATATTTGTAAAATAATTATACGAGAGCTCATATCGTTCTATAAGTACAATTATCTTTTGTATATCTAGTAATTATAAACATCAGTACAATATGTATATGTTTACTTTCAAATCAATACACAAATGGATAGTTGATTGAAGTTGTATGTAAATAGACGTTATAGGTATGCAGTTTCTTAATGACATGGTTTTCATTCGTGGCAGTGTATTAACAGGGTAATGGAACGGAACATCAGAACCAAATGTAATCATTTTAAGTACACAGAATATCATTACTGAGGTGCGTAAAACTATGTGTATCCTGTAGTGTATTTTAATTTTATTACGAACTAGCTGTGCCCGGGGTCACACTCGAGTTTATTGCGCGATAATTATTTTTGCTTCATAATTTTATGTCTACTCATTTATAGTTCTTTAAGGTATTCTTTATACAATTTCAACAACATAGGTTAAAAATAAATGGTTTTTTTTTCTTACTTTTCTAAAAGTATTTTTAGCTATTCCTACAGGCTACCGATTCTTGAAACGATTTATAGTTACAGTTCAATCCGGGTTTGTGGTCCGGGTAAGCTGTTAAGAACTTGCTAGGTCAATAGCGTAGTCAGATAGAAAAAAAAAGTTCAATCCGGTGTACAAAAGTGTATATCATATTTCGACGGGTAAATAGATAAACAGACAGAGACAAAGAATAAAATAGAAAAATTTAACATAACAAAATTTATATAGATTAAATTAAATAACACGCGTGTCTACTAACAATTTAAAGGTGTCGGCCCACTATATTGGTCCTATAGCCGGTTAATATTATTTATTTGCTAATTACTTTTTTCATACATTATTTACTAATACGATAACAATAATAGAATAAAACAAACAACAATTTGAACAAGGAGAATACGCAATTGCATCACTACAATTCAATAAAATACGACAACGCCATTGCAATTAATTATTACTACTTATAAACCATCACACTTTAAACAAATTAACTATTTTAGCAATTAGGTATTTAACCTAAAAATGGTACTTTAATTCAGGCTTTACCCGTTACATTGTTATTATCATTTCTAGTGATATGTGAAGAGATCTGATATATCACATTAATATATTAATATTTGCTTGTATAAATAAAATGAGAGAGGTCTACCGTTGTGCGAAAATCACGCAAAATTTACTCGATAAATTTCGATCGATATTTCTTTCATAAATACTTCTTAAATACCTGGCACTTACCTAAAAAAAGTTTCTTACGAAAGAAATTACTATTTTCGTAAGCACTGTAGTTTCTTGCCGTGAAGAAATAAAACAAGAAGTCTAGTACCCATCCATACAATCGAAAAATAGATCAGAATTACAGGAATAACAATGTACGTCCGGCGAAGTGCTCTAATTAGCTTATCTTCCAGAGAAAGGTCTGCGATGATTGTGCGACTGCGTATTGGTGAACAGTTGCACCAATGGCCGCTCAGCGATCTACAGACGATCAATTCTTTTTAGTTATTATAATAATTCAGACACGATTGCATCTAATTGTGCTCGTTTCCGTCGTTCATCGACGAGCTACTACCATATATTTGGAATTAAGAGATAATTTTAAATCCTAAATTTGTATCGGTATAAGTTTCAGACATCTCTTTATCTATTATTATTCTATACATAAAAATCAACTGCTGTTCGTTAGTCTCGCTAAAACTCGAGAATGGCTGGGCCGATTTAGCTGATTTTGGTTTTGAAATGTTTGTAGTAGTCCAGGGAAGGTTTAAACCGTGAGAAAATATGAAAAAATTGCGAGGAAGATAGTAAAAATAACAATTTTATTTTCCCATATATACTGTTCTACAAACCTTCCTGTCAAACTTTTGACGTTCGTCCCTTTCGCATGATAGAGTCGTGTCCAATCTAATTGAAGAACGTATTAAATTAAGGATTTTAAATAAAGAACATATATCCAAATTACATGGATCTGGGATTATTGCGTATTTAAGGTTTATTTTTATGGTTGTCATTGTTTGTTCGTTCAGAAATTTTTGTCACTTTATTCACATATTTTGTTTGTTGTCATTGTTTGGAAAATAAATGAAAAAAGTCTCTATTGAGAAATAAAGATATAAAAACAAAATCAATATCGGTTTTGTTGGATTGGTTAAAAAAATACTATAAACGAAAGGTTATAAAGTTATATATCATTCTGTCACTACTATACCGTTATTAAAAACTTCTATCATAAGTTTGTTAGTGCGTGAGAAATTTGTTACCGTTATTGTTTGAAAATGCCAAGTAAAAGACGAGCTGAAATATATCATCGAAGTCAATGAAATGTGCTGCTAGCAACCTCACGCGTAAATCCCACTGATAACCTCCGGGAGACAGCTAATGATAACATTCGTCTTGGTATGGCAGAATTGTGTTTTAAAGTGAATAATAATTAAGTAGTAGCTTAGAATGGAACAAGTTCGGGCACACCAAACAACAAATGCGAGCAAGATGAAATAATATCAAGCGTTACCGCAGAAGTGCTCCTGTGACAATGGAACAAGTGGAATTCCATTAGTTTCCCGGTTTGGAGTATGGAAATTATACGTAGGGTGTTCACTTGTCGGAAAACAATCATTTTTATATATTTACACATCGCAAAAAAAAGGAAAAATATAGTTTATCAAAAAGCTTTAAATTGATTGACTGTATAACTCAGTTTTTATTTAAATAGAAATGTTGTATTTATACAAAATGTTTGGAAGTTTCATTTGCATAACAGATCGAAATTAAAACGGTATAAGATAAGTATGTTGAATGTGAGCCAGTGTGCGTGTTGATTTATGTGAAATGTACATGTATTCTTTACAAAATATATCCAACCGAAAAAAACATCAACTCGATACAATGATTTTATTGTAGGTAAACTTTAATTTATAAATTCCGAGAGTTATGAAAATTTTGATCGGTAGGCGATATATCGATCAATTCTATGGCGAAGGCAAACAAGGCGAGCTATTAGGACTCAGCTCGGCGGGATGCGACGGTGATGTGGCGGTAGGCACTGGCGACTCCGATAAGTCTGGGTGTAGCAGAACACCGACCATGTTGTGCTCCTGGCTTCCATCAATCATTTCTACTTCTTTTAGCTCTTCGGGGATTATATTTAGAAATGGAAATTCTCCATTTTGTCATCCAATATGTCATTTTCGTTTGATGGAAATTTGTTCTTGAATTAATTTTTCTGTAGTTTAGCACTATAAATAAAGCGTAATAGACAGTTGCAAGAACTGGAACATGTACTTGGGTTATCCTGCTGCTTGATAACCATTTTACGAAACGGGCAATGCATAGCTACTTAATAATCTTAAAACTATTTAGATATTGGCTGCGACACAGGATAACTAATGCAGCTGATATCGGTCATTTATCATATTCTGCAAATTATAAGTTCCAATAAATAAATGTAAAGGTAACAATGTAAATCTTAGTAACAATGTAAATGTTATAGTTAAATAAAGTAAATAAAAAAAATATATATATTCTACAAAAAAAAAAAAAAAAATTTTTTTCGAATCACTAATAAATTCACGTTCTCTTTTCAAAGACATTTGATATAATTTATTATGACATTTTGTGTTACCTACCTACTAACCTATAAATACCTAATACCTATAAAAACCTATGAAAATGGCAAAGAATTAATTACCGATCAAAATTTTCATCCATTTAAGCGAAGAGAGAATGTTCATTTTGTTAAGATAGGTAATACGAAGTACACCGGGCCATCTAGTCAATATTAAATTCGATAAATAAACGACAAATTGGTACTTATACTCAAATATATACGCATGGTTCCTCGCTGACATACAGTGAGAGTCATATCACAGTCCGAGCATTTTTTTTCACTTTATTTTTGGCAATCAATCTTTCAGATTATTACTGCCATTTTCGCGTAGTCAATAATATTACAAGCGTCGTGCGATCACTTCAATATTAAGCGTCGTGTGAGCCAATATACCAACAAGCTGATGAAACCCTTGTTAGAACCTTCCTGGAAGTTTTTGTGGCATCTCAGAATTTTATGCTCCGTGGTATTATTTTCCATTTACTTCACTTATGCATAATAAACTAACTATATTACGTAAAACACCACCAAATTCACAAAATATAGACTCAAATAACAAAAGATTATGAATAAAACATAAAACACACTACATGACTGACTAAAATCCCGCCAAAAACTCCAGTCCGAGTTTTCTCGGTTATGCTCGGTTCCCCCCAAAGGTATACCTAATTCGCCTTCGGTCCCCGAACCCCGCACCGTACTATGTTCTTCTTCTCATTTAGTGTACTTCAAACCTAAAATGTATATGGTAATTCCTTCCTTTTATAAAGTATCGTAATGCTAGTTAGCTTATAGTCTTCCTCGATAAGTTGTAATCAATTTTTTTTTCTCTATAAAACATTCTCTAAAGCTTTATAATATTTCTATAGATACCAAAACATAGTTAATAGAATAACAGATTGCTAAGAAAATTATATTATACTAGCTGTTATCCGCAGCTTCGCACGCGTTTTTTTAATATATTAAATAAATTTAAAATTGTGATCACACATCTAATGTAAATTACAATAATACTCTTTCAAAAATATTTGTATCACACGCACATCATCTACTGTAACAGGTAATATGTACATTATATATATGAATACTAATAGTGTATCGAATGGGATGGGATTTATCATCAGCCACATAACTGGAACCTTAAACTGCTATATATCACCTTCAGTGCTCAGTTACACTATATAAGAAAGTTATGAAAATATTAAGATAAACATTATCGAACAATATGTGTTAAATCTTTTATTATATAAATATAATATGTCCATAGTGTCGATATAATTAAGTTATTATTATACCTTGCTATACTTTAAATCACATGTACACATATGTCAATCATATTAATTCTTGGAGTCCAGTATAGCGCACGTCACACGCACATGTTTACAGTGAACAACATATTTTTGATTAGTTTCACACAGACGAATGCACGGATAACAGTTCATCACTACAAAGTCCTGTTCCACATCTGTCTATATATCTGTTCGCGATAAGATCAAAAACTACAGAATGCATCTTCATGTCGTTTTCACTTATATATAAAATTATTCTTGGGCGAGGTTTACGTATAGTCTGTCTTATTATCAGGGCGGGCAACGTCTGCTGAACCCGCTAGTTTAAAATAAAACAGCTAATTAGTTACTTATTTGCCCGTAAAATTCCCGTTCAAATATTACTTGTAGTCCAGTCAAGCTGTTAAGACCTTGCTAAATCAATAGCGTAGTCATTTCTAAGAAAAAAAACTGTTCAAATAGGTCCAACCGTTTCGGAGATTACCCGGAACAGATAAACAAACAGACATATCGACAGCATTAAAATAATGTTGATATTTGTAGCACCACAGATATATGTATGTATTCACCAAAAAGTATTTATTTTAACATTATATACACACACTTTATTTTTATAATACGTAATATATCACAAATCAAAAATTGGGAACAAAACTAACGTAGAATAAAGTTTTTGGCGGGATTTCAGTCTGTCATGTAGTGGATTTTATATTTTATATCTTTTTTTTATATCTCATGTTACTTGACTCTATATTGTGTTAAATTGGTGACGTTTTATGTAACATGTTTCGTTTATTGTGCATACGTGAAATGAATGGAAAATAATACCACGGAGCATGAATTCTGTGGTCTTCAAAATTAAAATGATAAAAATTTTTGAAATATTATGTAGAGGATTTGGCGCTTATACCTTTACATTAACTTGAACATAGAAGAAAACTGCCTATATTGACAACTTCAGAATTGGCAGTATGGGTTAATTCCTTCGACAGTCTTATTGGACGAATATTATTACTACTAAAGTATTTGAATAGCAACACAAAATAAACTTTAGACATGTTTGCGATATAAACGTAACACGTATAATTAAAAATAGCAAACAAAACTAACGTAGAATAAACTTTTTGAATAGGAACACAAAATAAACCATGAAAATATTTTCGATAGAATATTATCGCGTTACCATGGCAAAGCATATAATACTGACATTAACAAGCAGCGGAAGCTTCCAAAATAGCCCGATTTTGAGACATTCTTCATCAGTGCTCAGCTCCTATTGGTTTTAACGTGATTATATATATAGCCATCCTCGATAAATGAGCTATCTAACACTAAAAGAAACTTTCAAATTGAACCGGTAGTTCTTGAGATTAGCGCATTCAACCAAACAAACAAACAAACTCTTTAGCTTTATAATATTAGTATAGATTATTTATATTATACACTAGCTGTTACCCGCGGCTCCGCACGCGTTTTTTGAATGTATTAGATAAATTTAAAATTGTTATTACATGTGTAAATAAAAATAATACTCTTTCAAAAATATTTGTAAGTATGACACGCACATCATCTACAGTAACAGGTAACATGTACATTATATATATGAATACTAATAGTGTATCGAATGGAATGGGATTTATCATAAGCCACATAGCTGGAACTTTAAACTACTATTTATATATCACCCTCAGTGCTCACTTACACTATATAAGAAAGTAATGAAAATATTAAGCTATACATCATCGAACAATATGTGTTCAATCTTTTATTATATAGATATAATATCGGGTATCGTTTGCTGAACTAGCTAGCTTAAAATAAAACAGCTAATTAGTTAGTTATTTACCCGTAAAATTCCCGTTCAAATATTACTTGTACTCCGTTGAAGCTGTTAAGCTTGCTAGATCAATAGCGTAGTCATTTCTAAGAAAACAAAACCGTTCATATAGGTCCAGCTGTTTCGGAGATTACCCGGAACAAATAAACAAACAAATATATCGACAGAATTAAAAAAAAATGTTGATATTTGTAATACCGCAGATATATGTATTCATCAAAAAGTGTTTATTTGAATATTATATACACACGCTTTATTCTTATAATACGTATTATATCACACACCAAAAATTGAGAACAAAACTAACGTAGAATAAACTTTTTGACGGGATTTCATTCTGTTATGTAGGGGATTTTATATTTTATTCATAATTTTGTGTTATTTGACTCTATATTGTGTTAAATTGGCGGCGTTTTATGTAATATGGTTTGTTTATTATGCATAAGTGAAATAAATGAAAAATAATACCACGGAGCATGTATTCTGGGGTCTTGAAAATTAAGAAAATAAAAATTTACGAAATATTATATAGAAGATTTGGCGCGTATATATAGAGAATACATAAGAACTACCTATATTGACAATTTCAGAATTGGCAGTATGGATTAATTCCTTCGCCCGTATTGTGATGGACGAATATTATTACTGCTAACCTTTTAGAATAGCAGCACTTAATAGATTTTAAAAATGTTTGCGATAGCAACGTCCTACTTATAATCAAAAATTGGAATTAAAAATAACCTAGAAAAACTTTTGAACAGGAACACAAAATAAACCCTAATAATATTTCCGATAGAATGTTATCATGTTACCATGGCAACGCATATAATACTGACACACAGCGGATGCTCTAAAAATATCCCGATTTTGAGACATTCTTCATTAGTGCTCCGCTCCTATTGGTTTTAACGTGATGATATGTAGTTCTTGAGATTAGCGCGTTCAACCAAACAAACAAACAAACTCTTCAGCTTTATAATATTAGTATAGCTTATATCAAATGAAAAGACAGTGTCCATAATTCTTATTTTATGCTTGAATCTCAATTTGAGCGACAGCTGCGAATACTTATTGAGAGTTTTAAAATATTATGAAAATGTGTAGTGACCGATCTAAAATAAGGAATTACCGATAAACGCATCTATAGGTACCTACGTATCTATAATATCTCTAAGGTCAGTTGAAATTACGTGTAATGGTTGCCGAGAATTCAATCCTAGCATATTTCATCATTATTGATAATTTAAGTCATTTTGCGGTACGTGTTCTCCAGTTAATCATTTGTTTATAGGAAATAAATACAAACGCTGCAAATATTTAACAACAACCTATATTATATTCAAACAGTCTTCAAATTAATATTAAATATTTCCATAAGTATTATAGCTAGCAAAACTCAGATAGGATCAATTCACGTTCGTCTGCAGTGGCGGATTTAACAATAGGCTGTAGGCTTGAGCGGCAGATTTTATTTAGGAGCAGTAAATTTTGGGCTACATTTTTTTCTCAGAAATTAAATAGTTTGACATTTATAATTTTAGAAAGTGACCCATCGACACCATAACTCCTAATCAGTAATCACTGGAGAACGACGGTGTAATTAGGTAGATAGAATATAAACAATAACGTTACCATTTCAATGGTGGAAACAATGTAGGTACATAATATGATTATGAACTAGGATATCAAATTGTAGAGGTCCTTAGGAGCAGCAAAATTTGAATAGCCTACAGGCAGCAGACTTGTAAATTCACCACTGTTCGTCTGTATAGTAGTCCCATGAAGCTGTTAAGATCTTGTTAGGTCAATAACGTAGACAGTTCGAGAAAAAAAATGTTCATCAGTATGTTCTCTTAGTTCTTCTGCTTAGCGCTTTCACGCTTTGATGCCAGTGTCCGCTTCCCTACTTAACTTTTGCATATCTCCCGGTCTTCGGAATCCTTTTCTGTGAAGCCGTTCTCCTTCATAACCGCTATTAATTTCAACATCCAACCAACGATTTGTGGGTCTGATGGGAAATCTAAACCCTTGGGCGGTGATGTTGAAACATCTGTTTTCTACGTAGTCTCGGAGTCTGTGACTTATGTGATTATACCAGCGGAGACGACTTTCCTGGAGCTTATCCACGACGTCAAACATTCCAAGGTTGCCATGGATGTGTTTGTTTCTAATGCGATGTAGCGGCATAATGTCACACATCCAACGCAGCATCTTCATCTCAGTGACGTGATTCTGCTGGATATATCTACCTAGGGCTGACCACGTTTTGCTGCCATATAACAAGATTGGTTGCGTGATGATTTTTATACACCAGGTATTTTAACTTCACTACGCAATAAATTTTCATACAGAATTCATATTGTTTAGAGAATGTCCTTCGAAATGTTTATATTGTATAACACATGTATTTGTGAAAAGAAAAAAAGTCCAATGTATTCCAACAAGTCATAAGGTGAAGTTTTTTAAGAGAGGTAAATAAAAATAATTTAATACAGAATTGTACATTATAGAAATGCCCACCAAAAAACCCCTCATAGAAGTATATGTTATCTCACAACAATAACTCACAATGATCAATCACTTTTAGTTAAAAAGAATCTATTTGTGATATTTTAATATTGATAACATAAAACATTATTCGATTAAATACTTTAGTTACGTTGTGCATTTAATTTAGATCAAAATGACCCTTTATAATTTCAATAAATACCTCAGGAAAGATAACACGTTTAAAAAGTAAAAGATTTCTTAGTTCAAGTATAAACGGTGTAGAAAAATATAAAAGTGTTTATTATATTATAATTATATTTATGTAATATTAAACATATCATACATAGGTAGTATACAAACATAACCCTTGCCTATTTGGATGCAGAATGTCTCACGCCAAAGATTAGATTTTACTAACACGACGCGCCGTCAAACTACCATGTCTGCTAATTATGTTTCAAACTAGCTTAAACTCAGCCATACATACCATATACACAAACTCTGTTATTATAACTATAAATAAATAATCATAACATACATAATTGAAACCGCAAAAATAACGATTTTATGTAAAAAAGCAGATGCTAAACTGTATAGAGAAAACTAACAATAGCTCTTAAATTTACAGTTAATTTAGCAACGGAAGCACACAAACGACCATCGGCAAAGGTTTTAGTAATGTTTTTACCGGCGCTCTATAACCACATCGCTAGATGGAACGGAACCGTGGCGAGGTACATAATCAAACCACATGCGGGGCCGTAATTGCCTGTATATTCAAAGACCCGCTCACATCTCGCCGTATAATGACAAAAATAGTCCAAAAAATATCCACAGCGTATGAGATTTTTTTCCACAGTTCGCGGTCTCGTACGGAGCTAAATTACGAAATAAAAGATTAAGTTAAAAGATCAATAAACTTAATAAATGATCTCAATAATTGTTGTATTACGGACACAATGGAGCGGCGTCGTGAAACGCCATTAAGGCGCGAACATCATTAATTTTATTCGCGGCTTTCTGACGTAAAGCCAATGGCGTCTGTCAGATTTGAAAAGCCGCTCTCCTGCCACCTGTTGGTAGCGCGGTGAATTAGACATTAGACCCCGCGGCGCGAGTTCCACTTGATACTGCCACCGGAATGACTAGCGTTGAAAATTGAACAACCACCGAATTATCGATTAAAAAACGTTCGTTTTATTACCAATATGGTAATTATTATATACCAATTTTAACCGTATGTATGGTAACATTTTTGAGACATAAACATATATATTATTATTACATTCATAGTTTCATTTCACCAAAATCTAAGCTTACGAGGTTCTATTTACAAAAATGTGCGTATGTTAATTAAACCAAAACCGTAATGATTGTAGTAAACTAGACAAAGAAAACCCAGGCTACATTATATTATCGCTTACGTGATCTTCTTTCCAAGAAACTAGTAACTAATTATTCAACGCTCTACTCAAGGTAGCTGAAAATTTGTAGGTCAAAAAGGATTATAGTAGAAACAAGTTTTAATAATAAAAGACTTTTGTAAAAATTAAGTAGATTTTGGCTCAGATATTATCGAAATATCGCATTACAAAATATCCATACAATTTTATTTTTCAAATATCTTATTATTTCTACGTCGAAAAAATATCCCAAAGAATATTAAGAAACGTTGAAGCTCCTTCAGATCAGCCTTCATTTTGGTAGCTAATTGCATTTTATCAAATTAAAGTCATTCCGCTTGCGTCCAGCCGCGGGGTACACTCTGAATGATTGATAATGCTCCAAGAGGCTCAGTTCCCACTAGTTTTACAGAATAAATTGTTTTGATTCGTTAATACGATCGTCATTTGTCTCGTAGATCATTATTCTCTTTAAATACTGAGAACGATTTCTTTTGTTATCTAAAGAATTTAACAAACTATTAATTTTGCGACGAACTTCAGAAAAAAGTTACTTTAATGATTACCCATTGAATTTATTTCTTTGCGATCGCCATATTTTTGAACTGTACTTACTACACAGAGCATTGGGCGTTGTATAGTATTTTTGTCAAACTAAACTACACAAAGAATTCAAAAACTCACATAATTATTATTATATATTACTTTGAGTTAGTAATCTTTACGTGATTGTTGAATGCTTAACGCCACATACGCAAAGGTTTATCTTCACAAGTAAGAAAATCCTTGTTAGAGAAATAATCGCAAGACTGTAAATATTTAAATTGTAACAGTTTTTTGTTGAGATTCCACACTATATCTATTTTACTAACTTTTGCTAGTAGCTTCTTTCGTGTTAGCATAAATTTTCAAAATAAAATACAGATTATGTTAATCGCTGATAATGTAGCTTTCTCTATGTTAATGATTATTTTTTAATCAAGTAGTTTTTATCTTCTATTACAAAAAATAATCAAACGGTTTTTTTAATAATATTATGCTAAATAATATATACTAAACATTTCAAGTCTCATCTTTACTAATATTACTTTAATATTGGAAAGATACCTCAGGTTTGTATAAATGAATATAAACAATATATAACCTTTACAGTA
Source organism: Antheraea mylitta (assembly GCA_014332785.1). Lineage (NCBI taxonomy): Eukaryota > Metazoa > Arthropoda > Insecta > Lepidoptera > Saturniidae > Antheraea > Antheraea mylitta. The sequence continues at coordinate 8,192,909 of JACEII010000013.1, forward strand.
TTATTAAAAAAGTTAAATACATATTGAAAACAAGTGCTTTAAGAAGGTTACGTTTTAAACGCATTGCGCTCGCTAGTTGTTCGCCATCTTACTCTTTTGTCTCGCTTTGGTTAGGTTAGGTTAGACTTGCGAAAAAAGGATAACGCGAACTTGCCTCGTGCGAGCGCGGTGCATTTACTATGAAACCTTTTTAAAGCATGTATTTAATACGTATTTAACTTTTTTGTAATAGCACCGTTGATATCTAGCCTAAATGGATGATATATTTAAAATTTTGCAATTTATTTAGCACCACCTTGGTATTACAAAAACTATTTTCAGAATTAGAGCAATATATATCCCGGTCAAAGTGCAACATAAGAACATCCGAGTAACCGTCATTTCAATCATTAAGAAAATCGGCGGCGGACACAAAGCGGTGATTGATGCGCCCGTTTACCGGCCTCGGTGGCATCGGTAAAAAACTTATGCTTAATTAACTCGTTTGGCACCGCCGCTCATTAGAAATATTAATCAAATCGAGGCGGAGCGATACTCCGAATATGATGTATCGAACTTTGATTACATTAACGCATTCGACCGTCGGTAATTAAAACCGCGCCGGGATGTCTGTGTCCCTGTAACCGAACGACCAACAAAAGCTGATGCCTGAAAAAACAATATATAATAAATTTAATTCGACTAATGAAACAATGTGATAATTATATCGCAGTTTCTAAAGCGCAGGTGAAAGTATATGATATATCGTAGAATATTCTTTATAGATTTAGGGATTCCACGACGGTATAACCATTCTCTGATTCTCTTTCAGCTTCATATTGAAAGTCGCATCGACGCCTTCCAATGGCTATGGATGAGAGCCAATCCCTCTTTGCTCAGATTCAGTATGTATATATCTTCAAGCTGCCACTTGATATAACATCAGTTATGATAAACATATTTATTATAAAACTAGCCTCTGCACGCAACTTCGTTCGAGTGGAATAGATACTTTGGGCTAATGCTAACTAACACGCAGCGGAAGCTCTCAAGAGGAAAAAAAAAACTAGATTTTTAAACACTCTTCATTGGTGCTCCACTCTTATTGGTCTTAACGTGATGATATATAACCTATAACACAACGTCACAAACTTGCAAACTTTACCTCTTTATAATATTAGTATAGATAGAGGATAAAAGTGAACCTAATATTTTTTTAAGTTTGTCAAAAATAAAGCATTAATTGAGATATTTCTGAAAGTAAGTTTATGTTAAGTCGTCCCCATGAATAAAACGGGACAAGGCAAGGTGGGCCAACGGTGGGCGTGAGTCCTGCTCGACGCGCAGACGCCGCACAATCTAATCTTATTGAGATAGTCTCAGTCTATAAAGTAACCAAGAATGCATGTTAACGCTGGCATGTGTACGTTGAGCTCGCTGAACTGAATTTGTACCCGTTTGCTTATAGATTATTATCCATGACAGTAATTAGTTATTTATTTATTTTAAACATATAAATAGTGTTTTACACATGTATAAAAATAGATAAAATTGAAGTGTCGGTAATGTCAAGATAACAGCTATTTACTAAATTGGTATGAAAATATATAAGGTACACTTATATAGCAACAAAACAATTTTTTTAATTTTTGTCTCTTGACACGGCACCATCGTTATTGACGTGTCTTCACTGCAGATAGTTCTTGCTACAAGGAAAAGCGTAGGGTTTTAGAAAGAAAAAGGTTTCCACGGAAATATAATTAAATAAAGAAACAGTATTCAGTACTGTGCGCACATCACTGCACGCGTCTACAGATTTTTTTTTTTGCTAAATTCCACGTGTACATAGTTGCGGATTACTGTTAAAACTGTAGAGTCAACCTTTCTGCTCATTATTCAACTACGCTATGGGCCGACTTGGTGACAAATATACCAACTACTATTGTTAAAAACTTTGTCTGTCTTTTTGTTTATTTGAAAAAGCTAATCTCTAAAATTATTATACGAATTTCCATGGGATTTTCACATAACTTAAGCGTAACTTTTAGCTATATATCAATTTTATTTCATAGGAATCGGCTCACGAAAATTCATATCTTAATTAACAGGTTTCGAGGGAGGTTCAGTTTAATTAAATTTAAAGAAAAGTCAAGAGATAGCGCTTCATTAGTTCATTATTTGATGCCTGCGAGATGGTATGTACCTTAGTGTTGGTTGTTTTTTGCACGACCAGCTTTACGTGGCTCTCGCCCGTGTTAATGAAGCAGGCAAGACCCATTGTTCGTATCGCCGATTATAATACTTGAAATGTTTTATACGAATATGCGTATATCGCGGGCACTGTTATAACTATATAAGAAAAATTTATATTAAAAGCCATGACAGAATGAGTGATTTATAACTACATTTTTGTCGTAATCCTGTTTTCCAATTTGGGTATATATAATCTTTAGAAATCAAGAGGAATTTCTTTTTATACAAATGTTAACTTTGGTTTCAATATGAACTTGTTCAGTCTTAATTTAAAAAAAAAGAATTATTTTACATAAAGTGAAAATAAATCCCTTATGAAAAATCGAGCATATTTACTCAGTAGTAACTAATTCCTTTTTCATTTGTTTTTCTCGTAATATATTTCTTCTTATTCACTATTTCAAAAAGAACATTGACTTTTCGAAAAAAATCTTATCATTAGCGCCCCTCGTTTTTTATTTGCCGTATATCCCATGAAAATATTCGCAACTTGAACAAATTTCAAACAGTTACCCATAATTTATTAATACTAGTATTTTTTAAGCTGTACAATGGAACCATAGCATCTAATGTAATGTAGGGCATAGTGCAAACAGTAACGATCACCAGTGACTAATTTTTTCGGCAGTCGTTCAGCAAGCTTTAGGAAATTAATATATACGCTCCGTATAAATAAATCAATACCATAGGAGAGAGAAAATACTGACTAGAAAGTGATTCCACATCTTAATAAGATGGCGAAGTTAAAATTTTAAAGTCATCTTTATTCGTATAGAGATAAATGATACGGTGTTGCAATAGCTTTGCATATCAGCCCGCGTAGTTCTTCTTAGAAGGCAGAATTTGGGATAAGATCATACAAGCGCCTTCACAGCTTTCGCCGTGGCATAAACGTAACAGACTCATCAGAAGCTTATTGAATACTATTTTAAGACGTAGGATTTGTTATTTTATCTACAAGAAACGAACCCCAAAAAGTCCTAAATTATCCTGATTTAATTTTGGATTTTTTTAAATACTTTTTTCGTTTTTAGGTGTTCGCCTAAACTCTCACTTAATAGTAAATGACGATATGACTTAAGATGATAACATATAATGTGCAAATACACATATAATATAATAAACGCAGCATATATAGATATGCTGCCTATCAAATTTCCAACTTAAAGATAGTACCTAGCCAGGAGGTGGTTAAGGAAAGCATCGCCATCGTGAAAAAGACGTTATACATTAGTTAAGTATTTTAATTGCTTCTAAAAAATGTTTTTAGCTAAAAATGGTTCTTAACCGGAAGGTGAATTCAAATAAACAGTAATTAAGCCTTAATTAAGATTATATTTTTTTGTAACTCTTATATTATAGTTTCATATTATACGTTTTCTAATGTTACCTTAAAACTCCAAAATACGACTTCAAGTATAATAAATAGATGGCAGGTGATTCACAAAGAATGACTGACTATCCAAACGCAGTCAAGAGAAGCATGTATGGCTAACCACAGCACACATTCCCCCTCATGTAAAAATAACCTATAACTCTATTCACAATCAGTTGAAAATAACAGTTAGTATTAAGGTAATAAAATTCTTTTTACGTTACAAAAGAAACACTAAGGATTTATATTAACAACAATTTGCACACAATTTAAGCAAATTCAAAAACAATTGTTCGTTTTGTTTTAAACCGCACAGGACGTATGGAGAGCCCTGCGGTAGAACGGTAATATTATACCCAGTTATATCGAATTTTAACTTCACTGTCATTTTATTAACTACATGTATACTTGGCAACAAAAAATTAAAAACTAAATTTAATTCACTTCATAATAATTCTGAGACGCTACACTTACATCCTTTGTTTATTGAAAATATACAAGTTTTTTTTTTTATAAAGATTTATATATTTAAAATATTTTGGCAATGTTTCTACACGAGCAAGCACCCTACGGGTTAACTACAGTTGAAGTACTATTAATAGTTTGCATGTTCAATACAATATCTTTAGATTATTCTCTTAGACGATTCTGTAGCGTTTATGGGATGTGCGCATATGCTAGGGTTATTTATTTTTATGGGGTGATGAGTGACATATATCCTAGGTAAACTTAATGACAATCCCAATAGAATAATTAAAACACTGATAAATATATACGACAGACCTTTCATGAATCACTGGACATCGGTGTTTGTATAATGCTGTGATGCAATGTGTCATCTTTGTTAAAACCTTGATTAAGTTCAATTGAATTTAATTTTTTATTTTCCAAAATAGTAATTCTTTAATATATTATATATCTTTGTATATTGTGAATAAACATAAATATACCATCTGATGCCCGCGACTTTGTTTCTCATAGGAATGAAGTGAATGAATTGAATCTGTATAAATTGTGGGTAACTTTTGAATTTTTTTTTTGGGTATTTTTTATTTTCATTACTGAACCTGCACACGTATTACAACCTATTTTAAGGTACTTCTTTTAAACTTTGTTATTACTATTTAGTCAGTATGAAAGATGTGATTATTATATAGTCATCTAAATTCTAATAAATTTTTCATCAATTGGGTTAGCATTTTTTGAGATTCACTCGAACACCCTACAGACGAAATGTTTTTTTGTTATTTGTAATAGGTTAGTTATTAATTATATCGTCATAAACAATGGTATATTACGTGATCATTATGTGTCAATTTACAAGGAACTTCAGACGGGATGTCCCTATTTATTCAGTTTGCGAAGTTACTCATCTTCTCCACCAACGCATTCATATGAAACAATGCTGTTAAACACGCGATGGATACGTGAAATATTTACAATATTAGTTTGTTTAATATTCCACTAACGCCTTACCTCAAGTTCGAAATGTACTCATTTGGCGTAATAATTATCCTCAGTGTCCAACAAAATTATACACAAACGGTTTTAAATAAAAAAGGTAAATACGTATTGAATACTTGCTTTAAAATGGTTACGTTTTAAATACACCGCGCTCGCTGAATGTTCGCCATCTTGCTCTTTTGTCTTACTTTGGTTAGGTTATGTCAGATTTGCGAAAAAAGAATAACGCGAACTTGCCTCGGGCGAGCGCGGTGCATTTAGTACGAAACCTTTTTAAAGCAAATGTTTAATACATATTTAACTTTTTTTAATAATACCGATATTGTATACACAATCCAATCAATTATTTGTCGCTTAAATATTTGCAGTTCATTAAAATCTATGAGGCTTCATAAGTCACAGTCACACAAATAACTTTTTTATTGTTGTGCGTTATTTTTATCTTTTATTGTAGTAATGTCCATCGTAACTAACATATTTAATTTGAATAGGGATACGTATAGGTCAAAATAGCTTCAGAAATGTTATGTTATGTTTAATAATATGAAAAAATTAAGTTTTTTTTTTCGAAATGTCTACGCTATTGACCCAGTAAGGTCTTAACAGCTTCACCGGACTACAAAAAATAAAAGTACTTTAGGTAGGATACCTAGTAAGAGAAATGCATACCATCTTGAACCTTTCTAATCTTTTAAAGGATAAACAATTCCGTAGTTCAATATTTAGATTAAACTCATAAGCGCCCAAAAAATATTTTAAACGTCTTTGCTACAATATTCGATATAAATACTATACTTCCAATAAATATTATATGTATTTATTGTAATAAGTATATATAATATAGGTAATTATCCAAATGATAAAAAAGCGAAGAAATCAAGCGAACATAGAAACATACAACAATAACGAATAATATTTATTGACCATCTCTAGGATTGATTCAATTCGTATGTTGTAATGCAATTTGAGAGATAAACAGAGAAGAAGTGGTCAACACACTAAAAATATATCGAAATAAATTAACAAAAACATAAACATACATATTAAATAGTAGCACTGAGACAACTTATCAGTTTGATACAAATTTGATTAAAAACAAAAGTTTCGATTTAGATTTTAATTATTCTTATACCAAAAAAAAAAAAAAAACATTTACCGCGTCCAAGGCACTTTTTTTCCTCAATCTTGGTTAATCTGACCTTATTTACTTCATCAAGTCAATCAGTTCGTTAGCTCAGTTTAGATCGCTGTGCAGAGAATACAGTCATGTCACGACATCTCTATCTGATTATTGCAAGTAAGTCTTATTTTAAAATTAGTTATCTATCTATATTATTTTTTTAATACCTTAAACGAGCAATTCTTGTATATTTTCATATTTGTATATATTCAGGATCTCGGAAACAGCGTCATCTATTTCCGTGAAACTTAGTATGTAGTTAAGGGGACGATAAATCGATCTAGCTAGATTTTATTCATAGAAAACTCTTTTTAAATTGAGTTTTCAGGCAATGAAAAAATATAGCTAGAATATAAACGTAAATTTCGCCGCCGCTGTCAAAATAGCTCAGATGGAAATCGGCTGCTTCGAAAATCCGTGTAAACTCCAGTTCGAAGCCGAGTGACAGCAGAAGAGAGATATATTTTTTGTTTTTATTTTTTTGTCAAAAATAATTAATTTTGTTAGACAAACCTGACAATTTATTTTAATTTAAAAATGTTTTTATAGAACCAAGCTAGGCTCGGTCTTCCAGGTACTATTTATTTAGAGGCCAAAAGAAATTAGTACATCAAGATGTACAGATAATTACAAACCAAATAATATGTTTTTCAAAATATTGCAGAAACGATAAAAAATTTGGTAATTTACTTGGACCGCTAAATTTATTTGTAACTAGCTTTTTGTTATCACTCCTTCTGCGTGTTTTAAGGATATTCAAGATGAAAAATGCTCTATATTATTTTCCAGGTCATAGTTATACCTGTATAGCACCAGAAATTTAGTCGTGAAAAGCTAACAAAAAAGATTAATAATATATTCTTTTATTATGATACAAGTAAGATATGATATATGAAATTACATGTATATGTAAAATATGTCCTACCTATATGTTATAATAGTGCATAAATAATTACCATGCCAAATTTGATTAGAATCCGACTAGTTATTTTTACGTTTTGCCTGTGCAAACGACAGACAAAAATTCTATGAACCTTGGAAAACTGTTCTGTCATTGATTCTTAATGCCTCCCGCAATATTTATTCTTAAATATATTCAATGTATAGCTTTCGTCTCTTTACTTTTGAAGTATAAGCACATACAGTATCATTAGATAAATATATTGAATCCTGAACAGTAAACAATACACCCACTGTTCTCTTTCAGGTTTAGTTATACTGGGGGTAGTTCACGCTATCCCTAAATCGCATGACACAAAACATGACAAGCATCATGTTTGTCAGGAGTTCACACAAGGACAAGTCTTCAACGACAGCCAGGCAATAGGCGTGTGGCATTTGCTTCACTTCAAAACAGAGAAAACTAACGGATCAGGGGAGTCGCACTGCGTAGAATTCAGTCACGTCACTGAAGAGGTCAGATAACATTTACTCACTATTCAAACTGACAATAACTGAGTTCTATTAAATACGTTTAAATTATGCTTGAGACGCGCAGCTGACTTTATAGCGAGCGCACGTATTGTATTATCTGAAACACTCAGTCGTTTTTTTTTTTCTTTTTTATTTCTACCCTCTTACTTTTAAGATGAATGAAACAAGTGAAGGTGATGATATAAACGAAGATCAATATAATGTGAATGTTAGTAGAAGTGCAGAGAAGAGAATACGAAATGATAATGATATTGACGAAAGTAGCGATGACAGTTTTTTGACAGTTTGTCGGTCAAAGTCGAAACGTTTAGCAAAACATGTTACTGAAAACCCTCAAGAGCGTTTGGAAGAACAAGCATTAAAACAGAAATATCAAGTGACAGTTACTTCGTTACAAGAATTACCAAAACAGATGGCGATGGCAAAATTACTAAGAAGTGAGTGTATACAAAATATTTTACATATTAAATATAAAAATCCATATAAAATTATAATCGAATTTGAAAAAAAAGAAAGCGCAGAGAAACTTTTAAAATGTGAGAAATTTATAGATTTGGGATATAGAAGCCAATTAACAGATGAAATTAGTATATCTTATGGTATTATCAGAGGTATTGAGATAGAAATGACAGAGAAAGAAATTTTTGAAATAATCAAATCTGAAAAACAAATATTATCAGTGAGAAGATTGAATAGAGTAACAGAGGAAGGGGTTTTGGTGGCGAGTGAAGCTGTCAGAATCGCTTTTAAAAGCCCTGTTATTCCAAGTCATGTTTATGCATATGAATGTCGATTCAAAGTTGATCAATATATATTTCCTGTATCTCAATGCTCTGGATGTTGGAAATTTGGACATACAAAAAAGATGTGCCCTACAAAAAAAAATTTATGTCCAAGATGCGGAAATAACCATGTCAGTTGCGAGGCTACAGAACTAAGATGCGTGAACTGTAACGGTAGACATATGTCGCTGGATCGACTATGTCCAGTATTCATTAAAGAAAAGAAGATACGTGAAATCATGAGTAATAAGAATGTGACCTACAGAATCGCTTTGGAAACATATCTTAAAGGAAATTCACCATCACAAACTAAAAAATATCATAATATTGTATCACAAATTTCTTCCAGCGATGATAAGAACAAAAAAAACTCTGTCAATATTTTAGAATATGAACAATCAACTGATGACGATAACTTAGACACCAATAATACCATGGAAGTTGATAAAGATATAGTTAAAGTACACCCTCTGAGGACACAAAGTATTCTAAAAAAAGGTAAACAATATGGAAAAAATTCTCAAGTAAAGTTTAGCGAAGCGAGGTCAAATAATTGCGAAGATTATATGTCAATTACACCGCAACAAGAAATAAATTACGGAAAGGAGAATGACGATAATCTTACTTGTAATGAAGATAATTCTAACAAAGAAAATAGTTTTGAATTTACAAAAATCTTAACCAAAATTAAAAGAATATGTTTGACGGAGGGTAGTTTTGAAAAAAAGTTATTATCATTTATAAAAATAATTTTTGATGAACTAAAAATATTTTTGATGAAAATTTTAAATGAAGGAGAAATTTTACAAAAAATAATTGGTATAATCTGTAAGTAATGGCGGCGTCAAAGGATCGAGTTATTAATATAATGCAGTGGAATTCACAAAGCCTTAAGCCCAAGTTAGGGTGTTTTGGTGAGCTTTTAATACAGGAAAAAATTCACATAGCTATTATAAGTGAAACTTGGTTGAATACTCATCTAACGGTAAGGGTTCAAGGATATAATGTTTATAGAAATGATAGAGCAGACTCATATGGAGGTGTAGCAATTCTCGTCCATAAATCTGTAAGTAGCCAGATTTATCATATTAATAATTTGAATCCAGGTATAGAAGTAGTAGCAATTAAAGTAAACAATTTAAAAATGCTAGAATATGTTATATCGGTTTATTGTCCTTCATCAGTTCAAACACAATTTCTAGACTGGGATGCACTTTTTGCTCGCTTTCCCTTAAAATCACTAATAGCTGGTGACTTTAATGCACATCACTCAAATTGGTCCAACAAAATAAATGCTAGAGGCCTGCAATTACTTGATGCCGCGTTAGAGAATTGTTTTACCACTATTAACAATGGGGAACCTACAAGAATTAAACTGGTAAATAACATTCTACAGCAAACTGCTCCAGATATTTCTTTTGTGTCCACAGATATTGCAATAAAGTTTGATTGGAGGGTGAGCAATGAGCACCTGGGTAGTGATCATTTTATTATTATTATGTCCATAAAATCTCCTAGTGGCTCTCAGGTCAGCATAAATAGGAATTTCAAAAAGGCTAACTGGCATAAATATCGTAACTGTTTATTAGAATCTTTTAATAATTTACCTACAATAGAAAAAGATGCTATTAATATTCAGAAAAATTACGATAATTTTATAAATCTAATTAATAGCGCTGCTGATCAATCTATTCCCATAACAAAAGCTTGTTATAATCCTGTAACAAAATTTAAACCTAAACCATATTGGAGTACAGTATTATCGGAGGCAGTAGCTAAGCGTAGATTAGCATTGAAAATATTTCGGCGTAATCCTACACCAGAAAATCTTGAAAAGCTCGAAGAAAAAGTTAACGAAGCTCGAAATCTTATAAACCAGGCAAAATCGAATAGTTGGAATAGCTTTTGTAATGAATTAAGTGAATCTACTTCTGTGTCACATATGTGGAATAAAATGCGCTGGATAAAAGGTTATAAAAAAGTAGCTTACCAACCCAGTGATTACGAAAAATATGAACTTTTAACTTCTCTAGCTCCTGATTACGTAGTAAATTCTCCCCCAAATTTGCGTTCAGTTAATAATCTAATTGAAAAAGATTTTTCTTTACAAGAACTGGAAAATATTATGAAAAAAAAAGACTCTTCGCCAGGTTATGATGGCATAACCTTTTCTATGATATATAATATTCCAGAAAGTGGTAAAAAATATCTATTAGAACTTTATAATCACATTTTGAACTGCAATTACGTTCCAAAGCAATGGCGTGACATAGTTATCATTCCAATTCCAAAACCGAGCATATCCTCTAATGACAATAATACCACCAAACTTAGACCCATCTCTCTTTTATCATGTTTATGCAAAATTTTTCATACTTTGTTAGGAAAACGACTTGAATGGTTTATAGAAAAGAGATTAATTTTTTCATCAAATACAGTTGGTTTTAGAAAGGAGCAATCATCTTTAGACTGCATATCTAGGTTAATTAGTTACATTCAAATAGGTTTTTCTAAGAATATCCCTACCTTAGCATGCTTTTTGGATATAAAGAATGTTAACGCGACTGAACCCGTAGACGACAGAAGCGAGGAGAGAGCGGAGGTCGGGGGTGAAGCTCAGGCGACGCGGGGTACGGACGGCTCGGGCATTCAGACTGCCACCACGAAACCATGTACATTGTATTACTAATTCACAGTGATAAATATTAAATCAATGTAAACAAACTAAAAATAGTATCATTTCAACATAGTTTTGGTGAACCCGACGTGATTACAAGAAGCAAATACAAGAAGAAGTGATTATAAGACGTGAATATAAGAACAATTGAATAAAAATTAGCAAGTGAATTTGCATCGACGCTACGCGACGGGCTTATATTGGCGTGCGCCTAGTCACGTAGGCCATATCGGACGTCGTGCAACTATAGGTGCGCTTCATTTTGCATATATTGGAAGTGCGTATTTATTGCTTGTTTATTTTTTTCTTAATTTTCAATTATAATTTTTATAGTTTCATTTTAATATTTGACTATTTGCGCCTACAATGAGTACCTTAAAGGAATTAATTAAGCTAAGAGCGTCTGAACGCAATCGAATAACATTGTTTGAAAAGTTTCTAATGCCATTAACCACTACATTGCCTGAAAGGTTAACTAAGCGTAATGTAAATGAACTTTCAATTCGTCTGAATAAACTACAAGAAGTGTCACGCTCCTTTGAGGAGATTCAGATGAAAATAGAACAACTAGATGAATCGGATGATAGTGAAAAATTCCTCGAAAGAGAAGTCACCGAAAACAAAATATTTACATTATCCGCTCAGGCGCAAGAGGTCCTCGATTCATGGGAGAGTAGTAAAAGAGAAAGTAGTTCGATCAGTGATAGTCCCGTGAATTCAAGGAATGTGAAGTTACCTCCATTGAAAATTCCACCATTTGACGGCAGCTACAACAAATGGCTGGAATTTCGGGATATGTATTTGTCATTAATTCAGAATAGGGATGATATCGACGATGTTAATAAGTTTTATTATTTAAAATCTAATCTAGAAGGTATAGCAAGCCAGGTCATTAGTTCTGTCACAGTTTCTGCTAAAAACTATGGAACTGCTTGGTCTCTACTGTGTGAGAGGTATAATAATAAACGTCTACTTATCAATGAACACCTGAAATGCTTATTTTCAATTGAACAAATGAATAAGGAGTCAGATAAAGGCATACGTAATTTAATCGATACACTATTAAAAAATTTAAGTGCTTTGAAATGTTTAGGGCTTAAAACTGAAGAGTGGGATGCTCTTATCATTTATATGATTTCAGCAAAGTTGGACACTGTGACTTTGAGCAAGTGGGAAGAATTTCGGAGCAATGAGGACTCACCTTCTCTAGAAGAATTTTATTCCTTTTTACGTCTTAGGGCAAATATATTAGAGACTGTACACACTAGTAAAATTTCTACACTTTCGAATTATACTAGTAAAAATGAAAAACGTCATATTTCAAACAAATCAAAATCTTTTATTGCTGCTACCGGAAATAACACTAATAACAACAACAATATTAATAACAATAATAATTGTATTTTTTGCACAAAAAATCATAAGCTACATGAGTGCGTAAACTTTAAATCTTTATCTATAGACGAACGTAACTCAAAGGTTTACAACTGGAAATTATGTAGCAATTGTTTACGTGGTGGTCATCAGTCTTTTCAGTGTAGATTAAGTGGTTGCAAAATCTGTAACAGAAAACATAACACATTATTACATAGACAAACTAATCAACAATCTTCTTCATTACAACAACAAGGTCAACAACAAATTTTACAACAACAAGTACACAATCAACAACAATTACAAAATCAACAACATACTTCTACTTCTACTGCATTATTAACAACAAACCCTACCTATATAGACAACAATAACGAAATTAATTTAAGGGAAGATTCTACGTCGTTAATATCAATGTCTGCTGTCTCTGTTAATCAGGCTCTTCTTTCGACTGCTTTGGTTAACGTGACAAACAATGGCACACAATTCATTTTAAGAGCGTTACTGGACAGCGGTAGCCAGTCGTCTTTTATAAGTAAATCGGCCCAAGAAAGAATTGGTTTTTCCAAATTGAAAAATATAATTCAATGCGTTTCTGGTTTAAATAACAACACAATTACTATCAGTGAACATTGCAATTTAGAAATAAAATCGTTAAGTTCCTCATTTAGTATTCCTGTCAAATGTTATATCCTACCTGTTATCACAGACAGTCTACCTCATAAGACAATTTCTATTCACAAATTAAATATTCCAGACAAAATTAAGCTAGCTGATCCTAAGTTTTATCAGTCATCTCAGATTGATTTGCTATTAGGTGCGGATATATTTTGGGACTTGATTGGTACACGTAGGCTAAGGTTAGCACAAAGGGGTCCTATTCTGCTAGAAACAAAATTAGGTTGGATAGTTTCTGGTCCCATGGAGGGGAATGTAAATTCGAATTATAAACGAATACAATGTCATTTTAGTCAAGATATAAAACGTCAATTAACTAAATTTTGGGAACTAGATGATATTTGTTCTACTAAATTTGAGTCTAAGGACAATGAATACTGTGAACAATTATTTACTAAAACAACTTCACGCGATGAGAATGGTAGATTTATTGTACAGATTCCACTTTGTGAGTCAACGAAAGTACTAGGTGACTCATATAATAGTGCAGAAAAAAGATTGTTCCAAATTGAGAGAAAACTAAAATCGAACCCTGTTCTCAGACAAAGTTACAATAATTTCATTAATGAATATAAAACATTAGGACACTTAAGTGAAGTTTCTAAACCCTTATCTGGATACTATTTGCCACATCATGCTGTGATAAAAGAGCAGAGCGAAACAACCAAATTAAGAGTCGTATTCGATGCATCAGCGAAAACAACATCTGGAAAATCCTTCAATGATATTCAGTACATAGGTCCAGTTGTACAAGATGACCTTTTATCTATCTTAATTAGGTTCCGGCAACACAAATATGTTGTTTCAGCTGACATTGAGAAAATGTATCGACAAATACTAGTAAAACCAGAACAACGCAATCTACAAATGATTTTATGGCGCGACCATGAGTTGTTACCAATCAAAACATTCCAATTAAATACAGTTACTTATGGTACATCCTCTGCTCCTTTTCTCAGCACTAGATGTTTAGTTCAATTATCGAAGGAATGTTCTGATCCTAAAATATCAAAACTAATTAAAGAAGATTTTTACGTAGATGATTTTTTATCTGGTGCACAAACGAAATCTGAGTTAAAATATATAATAGCTTCGGTAACGAATATACTAAATTCTGCCTGTTTTCCTTTACGAAAATTTCGCACCAATGCACCATCAATATTTAACCTAAACACGATTACATCATCAAAGAATCTTGATCTATGTTCGCCATCAAGTGCGTTAGGATTAAAATGGAATCCGTACAGAGATGTTTTTGAATTTCCTGTTCATATTGAGGTCACATCATTCGTAACTAAAAGAACGATCCTATCAAGCTCAGCAAAATTGTTTGATCCTTTAGGATTGTTAGGTCTATGTACTATTACTCCTAAAATTATTCTTCAAAAGCTTTGGCTTACTAAACTGGATTGGGATGACCCTGTTCAACCAGAATTAGAAAAAATGTGGAATAATTTTGTGTCGAGTATAAATGCGTTTGCTACCGTTCAAGTTCCGAGATGTGTTACAATAGATAATCCTATTACCTTAGAGCTTCATACGTTTTCAGATGCATCTCAGGTTGCATATGCGGCTTGCGTTTATATGAGATCAATTAATGAATCTGGCACCGTTTTAGTTAGACTTTTATGTGCAAAAACAAAGGTAGCTCCATTAAAATCTATAACTATCCCACGTTTAGAACTCTGTGCTGCGCAACTAGCAGCTCGCTTGTGTGATAAGGTTAAAACCTCTCTTCGATATAATATATCAAACTTAGTTTATTGGACAGATTCAACTGTTGTTTTGTGCTGGTTAGCATCTCAACCTTGTGATCTCCAAACATTCGTTGCTAATCGCGTAAGTGAAATTCAAGATCGCACTCCAATTAGTGCTTGGAGGCATGTGACAGGACAACAAAATCCTGCTGACATGGCTTCAAGAGGTTTAGACCCAAAAAATATTAAACGAGCCACATTATGGTGGAACGGGCCTGTCTTTCTAAAAATGAGTCCAGAACACTGGCCACAAAATTTCACTCCAACAACTGATTTTCCTGAAAGAAAAGCTTACCCTAAAATTACTACCTACAACATATCTACAACATGCACTACATCTACTACTCATACAGAATATGCATCTAATTGTACTAAAAAATCTACACAAATAAATAAATTAATCGATTTTGATAGATATTCAAAATTACTTACCTTACAAAGAGTATTAGCATATGTCATACGTTTTACTTTTAATCTCCGTAATTCAAGTGTTAAGAGGCTTGGTCCTTTAACCTGTGAAGAATTAGAAATGTCATTAAGAAAATTAGTCAATTTACATCAAATGGAATGCTTTCACAATGAATTGTTAATTTTATCTAAGCAAAGGCATTTATCAAATAAATCAAATATATTATCACTTACCCCATTTATTGATCAATACGGTATACTTCGTGTTGGGGGTCGTATCCAAAATTCTCTTGAGATTTATACAAAGAAACATCCGGCTTTATTAGAGTCAAATCACAATTTTACTAAATTACTTTTTATACATACACATAGAAAACTTCTACATTGCGGGCCACAATTACTTTTGAATGATATAAGACAACGCTTTTGGCCTTTAAAGGGAAAAAATTTAGCTAAGAAGGTGGTAAACAATTGCCTCCGATGTAGAATTTTGAAGGCTCAAATTATTAATCCGATCATGGGAAACTTACCTGCTCCTAGGGTAACGCCGAATCTTCCGTTCCAAGTAAGCGGTGTCGACTTTGCTGGTCCCTTTTATATTACCGATCGCAAAGGTCGTGGATGTCGAATTAGTAAGTGTTACTTATGCCTTTTTGTTTGTTTGGCAACCAAAGCCTTGCATTTAGAACTTGCTAGTGATCTCACATCTGATATTTTTATACTTTGCTTGCGACGATTTATTTCACGTAGGGGAAAACCCAGTAAATTGTACTGTGATAATGGTACCAACTTTGTAGGCGCAAATAATGAATTAGCAATTTTTTTGAAATCAAGCAGTGAAGACGTATCTTCTTTCACATCCAATGAAGGCATAGAATTCAAATTCGTACCCCCTTATTCGCCGCATTTTGGTGGACTCTGGGAGGCAGGCGTAAAGTCTGCAAAATTTCATATGACGAGGATTTTGGGAAATCAACATTTGACCTTTGAGGAGCTATCCACCCTGTTCACCCAAATAGAGGCCATTCTCAACTCTAGACCATTAACACCACTATCTACGGACCCTAATGACTTGAACCCACTAACGCCGGGTCACTTTCTCATTGGGAGACCACTAACATCATTACCATCACCATTGTTACGAGAAGTCAACATCAATAAATTAAATAGATACCAGCATATTGAACAAATGCGCCAGCATTTTTGGGAGCGTTGGCGTCACGAATACCTTAACGAAATGCAACAACGAACGAAGTGGAAACTCGACAAGGAAGGAGTCAAAGAAGGAGACTTAGTGGTTCTCAAAGAAACCAATCTGCCTCCATTAAGCTGGCGTTTGGGACGCATCCATAAACTCCTCCCGGGAGCCGATGGAGTAACAAGAGTGGTTGAGGTCACTACTAGCAGGGGCACTGTACGGCGAGCCATTAATAAAATTTGCCCACTCATAACTACAAACCTTCTCGAAACGTCTAGTTTCGATGGGGGGGAGGATGTTAACGCGACTGAACCCGTAGACGACAGAAGCGAGGAGAGAGCGGAGGTCGGGGGTGAAGCTCAGGCGACGCGGGGTACGGACGGCTCGGGCATTCAGACTGCCACCACGAAACCATGTACATTGTATTACTAATTCACAGTGATAAATATTAAATCAATGTAAACAAACTAAAAATAGTATCATTTCAACAAAGAATGCCTATAATAATATCTTAATCACTGAAATTATTAAAACTTTGGATGAATTAAATGTTGGATCAAAATTTTGTAATTATTTTTGGCAGTTTTTAAGTGAAAGACATTTGATAATTAAAAGTTTGTCAGGAGAACCTGCAATGCAAAGGTGGGCGAGTAACGGTTTGGCACAGGGAGATCCTATTTCACCCCTTCTTTTCAATATAGTAACTTTGAAATTAAGTCAAGCAATTCAAAACGTAAATTTGTGCCAATATGCTGACGATTTCGTACTTTACATTAGTAACAAAAATTTAAATATCAGTGCAAACTTCATGCAAGATTCACTTTCTGTTATTGTCAATTCACTGACCCCACTCGGACTGGAATTATCAAGTAGTAAATCTAACTTTTGTGTTTTCAGTAGAGGACATAGAAGACAGGAACTGAATATTCTAATCAATGACAATCCCATGACACGTGTTAATTGCGTAAAATATTTAGGTATGTGGCTGGATAGGTCTTTACTTTGGAATAAGCATATAAATGAAACCGTCGGAAAAACAACGAAATACTTAAATGTGTTAAAAACGCTCTGTGGTCGTTCGTGGGGTATCCACCCTAAACACTTACGTAAAATATATATTAATCTGATTCGAAGCCGAATGGATTATGGGTGCTATTTCTATGGTAGCAGTGCAAAAACTCACCTCTTAAAGTTAGATCGAGTACAAAATAAAGCAATGAGGATTATCGGAGGATTTATTAAAAGCTCACCAATACATGTGATGGAATGCGAATTATGCATAGAACCACTTCATTTGAGAAGATACTACTTAGCTTATAAATTTTGTATTAAGGCTAAAATGTTTATAAATAATCAGATTCTAAATTATCTGCAAGACCTCAGTTCTCTGAGCCATAGTACATATTGGAATAGAAAAACAAAACCCGTACTTGTTCGAACATATGATGAAACGAAATTATTAAAAACTCTTTCAACTTATATCCCCAACGTATTTTCGTTAGATGTCTGGATTAATTATATTGATTCAAAAAATTGCATTAAAATTCATCTAGAGAGTATAAAAGGAGCGAAAAGAAATGAGAATTTAAGTAGTCTGAAATATAAGGTAACAAGAGAAATACAAGAAAAATATAATGGTTGGATCAAAATATATACTGATGGCTCAAGGAGTGCCGATGGTCTTGGCGCAGCATTTTATACTAATTGTGAACAAAACACGGGCCTCTTCAAAATAGAAAATCATGTATCAATTATGACGGCTGAAATGTTTGCCATATCAAAAGCTCTTGAATATGCTATCGAAATTAGTTCTGATAAGTTTGTTATACTAACTGATAGTAAGAGCTCACTTCAGCATTTAGCTCGTTGCACCTCTGGTATCAGAGGAGTACCGATAGCTTACACAGTCCTAAGACAGATATATTATTTGCAACATAATGGCATAACATGTAAGCTTCAATGGGTTCCATCACATATAGGATTAAAGGGAAACGAGGAGGCTGACCGCTTAGCTAAATTAGCAATATCAAATGGGGTAGAAGTGTTTATTTACAATGATTATTCTGAATTATTAGAAAAATGTAAAAAAAATATGTATAATATGTGGAAAGAATATTTTGATGAGAGATCTAAAGACAAGGGTATTTGGTACAAGACTGTACAAAGTCAGCCTCCTCGAATCCCATGGTTTTGTGATGTAATAATGAAGAGGTCCTACGTTGTTTTATTACATAGGTTACGTTGTGGTCATTTTCCGTCACAAAAATTTGAATATATGATAAAAAAAAGTTCTTCACCTTTGTGTACAACATGCGGAATTATAGATGATGTTCACCATTTTCTGACGGAATGTGGCAAGAACAATAATGTTAGAATAGATTTAATTAAAAAATACAATTTAAATAAACTGGATGTCGGCATGTTCCATAGTATTTTAGCCAAACCTTCGAGTGAGGTTGCTAAAATGCTATGTGAAATGAGTGAAAGATGATTGTATAAAAGAGGATGTACGAAAGGCTTTAATATTAGTATAATTAGGTTATGATGGGGCTGATATGACTGGAGTCAAAAGCCCCTAAACGAAATAATAAATAATAAAAAAAAAAAAAAAAAATTATGCTTGTAGTAGGTAGGACATGACGTTTACGTCCGAATAAATTACCACCATCATACACAGGGTTAAACATCCGCTAAAGTAACACGCGTAAATGTATCATGTACTGAAATTTACAGCTATACCATGTGAAAGATTAGACACTCGCAGTATTCTAGGATATACTTCATGACCACATTTAACATATGAAATAGTAATATTAAAACAAATACTAAAAACAACCAAGAAGACATAAGCTAAAGTTTGTTCTAAAACTTTCAAAAGTATGGCTACAAACGTATAAATAAAATAATAAACCTAAGTGCAATAAACGGTGCCAAAAGCTACAATGGGCGACCCGGAGTTAATAACTTTCGATAGAAAACGGGCAATAAACGCTTCTGTTTTGTTATTGACGTTCCCACGTTCCCTTTGAAATGAAAAAAAAAATCACCCGACGGTCATTGACACTGTGCTTTAACTTTGACACATACAGGATTGGGTATGATTTTTATATTTTTCTAGATAATTATGTCAAATATTAAGCACCCATTTTTAATAATTAATTTAAAACGAGAATCGAGTGCAGAGTGTCCTCCAGAAATATTGCTACTGTCTAAACAGTCACGTGGATATATCCGGGAATAAGTTGTGTGGTAAAGTGCCTGCACCTAATTGAGTCGTTGACATCATTTACATGACGAAAAACCCATCACTGTGATTTTTTTTAATTTTAATAGGTTTTGATCAGCCGAAGAAGTTAGTACGGGGACCCTCATCTCTAGGGAGATGTAGTGCAAAGATTGAACTTTGAACTTTCGTCAGTCGTAATTAATACCATTTCTTTTAGTTTATTATTAATTTGTGTAGGAATAATTGAAATTATCAACATCCAAATTTATGACAATTATACCAACTTTTATCACATTAGTTCCTTGTAAATTCATAAACGAAATCGCAGTAAGATCCTACACGACAAAAATATAAATTTTGGAATTTTAGGATCGTGACCAACTCCAAGAATTGATCGGTAAATATGTGGAAAATCTCAAATGGGACAGCTTAACCCTAAAGATGCAAATCCCATGCGAAAGCACCAAGTCGAATAAAACTCGTGATTATTATCTTGAAAGATTTGAAGGTGACGGATCTTATAGAACTCTGCAGATGCCGCCTCACACAGGTGAGAAATACGTTATATTATTTCAATAAACAATTAATTCGTACCTAGATTTGGAATACATTCCACACACACATACAGTATGTGTGTATTTATTTATTATACTTATGTAACTTATAAAGGGTGTGAAGTAGACTTTTTTTTAAATACTCTTATAAATGATCTTAATTTTTATCCGTAACTACTTACTTCAAAGGTGCTTTAAAAAGGTTTCGTACTAAATGCACCGCGCTCGCCCGAGGCAAGTTCGCGTTATCTTTTTTCACAAGTCTAACCTAACCTAACCAAAGCGAGACAAAAGAGCAAGATGGCGGACATTCAGCGAGCGTGGACCATTTAAAATGTAACCTTTTTAAAGCAAATATTCAATACGTATTTAACTTTTTTGGAATAACACCGAACAAGTCTAGTTATAAAGAACAATCCAACGAGTAAGTTCATTATGAGAATATGTATACCATGTAATTATATGCCTACGTATATTCACCGTATAGATTGTCACTTTTCAAGAAATAGAAGAAAATAATAATCTTTATTCATTAGGTATCGCAATATATAATATATACTCACAAATATTAAAACCTACTAAATATTTAAATATCTTTGCAGCGAAATTAAACTTGGCTGAACTCCACCGTTATCCGATGAGGCTGAAAGTAATCGAGAACGACTACCTAGGTATGATGGATTGCCATGAGAAGTTCATGTTTCTGCTTGGAAAGCAGCCGCCGGAAAACAAGGAGTTAGATGAACGTCTAAAGAAGATGATTGATGCTTATTGGCCTGAAGAGTTTTAATTATTAATACTCGAGACATAAATCGAATCGGTCAATTAAGTTTTCATAATATTCAGTGATAGATATGATAGTGTAGCACTGTATTGCTAATACCATTTTATAACCAATAAATCTTTTTTAATAAATATTTACTCTTTCAACTAATTAGACCTTTTTTAACATACTTCAAAATAAGAAGTTCTCAATTCGACTGTATTTTTTAAAATGTTTGTTACCTCATAACTTCATCGTATAAAAAACTAATTTGAAAAATTATTTTTTTATTGGAAAGAGGATATTTGCAATAGGTTCCTATCTCATTAGCGTTGAACCCTGGATTTGGAAGACACACCAGAGAACTCTTCAAAATCGAATAGGAACTGTATAGTGGATGAGATATTGGTTTGTTTATGACAAACTAAGACTAGTTCGACACATAACTATGGTCAATAATATAAAATAGATATTGATGACACTTAAAATCTCGTGTACGATTTTCTAATATTAAAAAATGAGTAACTAAAGTAGGGAGCAGATGTAAAATAAATATTTACTCTTGAAAAATAGTTACATGAAAACATTTTTTTTATATCATATAGGAGGCAATCGAACATGCGGGTCACATGTTGTTAAGCGATCACCGCCGTCCATAGACACTAGCAATTCCAGGGGAGTCGCAAGTGCGTTGCCAGCCTGTGTTTAGGGGAATAGAGAGAAAGGGGGAGAGGTTAGAGGAGAGGGAAAGGGAGAGGAGAGGGGAGATGGGTCTCCGGCGCTCTCACTGACCTACCGAAACGCAACAATGCAAGCACGTAACTAAGCACGTTGATAGGCACTTTAAAGTTTTTTTACTGCTACCACATTAGCTAAAATTATAGATAATTATGTTATATACACATACTTCCACGTACACCTAAAAACTTCTTTACTATACAGACAAAAGCGAAATGTTTATTAATTTTATAAAGGCTCTATTTCTTCGTTTAACACTTAAACTAATGATCTCAACGAATAATGCAATAAAGACGTGCATAATTATCTAAAAAAATATATAGTTTAACACACAATTTTTATTCGAAAACAAGAATAAATGTATATTCATTTGTTCATTCATCCTCATTGTAAATAGGAATGTATCTTTGTTACGCTTTCAGTACAGCTTAGCTACTGCATCGATCGTTATAAAACCTCGTATGCAAGTTGCCAGATATACAGAAAAGGACATAGGGTATCTTACATCCAAGTAAAAGATTGCTTAGATCTATATTAAAGCAAGTGAAGTCGCTAACAAGACTAGTTATGAATAAACTTCATTAGAGAATGTCAACATTTTGGTGTACAGTTTCGATGTTCTCAAATATATTAAAAAAATAGTAAGAAAGTTATCCTGACAAACTTTCGGTAACAACATGTTCATAGTGTATCGATAAAATTAACACAAATTCGTATATAAATAATCAGGCATCGAACAGAACCATTAGTGAGTTTCCACCCCATCGGTACGTACGGAACCCCTGCAAACACTAAAGCACCACTCAAATTAAGTGTAGCTCGATCAACAGTCATTTTCGGTTACAATTAACCACACATTTGAGTGAAAAGTCAACCACCCACTCCAATTGATTTATTGTATCCTACACGAGTTCCGTCATTTTGTGGTGGCAATTGTATTTTATAAAACAGAGATCCGTTAACAAAACTAGAAGGACACAGTTAGTAATTTTAAAATTGATTACTTTTCGGTATCATATTTTTTATAACGACTGTACTTAAAAGTATTTAATACTTAAAAGTAGCAGGAATAAAATTATGAAAATATGTTTCGCACTCCGTCAGTCTATAAGTCCTCAGTCCGAAGTTATATTGTTCAACAATGCCGTCAATTCAGACAAGGAGGAAGGTAAATAAATATACACACAGAAAACCGACGTGAAGTAACAGTGTTTGCATTGTTGCGTTTCGTTTAGTTGGTGGGAGCGCCGGAGACCCATGTTCCCTTCTCTCCCTTCCCCCTCCCCGCAAACACAGGCTGCAAACGCACTTGCGACTACCTTGGTGTTGTTAGTGTCTATGGACGGCGGTGATCACTTACCATCAAGTGACCCACCTGTTCGTTTACCTCCTATTATATAAATAAAATAAAAAGTATTAACAAAACCTCTAAGATTTTGGTGATACGTACATGAATAATGTAAAAACATCACAGTAATAAGTCGTAAGAATACTCTTTCCATAGAAATTGATATCGGTGTAAAGTATGGCGTGTGCCGTGGATGGAGGGTGCAACGCTGTTCATTTGTCTAAACGCAATAGCATTCTGAAGGGCACTCGGTACGAAGGGCTGGGAAACTGTTGCACTTTACAAAAAGTTAAAATGCGCTACTCGAGTATTCAAGTAGAGCTGTTTTAATAACCGGTGCTTTTTGTTCAATGCTAAGTTATTAATTATTGATTACTAATAATTCATTGTTCACCTCATTGGTTTAATGGTCAGAGTGAATGTACATTTATATAAAAAGTAGCTCCAACTATCTTTATATTCTATAAACTTAATTTCATACCATTTGCTGATTGTTCACTTTGAAGAAGAACGCTTAACAATAATCAATATACACAGCCTCGATCAGTAAAGTTCGGAATGAAAGTAAACGAATATAATTCCTCCATATTATATAAGAAAAGTTCTCTATCTAATATTCATGAGTGTGCTTAGAATTCGAAATTAGAACTCGATTTAACCTACTTACATTATTACTTTGATCTGTCATAAGTAAGTTTTTAATATGTTTGTTGCATTTGTCAAAATATGAAACAAGTTGTTACGTTAAACATTTACAAAAAACGGCTACCACCACACATGTTTTATTATTTTAAAGAAACTATTAATTATTAAACAATATTACGGAAAAGATAACTCTTTAAAATAGAAGTTACTAAAAAAAGTACAAACCATAAATTTGGGTAAAAACTTAGGTGCGAAATAAAGCATCTTTATTAATTTCGTAATTTAGATAAAAACAGATGTTGACATAGCTAACAGTATTAAAAAAACCTGTTTATACTAACAGCAAAAATAAAAAAAAAACAATACTGCACCTACAAATACTTCCAATTGATTTCTACCACTAACTTTTCTCGTAAATATTTGTTAATATTACATACATCACAGAATACGCAATGGAATTCTTATTATTAAAAAATATATACTGTTGCGAATAAATCAACATCATTAGAAAAGTTGAAAAGGTAACAACCTCTAAATAAAACTGATAAGAAATCTGACAACCAAAGTAGTAAGTAAAGCAAGGTATAATTTTCGGTTATTTGGTCACCGTATCGATGGTAAACTTTTCCAATTACCCGTAGAAGTGATATTGTGACCTAATTATCGTAACAAAACAATAATGGATATCATTACTGGCTCGGATTAAGGTAAAACGAAATTAAATTTATTACAAAAATATTTTTCTTCTTATCAATTCTTCTTCCGCTTCTTGTTTTGACTCCGCAGAAGCATTTGCCAGTGTACATTTTGTGTACGTTGTATTACGTTGTGCCAATTTGTTTCAATTGAGATTATAACATATTCTACAAACTAAATGTCGTGTAATTTCAATGTTCCAACAAGATGGTGGCTCCTTTATTAAAACTTTCCAAGGATTTTTGTGACATCTCAGAATTCATGGTCCGTTGTATTATTTCTCATCCACTTCACTTATACACAATATATATAATACACAATACAAACTGTATTATGTAAAACACAACCAATTCCACAAAATACAGAGTCAAATAACAAAAGATTATGAATATAGTATAAAATCTACTACATGACAAACCAATATCCCGCCAAAAGCTCCAATTGTCAATTTAGAGTATACTACGTCATCTTTATTTTTTATCTGTGTATTTAAGGATATATGCTGACGTATCTATGACTGATATACATTGAAATTGTTTGTTATTTTCATTATAATGCCACGAAATTTACTATGTATAGAAATTTTATATCGACTTTTTATTTCAACAACAAAATAAGATAAGAAAAGCGCGCGAAGACACGTGTACAGTGATACACGAAAACGTTAAAATTGTTAAACCACATTTAAAATTGACAATTTATTAATTTAGAGAGGTAAACTGAACTTGCTTCTAAAACTAAATTTAACTTTTCGAAGTTCTATGTTACAATGCTAGCATTGTAGCATCAATTTTCTTTACAGCAATAATTATAATCTATACAAAAAAAAATTATATAGGTTTGTCGCCCTACAACACACATCACGCAAAAACGCTTGCATTAATTTCAACTAATGTTTATTAGTTTTACGATCTCGATATCTTATGTAATGTAAATTATCACGATATCTTTATTTAATTTACAATTATTAGAGTTCAAAGAAACTACAATTTGTATAAGTATTTCAAAAATCTAAACAAGTTTTATAAGTAAAGATTATTTTTACGTCCAAATTTATTTCTTCATCTTCCTCATAGTATACTAGCTTCTACCCACGGTTTCGCTCGCCTTAGTTGTAGATTAGACGTACCGCTCGGGAACAATATTTACTTCCTTTATGAAACATATTCTATGTCATTTTTTGGAACATTTTCAACGTGTCTGCAAAATTTGGTAATGATATTGAGTAGTTGAGGCTTGGAAACGTAACAAACAAACTCACTTTCTGTTTTATAACTTTTTACTTATAATTACCGTCTACAAATGGAATTTTAATATAGCTTTTTACCAAACTTTTTCCGCAGAGTTGACTGTTGAATGATTTGTTATACTTATAGGCATTACATGCTGTCTAATAATACAATTCTTGTGACGTTACGTGGATTATAAAAAAGTTTCGTAACATAAATTAAACTTACAATTAGCCCAATGAATTCATAATACGATTATATATACCAAGTGTCTGTTTAAAGTTTAACCCCCTTAAATCCTTTGGTAGTTCATGGTCGCATTTAACATATAAAATAATAATATCAAAACAAATACTAATAAATAACAAAGAGAGCCTTAGTTAAAGTTTGTTCCAAAACTTGTTAAAGTATGGGAACGATACTTTTAAACGTACAAAAATCACATCTAGGATCGATAAACAAAATTAAAGGGGCGCTTTTTAGGGTTAATCATTAACTGCTTATCGTTGTAACGCCGCACGTCGAACAAAGAGAAGCGGGGCGCGGGTCGAGGTACGGAACGCGGACGGTACTGCGCGGCACGGTGTGATTCATTGCTTTCCTTATTATAACAGTTCGTTTTTGCGTATATCACCTAATGTTGAATGTATATCAATTTTGTTTTTCTCTAATTAGGTCAACATGAAGCTTATCTTTCTTTAATTGATTTAGAACGATTAATTTTTTTTTTTTCTTTTTTTCGAACTGATTACGCTATTGGCCTTCACAGCTTCACCGGATCAAGCAAAACGACTAATAATTATCCTGTTAAAATAATGCTGGCGACTAACCAGTCGCGCTGTATACATACCAGATATATTATTGCTAATTAGTACTTATGCGATATTGAAAAAACCGATTATTACCATTAACAATATAATAATTGCATAATTCCCTCACGGCTGTCAACCACAAATAGTGCGATTGAAGTTTCGTTTACTGCGAGCCACACACCTGTAATTACCGCATATGAACCTCGCATGTTAATTGTTGGGAAAATTTGGTACGGTAATGAGCGAGGGTGGCTTTCTGACTTGTGGGAACTCGCCTATTGCCAATTAAATTAGACGATTGTTTAATTACGTTGACGTCGAGATTTGAAATTAGTTACCAGATACCTGTCGCACTGGCTTATAATTAAGGATACTTATCTACAAATTATAACGCTTTTTTCTTTACTTAATAAGGGTGATTGTTACGTGAATTGGTATAAGTAGGTTTTTTTCAATTTATGTATTGTTTTATTAATGACCTATGAATAAGTATATGACGACATGAGTTATTACTTTCGTGTGAAGTACATGTATAGAATTATAGATATAAATAGATTTTTATCAAACGAAACTCATTATTGAAAAATACATCTCACCTCAAATATGCAGTGTTAGTACACTCAATGAGTTAAAAAAATAAATTGTAATTATAGGAATAAATAAATATAAGTATGATAAGTCAGGGGATAACGAATATCTTTAAATATTTAATTTAAGACTTTATAAGAAATGTATAAATGAAAATAATAAAACAAATATCTTAAATTAATTTATTACTTTAACATATAGAATACTCATTTAACTTTAAAAGCAATTAAATAAAAGAGTGTGTGTGTATAAAAATCTATTCAAAAAATTTATCGTTCGCCTTATTCTACGTTAGTAGAAAAAAGGACAATACCAATAGAAAATTTATTAAAAACATTGAAAGTTTTAATACAAAGAAATATAAACAACAAATACAAAGAAACAAAATGTTGACTATAGCTAACTTCAGGGTGTCGGTTTTTCGTGACGGCGGGCGCGCGCATCCTAAAATTTACTTTCATCATTTTCCCTAACACGCCAAAAGAAGTATAACTTCAATAAAATTCAAAAAAATGTGATAGTATTAATTTTGCATAATGCGGATTGCATTGGATGTTAGTCTCACTAGGTTTAGCTTATTACAAAGATTTATCATTCTTTGTTTTCTAACTAAATATATCATTGCTTACATCGTTATTTCCAAAACTTCTGTAAATCGATAAATTAAAAATAATGATAATAACCTAAATGAGTAATTTTAAACTCGCCTCTATTTATTATATTCTGTGGCCGTACAGTAAATGACTGAACGAAGACAATTTTCTCTCTAATTTTATTTCGTAGATACATAATAGCATATGAATTACAATACATCTGGTAACAAACCGAGACTAAGTGCGGCCGAATGTTTCCGCTCGTCCACTCTCCGCGACCATTAGAGCCGAGGAATGGCCGATAGAATTACCGGCCACTGAATAATTTGATAGGGGAAATGATTGATACAACAATCACACGTAATCAGAATCGTGTCGGTGCGATTAAGCCCCCGCGGGCCGCAAGAGGGCGCCGCATCCCGACAATTGCTCACCGACGATTTAATCAAGTCCCCAGTCCTAATGGCTTTCTCTCTTCATTAAATTGTAATAATGGAAAATGTTTTTGTCTTCGTCTAAATTGGGCGTGTCGGTTAGTGTGTAAGTGATGATGACTTATATGCAGGACGCCCGTTCTTTTTTATTTTTATAAAACCGGTTAGGCTTAATCCCAAATTGAGTATATATCTATGCATATAATAAAAATGATGTGTCTATATGTAATGCCAAAACAGCTTATTACTTGGATGGATATGAAAATATACCTACACGCTACTAAGATTATACCAACTTTTAAAATTCTTGTCGATCTATTTCTTTGTTCAGAGTAATTGCCGAAACGGCTGGACAGATTTTGACGGGAATTTCACTGACAAATAGTTGACATTTCAAAGAATGACAGGCTATTTTATTTTAGATTTGGTGTTACCAGCCACTTTGTCCGCATCGAATTTTCGGAACGATTGAATCGATTTTCACAGGCCTTTCACTGATGTATGACTGAAGTTATAAGGACTCACCGACTTGTACTCGTAAAATTAATTAAAAATATGTTCTTCACTGTACTAAAAACTGCTTACGGACATGTATCTGTCTTTTATATTAAATATTAAAGAACCAGAACTTCATTTTTTTAATAACTAAAAAGACACCATTATATTACAATGATCTTCGCTGAAAAATCCAGCCGATGATATACAATAAACTATATATAACACAATTGTTGATAAGAAATCAAAATTGATACGAAAAGTATAATCTACAAATATACTTAAGTGTCCTCTACAAAGTATTAAACAAACATAACAAAGAAAAACAAATTCGATAAACATCTGATTCATATCAAAAGCGAAATCATAACATCCATCGCAATTCACCTTTATGAAAACTTGGCTAATTTATAAAGAAAAACTATCATGTTTTCGGAAACGTTTTCACGTACTTAAGTGGGCACTCCGTCATGCGATTCGACAATTAATTGCCAGTGAGGGGGCTGGAAACAATAAAATAGTTTGTTCACTAAAATTAACCGATCGTTCTAAAAACTGATTTATTTAATCACATTTCACGAGGAAATATCGTTTGTTTTCAATGTATATTGTGGTTATAAAAAAAAAAAACATTGGAATATATAGGATTTTATTTTGATAGTTCAATAATTTTTGCATAGAAAAAATTATTCTCAGGTTATCTAACACTTTATATATAAATTTCTTCTGTACGTGTGTATGTCACTGAACTCCTCCCAAACGGTTGAACCGATTTTGATGAAATTTCGTGTGCGTGTTCCAGTGGAGCCGAGAATGATTAGATTGATTAGATTCATAATTAAATCCGGTAGGTGGCGCTGCGGTTGACTTCTAGGATTTTTATATTATCAACAAAGGACAACGTCTACCGGGACCGCTAGCCATCCTATAAGAAGTGAATATGCTTGTTTATAACCATGAATTAATTATTTATATATTTATCCTTTCGTCCTTATTCTTATTATTCAGTTTGATAAGGGAAAGAAATAAGACCCACTTTAATATGTAAGCGTGTATGCGTGCACGTATGAGGAGGTGATATATGTAATGTTGTCGCAATGATGTAAGATTTTGTGTCAATGTAGCGCGCGAGCCGCGTACTCAAGGGCTCCACGCCGAGGAAACAGACCTACGATTGAGCCGCTACCGAGGGGATCTAATCTGATGAAAATTATTTCCGAAAGCTAGTCGCCTTGGGAGGTACGACTTCTGTTGATCAAACTAAACATAGTTTACTCTTACACCACATACAGGATTGCGAAGGTTGTAAATTCAATTTATATAAAAGTAAAAAGTATATATATCATATAATTTTATGTAGTCCAAATACTTAGTAGTCCAGTGAAGCTGTTAAGACCTTGCTAGGTCAATAGCGTAGTTCGAGAAAAAAAAAGAAAGTCCAAATATTCACTCACTCACCGGTGTTAGTTTAGCCCGCGCTATAAGCTATAATACGCAATTTGAAAGTGATGTATTTTGTAATATAAAAACAGTAAGAGCGAAAAAAGGTGAGAGAATAAATCTTTGTAACTAGGGCCAATATTAAAACAGCAGACAGGTCTTTTATCGTAGATAAATCTCGACAATAAAGTTTATGAACAGTTTATTTTTTACGTAATATTATGACTGACGTCTAGGATATATCAGATAATTTATATAAAAAAGCGTTTCATATTTTATGACCGCTAAAGTTATAAAAATCTTAATAAACATAGTAATGGATTGCGCATGGATCTCCACCAATAAAAGCATTATCTGAAGCACTTTCCATATTACTGTAACGGCATGTTACTTCACAGTTGTTGTTTTATTGGTCAAACTTTTGCCATTTGACTCGGTAACCCTTTTCAACGGTGTCAATAATTCATACATATGAACGGATAAAAAACGCCTAATGTCATAACCACCCTAATTTCATATAACAACTTAAATAAAACCAAGTCATATATTATTTTATATACACATTTATTACATTTATATACAATAATATATTAGATATAAACAGGTCTATTACATTTTTACATCTATATACAAGTGATAAACTGGCGCGCGAACAACAGAGGCAAAAGGAATGTATAAAAAAAATAAAAACCCGATACAAAGTACTTTCTTCACGAATGAAACATATAATAAAAGTACCTTACAATAAAACGCATATTAATTTACTTATCTCATTCAAATATTAATATTTTTAATTTTGGTTGGTATTATTCGACTCAAGGAAACAGAAAGATGGCGTCGCTCCTAACGAGCCATTCTGAGGCGGTGGGGCAAAGCATTGAGGTACTTGACCGGAAGTCAATAAAATTTACTGTAAGTCAGTTCGCAGACGGGAAACGGAAGTGCCTATTTCATAAGCTTATAATAAGATCGAGACAAATTTATATTTGCCTTTTGTTATTTCTATAAGATTAATTAAAAAGGTATATGACTAGCATTATGTTAGCGCAAATTTCACTCATTTAGAAATATATTTATTATGTATTATTTTTCATTTATAAATAAGTGTATCGATGTGCGTTCAGAAACATGTTCATATTATTTTAGTTTTAACCATTTCAAAATACAACTACTTCCTTTTTAACTTAAAAACTAAATATTTTGTGTATATATCGTTTTGCAGCGCCAACGATTGAGACATCTAATGATTTTAAAATCGATCGAATATATAAAAGCCTCTTGTGCACGTACCAGAAATTAATAACTAAATGCGATGTAACACGATTACATTATTTATAGCTACATAATTTTTAAACAACAACAATTTGATACTATACTTAGGATAACAGTTCAAAGATGCCTCTAAGATCACAAAACTATGCAATATCTTATGTATTTTAATTCATAGACCAGTCAGGGCTGCCAACCTCTTTGATATTCGACAAGTTTCCATCTGGTTATAAAATAATAATTCAATAATTTATATTTTATAGCATTCAATGAATATTATTGTCGTTTTAAAATTGTTTTATTATATTTAACATTAATTTTTTATTGGTAACAAGATAAACTTTCACAAAAGCGTAATATGTAAATCTGAATTAAATTAATTTGCTTAATAATTGTAGGTACATGATTATTTTAATAATTTAATATTACATTAAAACTCAATTAAATGTAGAATTCATCAATGAAAATTCTACAATTTCGATATTATTCGTAGACGTGAATAAATATTCATTCAATAGCCAAAGGTACGTCAGTTTCAATAATTCTTATCGAATCTGTTCATCTCAGTCTCAGTATGTATGCCAAGCATTAAATATAACTTTAAGGCGAAGGTACATAGATAACATATTTACAGAGAAAATTATTACAAATTGGTGGCAATTGTAAGGCGCGTTCAAAATGGCCGACCGTTCTGCGGTCGCTCCGGCAGCTTCGGCGGCATATTCGGCACTGGTCGGCTATCAACATAAAAAGAAAATGATTAAAAATTAGAAAAAATGCCAAGACGAAATAATTATCTGGATTTTAAAAGTAAATTCTACAAAACATACAGAATTTACAAGAATGAAAAACAAATATTACAATAAGCATATAAGCTAAACGCAAAGCTTCAAAATTATTAGTAATTACAAATACGACATATATAGTGTTATATCATGCAAAAATTATTTATTTATCAATTTAATATGATTTAGATATTATATCGCATGCTGATAACGTACCAACTTTCAATAATTTTAAAAAGATTTCTTAGGTTAGCCGTAAATCGCCAAAACACATGCATATATCAATATCGTATTAAGGTAGGTCTATTAAATAATTTTTTCTTCGACTTGAAAGTTTTACTCTATAATAAGATTTATTTAATTTTAATTACATGTCTATTAGATCTGCATTTCATAATACGTATCGAAGCAAGCTAATTCAGAACAAGTAAGTTTATTTTACATCCTCTCACCAACTGTTTTAATATAACATTATACGTTACTAAATAAATATATAGGAATTAATCCAGCTAAATAACTATTTAATTAATAAATTATAGTATATGCGTATAACTATTTAAAAAAAATTCACGGAGATATTCAAATAAAAATAATAGCCACCAAACTTCAGATGTAAGTCTCGAGTATTTCTTATCCTTTGCAATTTATGCGACAGTTAAAACGTTATGGAAAAAAAATGAACACCGCACATTCGTTTACAAATACTGTATAACGAAAAACAGTGCGTCATTCCCAATCATCATCTTATGATTCATAGTATAATTTTAAACTAGTAGGTACAAAATCAGCTTACCTAATAACACACCCTCGTCATAACATCCACCTTTTTAAACGACACTGAAGGCAATTTTACAAACAAACAATCTACTGGAATAAATCAAACATCTTTAATACACATATAGCATTTAATTACACTATTTATACAGAGCATAAGATTAACAATATTCATAAACTATATCAAATCCAACAATCACTGGCTATACATTTTTCGATGGTACTAAACATTGTTAACAAGAGAGAGCAAAAACTTTACACGATTGAATACTTTTATACTAATATATCTGAATAGAAGAAAACCCAGCTACATTCAGTTAAATACTCCATCACGCTTAGGAACTCTGCTTTTGTTGCCTTTGAATATAAAATCGACGTCTCGTGAACATCTCGGCCATCATTTTTAAACAATCCTCAATGAATATTCATATTAATTTATTTATCCGATTATATAAGATCGATAAAGTTCAACTATCGATAAATGACGAGATCAAAATACTCAATAGCATATAGGAGAGTTCACGTTGTACCATCAATAAAATTTCTAATAATTGACCAAAGATATTGCTAACATCAACAATATAAAGATATAACTGCTTTGGTCTTAGCTAGCCATTATTATAAGTACGATAAGAAATTTATATATAAGTGGGTAATTTCTTAAAACTGTGTACATTACCAGAATATACTGGTGTATAATTTTTTATTACAACAAGCCGGGTATAATTGTAAATATCTTCATATATCAATATTTCACTCTCGAGAGTATAAATCGTTGTGAACTAGTAGTTCTAATCTACTGAAACAGCTACACACAGACGCGAAGTTCGTACAAGAACGACTGTAACTACATTGCTATATCTACGTGAAAAATTAATTAAAATGTCGATTAAAGCGACATTTAAAAATTAACCATTATCAATATACTGCCTATAAGTGCGGCCCCGAACTTCAATACTCAAGAAAAATATCTTTAGCGTTCTTTGACTATAGAATGTGACATTTGCAAATGCAACGGTAATTCCCCGGGCAGAGACGCCATAGACAGATACCGATGCGTTAAAGAGTTAAATAGACAATCGATTCGAATCGACAGTAGATTTAGCAAACAAAGTTTGTGTACTAAATTTGGTTCCTCTCTTAAAGGCTTGACCCAGATTTCAACCCCAACCCCCGTCCCCCCCCCCCCCCCTCATTATTCGGGTCTGCACTAAAGCATATAAAACAAAATGATATGATATCACCCGCAAACTGCGTATTGCTCGTAAACAACTCAACTACACACTTCAATACAACACGCTATCTGTTTTTTCTCCTACCGAATTTACAATTGAATAATATTACATCAACAATTGTTACAAAGTAGACATTTAAGCTTTTATATCGTGCTGTTGGAGTATATATATAAATTTATTGAATTAATTTTATATACTTTACATAATCGTGTGCACTGAATTATTTCATAATTAATACTGATCTCCCTTTCAAACTCATCGTTTTTCAACACAAGACATATTTTTTAAAACCAACTCGTAACGTAAAAACAGGCTAATAAAAATATTTGTGAGGTTTACTTGAGTATCATTCATTGTAAGAGGAATGTAACCAGAAGTGTATGTCATTTATAAAGGTAAGGTATAGACAATATCTGTTGTTAACCCATATGTGTGATCTTCAATATTGCTACATCGATTTCTACTAAAAAGTGTTCAGTTCAAGACTCAAATAATTAATATGTAAAGGGGAAATAATTTAAATTCATTTTAGTATTTATGAAACGTCAATAAAAATTATACAGGTCAACTTGAAATTCAAAGTATAACGGATTTTTAATAGAACACAGGAAAATCTTCGATTAGAAAAATGTTAAATATATCATTTATTAATACTAAATTTAAATAAAAGCCCTTCATTAGCATTACATTATACAGAATGAAATTATCAAACATTGTTTCAAGGTAAATATTTACATTAACATTATTTTTATTTACATAAAATTACTAACCCTGTTATGAAAAGAAATCATAGATAAAGGTAAACACAAATCAAACCAGAACTCAGTCACACGAGATTAAGCACAGAATACAGAAGCGTTTGAATGCCCTTTTTTTAATTAAAAATTATCACACAAATAGCCCAAACGGACTATAGCATTCTTATTAAACAATCGACGATTCGCATTATTACAAATTATGATATTAGAAAACGATCTCTATTTTTTTTATAATAAAAAAATCTAGTCAATGTAAAAGACTTCAAGAACGATTTATTTAGTTGACTATATAAACAATTAAAAATTCATAGAATTAAAAAAAATGTGCCTAGGCGTGTGATCATTAGTTTTGTTTATGACGTCATTGTGTCAATATCACGACATTATAGACACATCCATGTTTAGGTGTGTATCGATCAAAAACACTGTCACACTCATACAATATGTTAAAATAAACACATCACAAGCGTTCGAATGTGTGTGTATGTATAGTAATTTTGTTAGGATTAAATAAAATCATCTTAATATAAATTTCTTAATTATAACGAAAAAAATAAAAAACAAAATATAGCATTATGATTTAGCTTTCCAAATTATAATTACAAATATATGAAAAAAAATAGTTTAGCAAAAAATTTTTTTATTTACCTACATATATTTTCTCACGAATTCGTTTATAACTGGTCGTTTTGCCACTTTATTTCATTAATTACAGTTGTAATTAATAATTTCCATTATTAAGTATTGTAATTTGTATGTACTTTTTAGGTATAAGTATACATACATTTTGTTTTTTTATAAGCTTTGTTTCAAATACTGTTTAGTTTTATATCACACATTACGTTCGACAATACTCTTATGATAATAATAATTAAGAATTCAATGGACAAAACTCTTTCGAAATAAATGTTACCTTGAATTTTCCAGGTAACTTTGGCTTCCTTTTATAATATATTTTATGCGATATGTTTAGCTTATATACACACAAACCTAGTATGAAATATACTTCAGGTAGTTTCATTACATTAACCAATATTTCAGAAAACAAAATTTGGCACAGTTCAATACAAAAAAAGATATACTAGGTAATTCATATTAACACATACATTGTTATAATGCGTAGAAACGAAATCATTTAGTATTATTACAATAGAAACATTGAAATAATTTGACACATTTAAGCAGGTAAGTGAGAACACTGCAATGTTACGAGTGCATTGCGATGCGTACACACACGAAGTTGCGTTTTTACAAAGTAAAACGATTTGCTCAAACGGGAATGTTACTTACAAAGTTCACACACAAATATATCGTATAATCATTTACAGTCAATTTACAGATATAAAAGTAGAATTTTAGTGCAACACTCAAAATGTTTCTGATCCAAAAAGGACGACCAATATGTATTTAGTTTGAGAGAGTAAGAGAAAGTAGTGATAGATGTTTTAAAACGCGTAAATACTATCGCAGAAAGTGAGTTACAAACGTTTTTTATTTCATACTAGTTGTCCTGCTCTGATAATAAAAAACCTTGACAAATTATATTTACCTATTATATATTATACCTAGGTATATTATACCTTCCTTACGAATTACTTTATCTACTGGTAAAACCGCATGAAAATCCTTTAAGTAGTTTCTCGAGTTTATCGCGAGCAGACAGACAAACGGACGTGGCAAAAGAATGTTTTATATTATGTAATGATGCGGTGAACATTTTAAAATGTGTCAATACCGTTACGAAAGTGAGTTGCACGCGCTGTTTTATATTTCATATACGATGAACATTTTAAAACACGTGAACACCGTTGCGGAAAGTGAGTTGCACGCGCTGTTTGTATTTCATTAATATGTGCGGTGAACATTTTAAAACACGTGAACACCGTTGCGGAACGTGAGTTGCACGCGCTGTTATTTAATTCATATGTGCAATGAACTTTTTAAAACGTGTCAATGCTGTTGCGAAAGTGTGTTGCACGCGCTGTTTTTTATTCATATACGGTGAACATTTTAAAACGTGTTAATACCGTTGCGGAAAGTGAGATGCACGCGCTGTTTTTTATTACGGTGAACATTTTAAAACCCGTCAATACCGTTGCGGAAAGTGAGTTGCACGCGCTGTTTTCTCTTTTATGTGTACTGTGAACTTTTTAAATAAGTCCCTTAAGAGCACAGAGGAGGTTAAGTAGAACGGCGGTTATTGTTGTATCAGTGATCGTTTACTTGAATCTAGCGAAGGCGGAGCTGAGTTCGTTGATGGCGGCGTTGGTGACGGCCTGTCCGACCGCCTGGTTGATCTGCTGACGCATGTGCGGCGGCAGCTGGTTCACCGCGTTCCCCGCGCCCGCACCACCCCCTCCGCCCGGCCTCCTATTATAATACCTTGTTTCAGTTCAACTTTACAAATGCAAACAAGCAAAAAGGAAATGACAAGGTCACTGAAATCATTACAACTTTCATTAGTGTACAAAAAAACAACTTAAACATCATTTTGAAATATCGAGTAGATTCTGTAAAATGTACGTGCTCTCTCGAAACACAACTAGTTAGTACTAACCGATAAGCTAACGAATCCATAGTTTACCTTTTTAGGTTCAACTGAAACAAGGTACACACTCCTTACTCACTTCTTAATTATACATTACAAAAAAACACAATCAGGTACTAAAAAATAATTAAAAAATTCGACGTCTCACGCAGCTTCTCTGTAACATCATGGTGTTTTGGTAACTGTAACTGCCATAATTTGTTAATAAATAAAAAAAAAGCATTTACTCACTTTACAGGGTAACTGTGAACATCAATAATATTTCTTATTTACTTTACTTAATACTGCGTACTATAATAATGACGTCATTCATTACCAAATAACTTTCTGTGAGAACTTTTGCATTAGTCACGGCTAAACTCGTACTCCCAAATCCAAACAATCAGAAATTTAATGACCATCTGCTAATCAAATTCAAATAACCCGATTCCGACAATTAAGCGCTAATACAGCTTGATTCTCGCATTAAGAGTTCGTATTCGAGTATTATGTTACCAATTTTTAACGACTTTATAATACACATTTAAAAATCGTTTTAATTTAACTATCACAATCGACATATAAATGTAAAATTTATATTAAAATCATGTAATTATCTAAGGAGCCAAACTTTTACGTCATTCATTAAACATTAATTAATTCAATTTAAAGATTTTTAATATCTAATGTAATAATATTTATTACATCCCTTTATCAGAAAAATATTAAAACAATTAACCACTTTCCTTTGTCCTCTTTACATAATACTCGAATACCTCAGGTGTTCTCCGATTGAATAAAATTACACAAAGAAAACTACAATTAAATTAATACACCTCAATCGATAATTACAATCGAAGAACTGCATAACTTATTTCAATAAAAGAAAAAGGTTAACACAAATTTTAATAGTAATATTAGTAACGTAGATTATTGAAGATCACACACGGTATATACATTAGTTTTACAAGGAGCATGCAACATTTACTACTTTAGCTAAATTACTACATAGAAATCGTGTAATCGACGTATTTTACACAAGAAACCCAAAAATATATTTGTTTAGTACAAATTTATTATACATATCCGGCCTTATTTTTTCGATGATTCAATAATGCAATCTATGTAACCCATAAAATCTATCATCTCGTTAAATTTAAATCAATATTTATTTATTATCATTATTGTATTTATAATGTAATTTAGTTCATAACTGATTCGTTCCAAGGCCGCTTAAAAGAAAAACAATAAGTATTATTATTTATTACCGGTAACCTTTCACATATAGGTGTAATTATAAATCTCTATGAATTCAATAATTTTATGGAAGCAACTTCATTTCATACGTATCATAAGTATGTCTTTATTTATACGCTAATAATATTGTATATAACATATGTATATATAATTTAAATTTTGAATTTCATTTGTTAACTTACTACACTCGCTTTATGAGGAAACAGTTCGTTTTCATGTTTTATAATCAAGTTATTATAATTAAGTGCTGTAATATACACATACTAATATAAATAAATAGGAAACTAAACTCTCAAGTATAATAATGTAGCCACATATTTTCACAGTGGTTTAATTAAAATCGCATATAAATTGTCGATGACTGTTAAGTCAAATATGGTATAGTAAAAACGGCCATCAAGTAAATAAATGCAAACGAAATATTTATATATATAGTTATATTACTTAAATCCATTTAGAATTTTCATATAATCCTAGTAATGTACAATTTATCATAGGCAGTTACAATATTATGTACGTAACGTGATAGAATTCAAATCCAATGTAAAAATTCAACCCACGCGCGTATCAAATTTATTTTTATACGTCACCGACAAAAAAGAAACATCTCGTAACAAATTTAGCAAACCGTCGATATCTTAATTATAATCATTGACTAAAAAGTCGACTGTAACAAGTTAACAAGCCAAACGGAGTTAGTACCTTAAGTTCGTACGTAACTTAGTTAGTTAGTGCGTACACGCGCGCGTCGCTTCCGAGCCGCGCACGCTTAGCGCCGTCTGCGAAACAACCACACAACTTTTGCACTCTCTGTCTACCTCGACTACTAACTATGTCACTATAAAACCAAATCAACACAACAGCAGCAATCTACTATAATAATAATAAACCTTAAAACAGGTCTAACACGTTTACAACTTGCGGCTTTTTTCTTCGGAGTATTGACCCAGTTCACAAAATGCATACTTATCAATCTCAGTTTAATTTGATTGCGTATATATCCGATCGTTATAAATGAACCAATTATACAAGTAAATTGCCAGTAATCATGACCAGTTGTACCTTTCACCCCTGTTTATACCTCAAAGTTAATAAGATTAATAAATTATTTTTAAAAAGTACATTAAAGACATTTAGCAAGCATTATATTATACACATATATAACCAAACCGCAAATTATGGCCGTTACAATACCCACACAAATGTTTTAAACAGCAAAGCTAACAAATTGTTAACTGAGAGATTCCATAAGCACAACTAATATATCAAACCAGTTTGGTTCTGGTTCATCTATATATTTGATTCCAACACCATTTAGTATCCAATATAACTGTAAGAAATACTCCTAAACGAAACATTATACTTTTTA
Organism: Antheraea mylitta; assembly: GCA_014332785.1. NCBI lineage: Eukaryota > Metazoa > Arthropoda > Insecta > Lepidoptera > Saturniidae > Antheraea > Antheraea mylitta. The sequence continues at coordinate 8,233,003 of JACEII010000013.1, forward strand.
TTGACATTACGTCAATGAAAAATATAAAGTACGCAAAGTTAATTTAATTACGCTTTCGAGTCGACGCGTCTCCGCGTTAGAGTGATTCGCGTAATCTTATAGTGTCCTATATTACGTCTATAATGACACATTTGTAAAATCTAAGTCATTTCTTTACTAACGCAATGACATTCATTACTTGCACAGATAATTATATTCTTAGCAAACTCTTACTCTGGACAATTAGATTGTGAGAATGATAACTTCCAAAAACTCCAACACGTATATATGTTTTAAACGCATTAACATTTTGACTATAGACGGTATCGACTAACACAAACTGTTTGAAACTAAAATCGTATACAACGAAATGGAAAAATTAAGGGTTCAAAGATAATAAAAACGCCACTAACATTGCAATAAAGTTTGATTGTTTGACAGTTAGAATTAGAAAAATTAAGTATATTGAAATATCAAATTAGTTTTATCGATTAAAATAAGGGATAAAAATCAATTCAGTTGGATAAAATCAGCGACAACACTTTGTCATTGAATAATTTAGAGACATTTAATTTCACACATTGGATGTAATCTTTGCCCTGTTAACTCTGTCTTGCTATAACAGCTACTGGCACACCATTCAAATATCATACTTTTGCGATAGTTACAACATTACACTCTACTTTACGCGTTAATATGCAGAATCTATACTTCTCTATACCCTATAAAATGTATGTGGCCATGAATCTAATTACGCAAATACATACATAGAAACTGACAAATTGATTTATAATTTGTTTATAATTTGATGTATAATGACAGAAGGTTGTGGCTTAAAATATCATGTGGCATAAAGATTAACTGTTGGAGTTTTTGGGGGATCTTGGAATGTCACATATTGAATTTATATTTTATTCATAATTTTGTGTTATATGATTCTGTAATATTCATGGTGTTTTACGTAATATAGATTGATTATTGTGCACAAGTGAAGTGGATGGGAAGTATTACCACGGAGCATGGATTTTAACTTACCATAGATATTCTCTAGAGAGTTCTAACGACATTGAAATGATTGCAAAACTTGTAGAATCTTTACCTACTTGACAATGGCAGTAACAATGTACTAGGAATTGGTTATAAAAAATAATTGGTCACCTGTAAAGTTGGTTTATGGAAGTTAATTCTACAAGCGCATCGATAGCACGTACCCTCGTGTGAAGCCCGCGCGCATTTAGTTACCTACCTCGCGTAATTACTGGTGCTCAATTGATTTAAAATCTTTACATTGTGATCTAATTATGGATAAGTGTAGAGGCTGTAATTCTGCCGTAAATGACATAGTACAGTGTAATTCCTGTAAAAAACATCTCGGGTATTGTTGTGCCGGCATTACCGAGCAGGGTTACCGTAAGCTCGGTACTGACCGCAGGGCAAACTGGAGGTGCCCTCAGTGCAAGGCCGAGTCGTCAACTCCACAGGCATCTCAAACGGACCTAGATACCATCATGAGCGAGCTACGGGACATGAAAAAAATCCTGATCGGCATCCCAACTATGTTACAAGACATTAAAATTATCAAAGAGGAGTTAATCGATGTGAAAAAATCCTGCGACTACAATAGCGACAAGCTGGATGACTACAGCTCGCGTCTACTATTAATGGAACGAAAAGTACCCGATTTTGTAGCCACCAGCGAGAAAGTTGCGTCACTGATGGCTGAATTATCTTCGCTCAAGGACGAGCTCGCTACAAAAGACCAACTTCAGCGCCTTAATAATGTCGAAATTAAAGGAGTACCCTCGAAAAATAACGAAAACTTATTCACTATTTTAAACAGCATATGTGATACTATCGCCTACCCAGTGGATAAACTAGCTGTCAACTACATAACTAGGATCCCAGTCTACAACTCCAATGAAAAATCAATTATAGTTAACTTTAATAATCGTTACCTCAAAGAAAATCTAATGGCAGCTGCTCGAGCCAAGAAAAATATCACCGCCAATGACATCGGATTCCACGGAAGCACTCAGCGTGTGTTTATTAACGATCACCTGACTCCGGCGAACAAGAAATTGCTGACTGCTACGAAGAAAATGGCGAAGGATCAGGGTTTTCAGTTCGTCTGGGTCTCCGCTTGCAAGATATTAGTTCGGCGCGACAGTACATTCCCAATTATAAACATAAAATCAGAAAAAGACCTCTCGAAATTATCGAAAACCTAATAGCTACTCCCATCATTGCTTCTCCAGCTCTATTTTTATCAATAAACTTTAATCATGCAGATATGCACAGTCTACTTACCTATTATACATGCTCGTCATCCGGTATCTGTGTCTCGTGTTGCTGGGTGGACATAGGTGTAAATTTCTTAATAGAACCTCGTCAAATTTATTATTGCACGCTTTACGGTTTATCCACGCTCCTAGCAGTTAATTTATTTACTCAGGCTCGATTACGTTATATAACGTTATACGCAATACAACCCATATTTTTGTTATCTGCATCGCTATTGCTTTATACCTACATAATTGCTATTCATGGTCAATATCGCATAGAATATCTTTCATTTTGCCAATTAAATATAATAATTGCTGTTTCATTACTTCTTTATAAAAATGGTTGCGCTTAGCTTATACTATCAAAACGTTCGCGGACTACGTACTAAAACGTGTGAGTTCCATAGAAATGTATGCTTAAACTCGTATGATATAATTTCATTAACTGAGACATGGCTTCTTGATAACATAAACAACTGTGAGATGTTTGATTCTAGATATTCAGTTTGGAGACGAGATCGTAATTATGAGAAAACAAAGCAAACCAAAGGTGGTGGAGTGCTCATAGCCGTACGCCGAGACTTGACGGTGGTCGAGAGGTGTGACTGGCGGAGCTCTGCTGAGGACATTTGGCTCACTGTATCGTATAAGAGTAAACGACCACCAGTATCCTACAATATTCATATTTGTGTACTTTATTTATGTGCAGAGAATAATGGCTATTCTTATAATCAACAATTTAGCAATTTTTTGGATAAACTACACGAAATAATTATATCGCAACCCTTAGATAAATTTATTATATTGGGCGACTTCAATCTGAAGGACTATATTACTTGGAATACACAAGCTGGAACCTCTGAACTAATCCCAACCATTATAAATAGGTGTGAGGTGGTAACCAACTTTATAGATATCCTAAATACGTGCAACTTAAGTCAATATAACGGCGAAACTAACATCAACAATAGAATCCTCGATTTGGTTCTATCGAATGATTCACTTACCGTGTGTTCTTGTCATAACCCACTTGTACCAGAAGATGACCACCACAAATCTCTCTGCCTTCAAGTGAAATTTATTGAAATACACAATCTAACTGAAAAAAGTAGTTCCTTGTTCTCGTATAATAAAGGTGATTATGCGCAATTATCCAATGTACTTGATGATTTCAACTGGGACTGCCTAATGAGTTCAGTGAATTTAGACGATGCTGTTAATTTATTTTATAAAAAAATATATGAATTTAGAGATAATTTTATTCCCCGCAGGTCAATTAAAGATAGTTTCCACCCACCTTGGCATCGTCCACCGCTCAGAAAAATTTTGAGAGAAAATTTAAATATCATTCCAAATATAAAATATACGGTAACTTATCGGATTACAAATCATTCTCATTACTGAGACAGCGAGCTATTGATCTTGAAGCAAAGTACTTCAAAAGTTATCTAACTGAAATTCAAAATTCTATAATTAAGAATCCGAGATCTTTTTGGTCGTATGTCAAATCTAAATATCAATGTAATGCTTTTCCTAACTTAATGAAGTACAAAGATCGATGGGCAAGCTCTGGTGAAGCCATAAGCAATCTCTTTGCTGAATACTTCCACTCTACCTTTCTACCACAGTCCAATTATCAAGTTGACAACTCCAATAACAATTCTAATTTAACGGAGAGCTCTGTGTCTCATCTCTCGAGCATTGTGGTATCATCAGAATCTGTTTTCAAACAACTGAAGTCACTTGACCTAACCAAGGGTGCTGGGCCTGATCTAATCCCGCCAGTATTCATCGTTAATTGTGCTAAATATTTAGTTAAACCGCTATGCCTACTTTATAAGCGATCTATTAACGAAGGTTATGTCCCTAGCATCTGGAAATCGGCCTTCGTTACCCCGGTTCATAAAAAAGGTAACAAAAGTGACATTGAAAATTACAGACCGATCTCTAAATTATGTATATTTGCCAAAATTCTCGAACGCTTGGTATATAATCAGCTATACTCTGCACTTAAGTGCTCATTCAGTGACTATCAACATGGATTCCTGAGGAAACGTTCAACAACATCCAATTTACTCCTCGCAAGTGACTATATTAGTAGTGGTATGGATAAAGGCTCACAAGTAGACGTCATATACACTGACTACAGCAAATGTTTTGATCGTATAGATCACGTAGTGCTACTTAGGAAGCTGTACCGTGCCGGCATTCATGGTGACTTATTTCGGTGGTTCTCATCATATATTGAGAATCGTACTCAAGCAGTGGTCTTGTCTGGATTTAAGTCGAACTGGATGTCTATACCCTCAGGAGTGCCCCAGGGATCTTTGCTTGGCCCGTTGTTATTTACAATATTTATCAATGATATCAATGAATGCTTCTCTTACTCCAAAATATTACTTTTTGCCGACGATATGAAAATATTAAAAACCATCAAAACAACAGAGAATGTTACTGAGCTCCAATCTGACTTAGATCGATTTGATTCTTACTGTACTACAAACAAACTCGACTTAAATATCTCTAAATGTTTTACTATATCCTTTTCCCGTAAGCTTACTATTATCAGAAATGATTATAAAATAAGGACTCAAACAATATCGCGTGTCACATCCATTAGAGATCTAGGTATCCAGTTCGATTCTCAGTTACTGTTTGATCAACATATTGATAATATTATCAATAAATCTAATAAAGCTATGGGATTTATAATGAGAACTGCCGCTAAATTTAATAACCTAAAAGCCATAAAAATTCTATATTGTTCATTCGTACGCAGTAACCTTGAGTATGCGTCTCAGGTTTGGAACCCACAATATAACGTTTATATTAATAGAATTGAAAACATACAAAAGAGATTCTTGCGATATCTTGACTATAAAGCTAAATATTATTCAATAGATTACTATGATAGATGCAAACATTATCATTTCTTACCTTTAGAAATAAGGAGGAATATTAACGATGTAACCTATTTAATGAATATAGCTAATGGTGCGGTTGAAAACCCAGAGCTGTTAGCTAAAATCTATCTGCGCACCAACCAGCTGAATCTTAGACGGCGACCTCTTCTCAGCAGACCGTCAGCTAATAGTAACTATCGACGCAATTCCTTTTTTTTGCGTGCACCTGAAAAATTCAATAAACTCTCCACCACGCTTGATATCGATTTGTTCTGTACCAGCAGCACGACGATAAGATGTTTGATGGCGAAGCAATTTTTCGGCGAGTGAAGGCTGGATATGTAGATATTGTTCTACCTAAATAGTCATTTTTCGTCGGACACACGTCAATCGGCTAAAATGACCTGTGGCTACTTTTTCCCTTATAATTTTATCCAACACCCTACCCTACTCTTTACCGTTATTTTACAATGTAAAGAAAAGTTGTTATCGGTGAAGATTTGTAATTGGCAGTGTTTTCATCTAATGTTTTTCATGTAATGTATAAACGTAGCTGTAAATCTTCCTAAAATGAATAAAATAAAAAAAATAAATAAAAAAATTAATAACGACTGGGACGCATCGCCCAATGGAGTGGAAGAGGGATAGATGCGTCACAACGCTAACGTTTACGAAGATCGCGCCTCTCTATGGCTTGTTCCGCGCTCTCGCTTGCACCGAGCGCTCAGACGGAACGTGACAATGAGTCCTGCTTTTCGTGCGTGCAACCGACGTTCATCGATTTATAAGTTATCACGTCGAGTTTTTGGCGGGATCTTGGAATGTCATGTAGTGTTCTTTATATTTCATCCATAATCTTGTGTTATTTGGCTCTATATTGTGTAATGTTGGTGGTGTTTTACGTAATATAGTTTGGTTATAGTGCACAAGTGAAGTGGATCAGAAATAATACCACGGAGGATGGATTCTGACTTGCCACAAAAACTCCCAGGAAAGTTCTAACAAGACTACCATCATCTTGTTAGTTCAATGAAATTATATCAAGAAACTTGTAATATCGTTACTCACTTGACAATGGCAGTAATAGTCTACTAGAAGATTGGTTGCCAAAAATAAAATAGAAGAAGTTATCATCACATCATAAACTCTATAACGGAGATGCTACGACTCGTACGTTATAAAGGGTGGGAATTGTAGGAATGGGGATATACGTTAGCAAGGTTTTGATACATTTTGTACTCACGTAGGTATGAGTGGTGCGGGCAGCCCTGCGCCGGGGAGGGGCCGCCCGGCGGGGGGCGGAGGCGCCGCGCCTCCAGGTCGCGACGGCAGCGGGGGAGCGGGACGACCTGCACCGGCGCCCGGTGGGGGCGGAGCACCTCGTTGCCCCATTGAAACTATAAATCAGTGCAACAAATAAATTTATCATTAAATTTATACTTATTATACTAGCGGACCCAGTGGACATTGCCCTGCGTTGATAATAAAAAGAATCTAAAATTCAAGCGCAGCGCCACGTATCGGATCCAATTATGAATCTAAAGCATTTGTGAATCCACCTAAACACACATAAAAAGTTTCATCAAAAGTTGTCCAGCTGTTTAGGAGTCCTGTCACATACAAAGTCAAAAAAATTGTTGAACTTACATCTATAAAGATTGCAATTCCGTTACAAAGTAAAAAAAAAAAAAACACGATTTCGTAGTTTTTTTTTTATTCAATAAATACCTTTAAACGAGCAATTCTTGTATACTGTTATATATTCAGGATCTCGGAAACGGCATCATCTAATTCCGTGAAACTTCGTATGTAGGTAGTTTTGGGGACGATAAATCGATCTAACGTAACGTTTTAAAAGTGAGTTTTCATGCAATGAAAAAATATAGCTAGAATAATAAGCAAAATTTCGTTACCATTGTCAAAACCAAAATAGCTCAGATGGAAATCGGCTACTTCGAAAATTCCTGTAACCCCAGTTCGAATCCGAGTAACAGCAAAAGAGATATCTTATTTTTTTCTATATATAAAATACTAATTTTATATTTTAATAAAGAACCGAGCTAGGCTCCGTCGCCCAGGTACTAATCCTTTATATTTAAATTCTTATACAGTTATTAACGCAGCAAAGAATATTATTAATGCGTCATGTGGGGGTTATGGCATACCTTGTTGTACGGGCGTGGCGCGTCTCGGTCCCCCGGGCGAGGGCGGCGAGAGGCGCGGGTTGGAGTCGAGGCGGCTCTCGAGCCAGTCGTTCTTGACGGGCGGCGGGACAGGAGTGCTCACGGTCGCCATCGACACGTCGCCGATTATACGCAACGCCTCCTTGCACGCGTGGTACATGCGGAGCATCTCCTCGCGTTTCAGCGCCTCCTCCGGCGACTCTTCCATCATTTGAGACTGAAAACGCACCTATATGTCACTAACCCATACAAACACTATTTCATTATTATTACTTCTAAACTACGTAACGGATTAAAAAAAACCAATGGTATTGTAATCAAGTCGTAAAAACATTTTTGAAACCCATTGTTTTATTGACTATACTTTTTTTTATTGTTAACGTGGGGAAATCCTTTATGGATACGCCACCCTCCCGGGGGATAGAGTGGGTTATGTCCGACTCCCACGGACTAAAACCCCACGGTGTACCGTCCGCCTCATTATAGGGGCAGCCAGGAGTCGAGCTTGCTCTCAAACCTGAAAAACTGCCTCTGGTTCTGATTACACCTGCTTGATGGAGACAAAGCTTCGCCGGACTAATGAATCGAGCGCTTATGGCGCTCAACCGTTTGACAACAAGCTCAAGGGTGCCAAAGTAGCGTTGAATGCAACAACGCGAATCTCACTAAGCTAATCATACATACACAAATTAGTGATGCACACACGGGTACCAGTATGTATGCCTCACCAACTCAAATATGTATTTGTGTCTGTCAAATTGGCTTAGCTAAACTAACCGACTTCGAAGAACCATAAAAAACAATAAAATCTTTCCACGATATGTGTACATGGCTGTGTGTATGCACGTTTGTGGGGGTGATCCGTGTTGTATGTTTTAAGCTAGTAAATAAAAATATTCAGTGTCACTCTATCGGGCTAGCAGGGTGCTCGAGAGTTCCACTCCTGGGAATCAAACCTAGGCTTGAGCCGCTGCCGAGGGCGAACGCGACGAGTGTCAGGGAGCAAAATTCACCGCCAAAAGACGGCGATGTGATCTGTAGTTACAATGGCGCGGGCACGCACACGCTGTTTGTAGAGTCAGAAGCGTACTGATATTTCGCTGCTGTTGTTTTATATCGCGTGACGTCGGGTATGACATCAAATAATATACACACATCACATAAAATGGCTTAGAATGGCTTACGAAAAATTCCAAGCCGGTATATGTTCATCTCCTAACGATAACCCATAATTATTCTCTTAAATATTATAAATTAACGGATTATTACCAATATCGTTTTCATCTTTATTCAATTAAATATTACAGTTATATTGGACTAAAATCTACAATATACGAATTCAGCGAGTATCGTAGAGGACATTATGATAGATTTAAAATTATGTGCGACATGTAAAAGTTGCGTGGCGAGATTTATGAAACGTCAATATAAAACTGGAGCAAAATGTTAGTAATATAATAAATACCTGATCACCCGAAGCGTACAAATGCGCAAGCAGCTCTCCATTTATGAAATCTTTGGCGTTGTTTATGATCATCATCATAATAGTCTTCGGCACGAGATCTCTCGTCGTCTTCGTTACAATACGCATGTACGAATCGACGAGGTTGCGAATCGTCTCGACCTGTCGCTCCAGCTGAGGATCCATGCTGCTGGTACCCGTCGTATCAGAGTTCTGGAAAAGAAATAAACACAATCAAAATACCTCAACTCCCCATAAGAATCATTTAATGTATGAACGTGAAACTACATTACAAGCTTGTCTCATCATTTGATAAATCGTTATGATAATAGTGCGCGTTAAAACAAAAGCAAAAACAAACGCTCTACTATTGAGTTATATGTATAGTAACTTATTATTAATACTGTTCACATACGAATGTATCATATACTTAAGGATAAATTAATTTAATATTAACCTCTTTGATAGCATCCTTTATCGCTAATGTTACTTCCATACCTGTGTGTATCGTCACAAAATTTTGTCTATGGTCGCAATATATTTAGGGGAAAACATTATAAACTACCTTACAATATATCAGACTGTGTTAAGATAAAAAAAGAGGGAAGAAGGAAAAAGATGAAAGGGATTTGGAAACGCTAATTTTGAATTATTTATTCAAACGACAAAGATATGGCCTCTGTTATTCTGCTCCTTTATCGGTTAGGTTACTTAGTTTTAGCGCTACAAATAGCCGATGCTTCGACAGATATGGAACTGGCATAGTACTAACTTTTACATTATTAATTTGAAACTGAATATATATTAAATTTTAATCTCTAACCATTTAAAAAGTTATGTACATTGTGTGAAACAGTCTTTGAAAAAAGGAAGCACCTGCTTTTTAAGAAAATTAACTTCCTGTTCTAAATCAAAAGATTTATTTTTGTGTACGTGAAATGGAAGTAGGTGCAATGTCGCCAACATTAGCTGTCACTGCAGCCTACAACTACATACACCATAATAAAATATCAAACAGAATATCCAGAGAAAACAACTTAATGAACACACCGAAAACTTTACCGAGTGTAAATAATGTTTTTTTTTTAATGTACCAGAGACGATAACTTATTTTTTCTAACAGCGTTGTTTTGTTGCGATCTGTTGTTGTTGTAGTCGCAGGCAGCCTTGCTTAATCGAGGTCGATGAATAAGTTGCTGATTAGTGTTGGAATATTTCGAGTGTGCACTGGCACAATCAAGGTCACACATGTTGTACACTCTCGGCGAAAGAAGAATCGTCAAATTCTCGTACAATGTAGATATTATTGTATGAACGTGATAGCTTTGGCATGCGTGTTAACTACATTGTTTATGAAACAAAAAGTCATAAACAACTAAAAACAAGAATATATAATCCATAATAAGAGTTTTTAGTTAAGCTCAAACACGATTTATTTATAGCATGTATTGTTTGCGATTGTATTAGTCCGCCTGCAAACTATTCCAATAGCTGTTATAAAATTAAAAAGTCAATTTATTTTTCATATGATGCAATTTCTACAATTCTCACCAAAATCCCAATAAATATTCAAATAATGAAATTGTGCTCAATATCAAACAATATAATAATATCAATAACTCAACCAAAACCACAATATACAACAAGTGATTGAATAAAGAAATCTTCAACTCCGCCAATAAAAAAAATCTACATGCATCCATGATAGTATCGAGAAATCTGACACCTGGTTGAAAATACGGCATTTTTTGAATAATAAAAAATACAGCATACAAAAGCCTTAAAATTCGAGTGACTTACTCTTCCGCTATTTCCACCCAAACCGAGGGAAGCCAGTAATAACTAAAAATAAAAAACATAAACATGCTAAAACAAAGAGGAAAACAATGAAATAATAGAAAAAGACATTTTTTTTTTTTTGCTAAAAGTAAACATAATTTCACAGGAACAAAATAATAATAACCACTCTCTTATTATGGATAACAAATATATATTTATCTATTTTGAGTTAGAATCATATTGGTTAATATTTTTTATGACATCTTCTTTACATACAATTATTCAACATGCTCGTGTTGACTCTTGTGGAAAAAAATAGCACTCTACATGCCTCAGACTATATGTTCACGAATGGATTTCAACAAAGATACACAATGAAATGTTACACGAATGACACTAAACTATCCGAAAACACACACAACATACACTTAGAGATATATATTCTCAAAACTCACTTCTATTTACATATATAAAATAATTAGACCACAAACACTATATGTGATGTATGTATGTTCTTAGGTGTGTTTCGTGAAACCTAAAAAAAAAACAAACCTCGGATCCTTCACTCTGTATAGCATGACAAAATTAAAAGAAAATATAATACACAGACATACATATACAATGTTATATCAAATATATGTAAAATTACACATAATATTAGTTATATTGACCCTTAAAGCCCAATCACTTATTTTTGGTAAGAAAAAAAAAATTGGGTTAGGTAAGTAACAAAAATAACCCTGTAAATTTGACAAATTTCGTTTTCGGAATAAATAATTTCCTCCAAAAAACAAATAACATTTTCATACAGTTTGCATTTAAGGGTTAACGGATTCGCTAATAATGTCACTGTATCCATGGATACAAAATACCATATTACTATCAACTAATATTTCATAATCATCTTAACCTATCCCACCTAATTAGGGTTGGCCAACGTGCTTTCCTCTGTCACTCTCCCCTGTCCAGAAGTCTTTTCAGTATTAACACTTTTATATACATACAATTTTCGCACAATATATTCATACCTTTTTCGGTCTCTCTCTAATCCTATATCCATACACCTCTATGCTCAAAACTTTCCTAATTACATGACTTTCATCTCTTCTCATAATATACCTGTATCATGCTAACCTAGTACTTCTCAACTTCTTTGTGACTGGTACTATTTTCAAACTAGCTCTGATATACTCATTGTTGATCTTATCCATTCTGGTTACAACCATCCACAGTATAAATATAAGAGACAGTATGGTAACTACTTACAAACACTCGAAAATGGCACACTCACATAAACATGCACATTGCCGAGATCCCTAAGTGGTTTTCACAGTGCTGTCCATAGAGTAGTACCTTTTAAAACCTCATGTCGATGCGCATGTTTGTTTGCGTGTGCCGTTTTCGAGCGTTTGTAGGCAGTTTCCGTTATACTGTGACACAACCATCTTAACATTCGCATCTCTGCCACATGTATTATTTTCTCCTCTGTCTCTTTCCTACCACACTCATATTCATATAACACGACTGGTCTTATTATAGTTGTATACTCTCAATGAATATATGTCGTCTTAAATAGAAGTACACCACATTGAGGTAGACTTCCAAAGTCAATAGATAAATGTCATAATCAGTCAATAAAATGAATATATTCTTTTTCAATCCCAAACACTCATAATATTAGTAACTAGCCTCTGCCCGCGACTTCGTTCGCGTGGAATAGATACACTAACATGCAGCAGTTCTCAAAAGGAAAAAAATTTTTCAACATTTTTCATCTGTGCTCCGCTCCTATTGATCTTAGCGTGATGATATATGATGATATAGCCTATAACCATTATAGATGAATGAGCTATATAACATTGAAAGAATTATTCAAATCGGACCTGTAGTTCCAGAGATTACCCCCTACAACGCCACAACGCCACAACATCACAATGTCACAAACTCACAAACTTTACCTCTTTATAATATTAGTATAGATTAAAATGTATGTCACATTTTACTAGTTTTTTAACTTTAAGATCACTTGCATAATAGAAATCACAATTCTTTTCCTATTTAATATATCAGATATACATCAAATGCATAACATGACTATCGGATATTTACGAACCCAGAAGTGCAATATATAAAGCTATATTATATTAAGCTTGAGTTAATATGTTATAAATATGCTAACATCTCATAAATGCTTATATAACAAAATGGGTAGGGCAATAAATATTTGTTCTCTGTATTATAATTATGTTTACCTCATCACCGTTGGCCGCCTCGGATGTCTTTTCAGGGTAAACACCAGCACGAAGAAAGGATGCCTTCCAAGAGTCAACGTCATCTTGTGTCTCACAGGACAACTCGAGCTGCTTGTAATCCTAAAATAATTATTCCATCTATACATATTTATAACGAGAATGTCAATCTAACATGGCTGTACTTTTTCGATTTTTGTGAAAGAATTGTTCCAAGTGTCTAGGAATAAGTAATAAAATACATTTCAATTTATTTTTTTTATTTGAAATATGTATAGGCGAGGGTAAACCTGATTGTTAACGTGGCGAATCAAAACACGAAATTCGCACAACTAACGACATACTGATACATATGTATATGCCCACCTCACCGCACCTCCCCGCACACCGTGCGGCATGAACATATTATACTTGCCAGTAATAAACTAGCTACACTCTAAACCTGTTGTCTCATTTACGTAAAGACACTTCACATACTCAAAAACATTTGCAACCCTATCTATATATACATAAGATTCAAACTGTTTTGCCGGCCACGACGTTCACTAGTGTTACGCGGCACGCGGAGACGACCGAGCGCCTTTTGATATATGCCGCCAAACACACCACACCTGTGCTTAACTGATTTTTTGTATTTTGTATTTAATAAAAATGAGTATTTATGTAATAAAATAAATAGACAATAATTATTTTATGGAACAAGTTTGTAATGCTTTATCTTTTCATTATGCCATAACTGATTCCTGTCGTAATCTGTTTTTTTTGTACTGTTACAACTTTAAAAAACAATTTCGATGTATCACATCTGCCAAGCGTACCGTTACGGCTCAATTTTTTTACACAAGGTTTCACGCGGATGAAGTTTCGAAAAGGACATTTAACATGATCCTATATTTTGAAATCAGGGTCTCAAAAAGTCAGCCAATGATTTTATTGCAAATGTAGTTAATTTGAAAGACACATAAGTTTTTTTTTACGAAACACCAACGAGATTAACAGGAAATGTTAAAAACAGTGTACCTTATATACATTCCTGCCTTCGGGGTTGAAGAGTGCGAACATGTGCCGGCGCGACATGAAGCCCTGTTCCAAGTCCCGCAGTTTGAGCCCGTCCAGTGGCAGCATGTATTTCTTCTCTCGCTCTTCCTCATCCTTGTACCATGAGATGCTCTCGGACGTCAATACAAACCAGTAGTCACGAGACCCACCTGAAAAGACACGAAAGTATCAATAATAACCTAAGTTATTATTAGCCGTATTACTATTGACTAAATCGATGGTGTTACTAATGACCTGAAACGCCATTGGTCGACGTTATCGGCCGCTCGTGAGTCAACTGAAGGCTATAAAAGGCGAGTCGGTCGAGTAGTCCGGTGAAGCTGTAAAGGCCAAAAAGTAAAGGCCAGTAGCGTAGTCAGTTCGAGAAAAAAAAAGGCTGGCAACGTATTTGCGACTCTTCTGATGTTGCTGGTCTCTATTGACGATGGTCATCACTTAATACCTGTTGACCCACCTGTTCATTTGCCTCCTATTATATAAAAAAACGTGCTTCTTTCTCGTGGGGGAACAGCGGCCAATCCGTATCGAGTATGGTATTTAGCTGTGTTCAGTATTTTGATTCGATTGAATTGATTTTGCTAATAACATTATCTAGAAACCATACAAAATAGTTACATGGACTGTGACAGTATATACATTTTTGAAGTAGAACTTTTTATGGCATAGTAGGGAAATAATTGCATAAGTAATGCAAATGCAATTAAAAAATTGCATTACTTACGCGTTAAACGTAAGGTATGTTTCAAGATGAGGTAAACCCATAGATATCACACTATATGTATAACATCGAGACATGTAAGTTTTTTTTTCGAACTGACTACGCTATTGCGTGTGCGTCGTTCTTAATTGTACCGCGGTTCTATAGGAAATAACATTACAATGGGACAATTTTTTTCATAAGAATCAAAAAATACAAACATGTTAGATTTACATTCTTTTTATACATATAAACATCATCTATACATGTAGATGATGTTATTTTCTAAACAAATTCTTGTAAGAAAGAAAGTAATTAATAGAAAAATGTCCAAACTCACCCTTCATTATTCCCAGATTGTGTATACACATGTATCCTTTCCTTATGACTTGATTGCCGAGAGCGCGATGGGACTTTGTTGCGTTCTCAGACTGATTCTGAGCACTAAGAAGAAAAACAATTATTATATAAAATGAAGGAGCTACTATTGACCTGTGTCCGTGCTATTGACTATTTCAGGGACTTACTAATGACCTAATACACCAGTGGTTGAACTTATCGGTTGTTTATGCATCTTGACACTATTTACCCCGTTTCGAGACAAGATTGGTTGGACATATGGCTGGTCATGTAACTTGATTATTGGCCGTCAGCATTGGCTGAATGTCTTAAAAGGCGACCGACTACAAGACACTGGACATCCTCGCTCATACAGTTTGACTAGTGACATCTACAGATAATTCGTCCTAACTGTAATCAGTATTATCTTCATGTATCAGCTAACATTCTATTCAATGCTCTTGGTGGATTTATTCATACAATCATAACCATAACGTCACTATCGATGACATCATACTTCTACATGGACGCCATTTTTATTTCTGCCCCGACATATACGGGTAATATTTCACACAACGTAATAAAGACTATTATAATAAAATATTAACAAATATGAATAACTTCCATTTAAAAGACATTAATAAATGCAGTGAAAACAGTTTTGAAATAGTGTTTCGTAAAATTTAATTGAAATAAAATTACCCCTTGGCCTGTATTTACTTTAAAAGAAGATGTGTTCTTTCCATGACATGGTTCAATAATATCCAAGGAATTCTTTTCTTTCTATCTATTATCTATACTAATATTATAAAAAGGTAAAGTTTGTAAGTTTGCGTTGTAGGAGGTAATCTTAGGAACTACTGGTCCAATTTGAAAATTTTTCAGTGTTATATATAGCTCATTTATCAAGGAAGGTTATAGGCTATATATCATCACGCAGACCGGTCTAATCCAATAGGAGCGGAGCACCAATGAAAAATGTTTCAAAATCGGGATTTTTTCCTCTGAGTTTCCGCTGCGTTTTAGCGTTAGCCAATAGTAACTATTACTACGCGAACGAAGTAGCGGGCAGGGGCTAGTCATCTATATATCTATTTTTACATACTTGGCGAATCCAATGAAGTCCTCGTGATTGGTGTTCATGTAGGCTAGTTCACAGTCAATGAGTAACACCAACTGGTCCTTGCACATTTGTTCACGCGAGCGGACATGAGACATTATTATTCGCTCAGTCTCCTCGCGCAGACGCGGATAACGTGACATCTTTAAACAAATCATTTTTTTTTTAATCTGTACATATAAATAAAATATATGTGTCTGTTGTTTGTCCGGTCAAATCACAGAAATGGTTAAGTCTATTTTAACCAAACTCTTAGGCTGTATATGGTTAGATAGAAGCCTTTTCAGAGTATTTTATAATACATTATACTTAATTACCCTTAGGTATAGGACCTACTCAGTAGTAATAAAATTGATAAAATGTAGCTAGAAATCGGTAAAATTAATGATTAAATTAATTCAGATAAACACACAGGTTTATCTTCATGGTTCGTCTATAACCACACAAATGAAAATATTTTTGGAGGAACATTTATTGTTTGTAAATCTGAATAATGTCAACAAATAACCAAGGATAATACATAGAGAATAACATAATATTAAACATGAAACTATGTAATATCACTTATTAGACTATATTAAGGTAGATCAGAGGTTCCCAGACTATTTTCTTACAGATCACATTCAAAATTTAACTGGTTCCGGTAGACTTTTTACTGGTATTAGCATGAATGGGTCGGCTCACCCGAGTAACAGTGCTTGCATTGTTATGTTTCGTTTGGTCAGTGAGAACGCCGGAGGACCATCTACCCTTCCCCCAAACACAGGCTGGCAACGCACTAGCGACTCCCCTGGGGTTGCAAGTGTCTATGGAGGGCGGTGATCATTTAACATCTGGTAACCTGTCTGTTCGTTTGCCTCCTATGACGTAAAAAAAACCCCCTTGCAGCTACATTTCTACCATATACCCAAAACTTGGCAAAAAATGTGAACAAATTCCAGAAACAAACGAGTAACATTTATCCTTGGTATTCCTATTTATATTGGAGAGAAATCAAACAAGTTCATGCAAGATTTGCTAGTCTCAACACGACACTCTGAATATTTGATGTGCCTACACTGATATGAAGTCAAGCCGAAATTTTAATTCTTCACTATCGAAAGCAGATAAACTTTCATGGACCCCCACTTACGAATTGTGAACATCCTTTTTTTTGTCACTCCAACTTAGACCCCTGTCGAGTGTCCCGTGGACCCTAGGGGGTCAACCTAGACCATTTTGGGAACTAAGGTTATAGATTATTCAAGTTAAATTAGACACTCCATAACTTACCCTTTCGGTGCAAATGCGTACGACATTAGATAGCTCCTGTACCACCAAATCAACACATTTAAGACAAGGCTCTTTTAGTCGTGTGATCTGTTTCTTTACAATAGCCTCAAACGCCATATCGGGTGTAAACAAACCGACCTGTTAGAAAAACGATTTCATTTGAAATGAATATATGAAAATAATATTAACTTATTTTGAGAAATATGTTGCATAATTTTGATTATCTTCTGTACTAACTTATTTCACCGATTACGAAATTTAAATTAATGAACTATTTGGAGAATCAGAGAGCATGAAATTTTGCTAAAGAGTTCCCTATATAGTCGGTAAAAATATGGTTTTTCATTCATTCCTCTCTAAAGAGAATATAAATAGGGCGTTAAAAATTCCCAAAATTTTGCTATTGGGAAATTTTATAATTATTTTATATATCTTGCATGCAGATTGTAATAGAATTTGTTTTTTCTTTTACATTGATTTATCACCCAATCTACATTAATACCCTTTCAAGATCGTAACAAATTTAATAAGATATTATACTAGGTCACAATTGATGACAAGATATAAGCAGATTGACAGAGCTTGAAAAAGTGGAGACTCCCAATGAGAATACTTTAAAGAAGCTACCCTTTGAGTCTTTTTAAAAGTATTATTCACGAGTGAACATATTTTTCTTTATTGTCAGCACAAGAAAAAAAAATTAAGACAATTAAATCTCATGTCTGGGTCTTTTTATATTTCTCATATGTAAGTCCATCGCGATACTGGCAACAGTTAATTTTGCGTCTTAACTTGCTACTGGACTTTGCGCTGCATGATTCTTTTTCCCCTCCATTTTAACAATATACATTACATTAATTATTGTATGTACGTGTATGTGTGACGGCAATAGCGCCGAGCAACAACAGACAGACAGGTTAGTGGTTTGCCATATATCAGAGGTATGGAAGTACCAAGTCACGTAGCATGGGAGGTTCTAATGTTGAAGTTACTGATACCATTCAGCAAATCCAGGCCCGAGGTTAAGGTAATTAAGTACTTACTCGAATACCGTGGATGTTCCTAATAGCGAAAGCGATTTCCCTGCGCAGTTCCTTCTCATCGAACTCCATCTTGACGATCTCGAAAGGGAAACGCTCGTGGAAGAGCCGATTGATCTTAGCACCTCCGGACAACTCGTTTGTGTTTATCTGGGCGGAACCAGAACCCTCGATGGTGCGTTCAAAGTCAGTTTGCAACGTTTGAATCATCCTGTGGAAATCAATATTCATACTAAGAGCCATATCTCATTAGGTCACTTTGTCGGAGTTTTTGGCGGTATCTTGGAATGTCATGTAGTGGTCTTGTGTTATTTGGCTCTATACTTTATTATATTGGTGGTGTTTTACGTGGTATAGTTTGTTTATTGTGCACTAGTGAAGTGGATCGGAAATAATACCACGGAGCATGAATTCTGACTTGCCACAAAAACTCCCAGGAAAGTTCTAACAAGACGGCCACCATCTTGTTAGTTCATTGAAATTATATCAAGAAACTTGTAATATCGTAACTAAACTCGATTATGGCAGTAATAGTCTACTAGGAGACTGGTTGCAATAAAATAAGATGAAATAGAAAAAATAGATCGCTTTGTTGTGTTTTGGGATTTACCAAGCGAGAAACACCAAGATTAGAGTTTTTAGTGGGATATTAGAATGTATTGTAGTCGATTTTATCTTCTATTCATAACCTAGTATTATTTCACTCTAAATTTTGTAATAGTGGTGATATTCTAGTCTAAAATATGCTGAAATCTGATATCATTTTTCTATGTATTAAAATCCATGAATAGATGTAAAGTTATTCAGGTTTAAGTTCTGATCTGTCTTTACAAAAGATCTCAGTGATTTCTTTACTTTTTAAAACTACAATAACATTTTATATGGTAGTGAGATATACTCAAAATCCTGTTTCGCTAGTTGCCATACTCAATGTTGAAAATCTGACACTACTACACCTGTTTACCAATCACACCAGGCATAGAGTGCTACCATATTGAACCACAGATCACTTAGCTGCAGGTGAGATGCTAGTCAAATATTAAATATAAAAAATACACACTTACTGTAACATAGCCTTGGTTTTGATCGAAGGATCATCAGGTCTGAAATGCTTATACTGATCGACATCCTTCTCGAGGGTTAACAGTTGTTTCTGCAATTTATCCCGAAGCCCCGGCAACGTGTCTCGGATGTGATTGGTTAGCTGCTGGTTCAGTACCCGCTGGAGGTACGGAGTCCCGAGACGATCAGCAAGATGACGGTACGAAGGATGGCTAAAAATGATAACTCAAATCTATACTAATATTTGTGAAGTCGTAGTGGCCTAGCTGTTTGACCAGTGGAATAATATTTCGATGTCCGCAGGTTCGAACCCCGGCATGGGCTAACGAATTTTTCGGAATACGCGTACATTTGCTATTTTATATTGTTAACACTATCGGCTGACCGTGAAGGAAAACATCGTGAAGAAACCCGAACCTGAGAAATGTTCTTGTAGTACGACTGTATGAGGCAAAGTATAGAACTGTGGATTTCTCAGAGTTTGAAATCGCCCATACGTCGTGGACTGGCGTGGTGATTACACCCATACCTTTCTTCGGGAAGAGGCCTATGACCCTGCAGTGGGTCTCTTACAGGCTGATGATGATGATGATACTAATATTATCTAGAGTTTATTAGCTTGAACGCACTAATCTCAGGAACTACTGGTCCGATTTGAAAAAATCTTGCAATGTTAGTTAGCTCATTTATCGAGGAAGTCTATAGGCTATATATCATCACATTAACACAAATAGGAACAGAACACTAATAAAGGATGTTACAAAATCGGGAATAACATACGCATGATTTAAAAATATTTTCACCTTCTACGTAAACGAAGTCGCTAGTTAAAGTTATTGTTAGCCGATAGTAACTATTCCACGCGGACGATGTCGCGGGCCGAAGTTAGACATTAGTATGTATAATCATTTCCATATTTATTATAGGTTATGGTAGTCGTTCAGCCTAAGCGTACATAGACATCATAACCATATTAAATAGAAATATTCATTTTCATATAGCCAATTGGATTTTATATTCCTCCGACAAACGCATTGTAGACATTGTACAATGTGGGTAAATCTGTTCTTATCACAATTATTATACACATACAAAAATATATTACACTTAAGAATACTTGAATATCTTTATGCTGTAATATAGATTATTTATACCTTAAGTTATTTACATGTAACAGTTACTTATTAGTTTGTATAGACGTACATTAGTATAGTGTATACGCTGTTTAAGGTGCCTTCGCCGAAATCGGTTTAAGTTAATTTAGAAATAATTAGGCTTTCAATATGGACAGTTCCATTTATAATACTTAAAAGTCCGAATAATATAAACATTAAACTTATCATTATTTCTAATGTTGAATGAATTTCCATATAATATTTGGTCCTTCGAGCCAGATAAAACATACAATTAGTTATTTGATATATAAATGTTTTACCTAAGGAAAAACTTTCTTTCAGCTGCCAGAGCGGCGGATATATCCTTGCGACCATCTATATCCTTCTGTGATCGATTGACGACACCAATATACCCGCGACGGAGAGGCAGTAATTTGTTCTCGAGGACATCACGTGCATCTGTGCCTTCGTCCATCAAATCAAGCTTTGTAATTACTCCGATTGTACGGAGACCTGAATAACGATAACAATTAACGATTTATAATAAATATTCAGTAGACTCCAGGTAATTCGGCCCCTGTCTAATCATGCCATGTATATAAAAGTACATTTATTTGGATAAATTATCCTTGAAGCGTATATTTTTAATAAATTTATTGTTTCATGTAAGTTCACTGTATTGTTGGAAATACTTTTAAGTATTTTGGAGATAATAACTTTAATATATGATAACATAATTCATTAACATCAATAATATGTTTCGTTATTACTTTTCTGGAAGTGTTAGGAGATACCATATCTCATGTACATCTTATGTACATCTTGTGTTCATAAAGAGGTAATTATTTATTTAAGATGACATTCATTGTGATCTTTGATTAATTAATCATACAGACAACCTTATCTTTGCATTCATCCTTCAAGTATTATCTTGGGAATCAGTTGAATATAAGTAGCAAATAGTACAAAGAAAATCTTCAACTAACCTTGTGGATCGACTTCCTTGGCAAGTTTAAGAGCATCGCTGTTAGCTAAATCTGTATTAGCGGGTGTGACAGCGAGGATTAGGCACGATTCTCGCCTAATGAACTGAAATATCATGCCTTTAATCTGCTGCTCAATGTCTGCCGGCTGATCGCCTATCGGCACCTTTGTCAGTCCGGGCAAATCGATCAGGGTCAAATTAAGCACTGAAAAAGGAATAGAAATATTTACTTTTCGTGGGTTATTTAGTCGACAAACTATTAATAATTGGTAGATGAAAACCGTGAAACGATGGAACGTGAAGTATAGGACGTAATACAGTAGAGATCTCACAAATCCGGCACTATTGAAAACCAGAGGTTTAAGATTATTGGAATGTTCGGATTATTGGATTGTATAGAAACACTGTATAGATTTTTGTAGATTATACTGATACCGGTGCGCAAGCACGGAAAGTCAGTAGGGAGAGGCGAGGGAAGCGTGAGCGTAGGATACTGGATTATTGAATGTATCGGACTACTGAAGTGCCGGATTAGTGAGCCTCAACTGTATATACCATATTGATGTTAATAGTAACACTAGTTTATGTGGGATAAATATCACACAAAAGCAAAATTACTTCGAGCTTGTAAATAAGTTCTGATCAAGCCAAAGTATTATCCATGTTAACAAGGAATTGTTTGTTACGAGCTCAAACCGAAAGGCCTACATACACCAGGAACACACAATCGAAAATAGGTACGGCAACGAAATGTAATAAAGTAGTAAATCCCTTAACCTTCCTATACCAGCGCGATGAATTGTGACACTGACGTTGATCGGTCCGTCAGATTAGTAGTCCGGTGAAGCTGTTAAGACCTTGATAGGTCAATAGCGTAGTCAGTTCGAGAAAAAAAATCCGTCAGATCAACGCGCGGGTATACGATTATTGTTAAAAAATTAATTATATACAATAATTAATATTATATATAATTCAAGTAAATTACGAAAAACAAAAACATTAAATCTTAATATAAATATCAATAGCCTTTGCCCGTGATTTCGTTCGCATGGAATAGATACTTTGGGCTAACGCTAACATGCAGCGGGAGCTCTCAAGAGGAAAAAAAATCCCGATTTTTAAACATTATTCATTGGTGCTCCGCTCCTATTGATCTTAGCGTGATAATATAGCCTATAACTATCCTCGATAAATGAGCTATATAACATTCAAATATTTTTTTCAAATCGGACCAGTAGTTCCTGAGATTACCCCCTACAACGTCAGAAACTCACAAACTTTACTTCTTTATAATATTAGTATAGATAACACACATTCCTCAACACTCTCTATTATTACAACTAGATTGCTTGTTACTGAGAGTGTTAGAAACCGCGTTATGATAATGATTATTTAGTTGCCATCGGCTAGACACAAATAAGATCTCAAAGAGGGTTGACTGAAGTCAAACTGTTAGTTGCAGTAACATACAATCGGTTAGTTTAAAACATTAACCTGAATTTCAGTTCAAAAGTTAAAGAAACCGTATTGTGCCAGCCCTACGCATGTGATAAAATAACAAAAAAGACATTAACTTGTGACAATAGCCTTTAAATAGCAATAGCTTGATAGCGCAATCTGAATTATAATGTATTACATTTTTTTCCATCTTGTAATGTATTTATATTAAAAAATAAATTATTATTGGAAGATTAAAACTGATTATTTGAAATTTAAACCAACATACATCATTTGGTTCAATAGTAACAAAATAAAATAATAAATATATTAGAGCACAAGTTTAAATCTCCGACCATAAATTATGAAGCATTTTAAAATCATTCGAGTATACACGAACCCGTAAACAGGGTCCAGAATGAACACAGAATAAAATTTTCTCATGAGATACGCAATTCAGTTATACCGATAAGCGTTAAGAGATAAGATTAGATAAGGCGTTAAAGATTTATGTCATCCTTTGTTCTAATACACAAAACCGATAAAGTTTATCACACAACTGTTCAACGTACTCCCAATCACATAACAATAATAAAGCGTAAAGGATTTTTTTTTTTAATTACATACTTAAGGATTATTTTTATTTACATATTAGCCGCATTTAATTGCCGCTTACCTATTTCTAGTTTTCTGCCAATCTAGTAAGCATTATCATAACTATACCCAAGTGCAAACTTGCCCTTAATTTGTAGGCCACACGTCACACACGACATGAATCGAATAATAAATAGGTAACGTACTAGAAATCTTGCAGAATTACATTATATTGTTATGTGTATTGCGAACTACAAAAATGTATTATTGTTTCTAGTTTGTGCCACTTATATTTTGTAAGTTTTTTAATTTCTATATGTATTACCCGGAAGACTATTCAGATTCTATTCAGAAACAAAATCCGTTGTACAAGATTTGCTATTCGTTTATATTCGTATATTGAGTTATGCATGTTAGACATGCTACTTTCTTCTAAAGAAGTTACTTCTAACAGACATGTTAAAAAAAATCATAGAAAAAAGTTTCAAATTATCCTTATAGTTGAAATTAAATATACAAACTACAAATGGAAGGGGACGTAATATATCCATGATTTTAACATTGTAAATCGAGAACTAAAGCAATTTTCTCCTGAGCGCATTTGATTACAATGTACTCATAATTGATAACTGAACATTATTTACAATTTCTTTATTAACATATGTATAAGTCTCTTAAATATCTTTTGATATGAAGTCAACAGTAAATAGAACAAGAAAATCCATCATTGAACTCGTTATCAACATAGGACACACCTATAACGATGATCTGTTTATTGGTATGTTCAAATATAACAGTACATCAAATAATTTAGGTCATATTATTCAATAATTTAGGTCATATTATTCATAATAAGATTGGCGTAAATTAGTCGAGTGATAAATAATATTTCGTAACAACACGTAATGCATGTTCTAAGGCATTTCCGTTACATCTTTTTCCGTTCTAATTATCAAAATGTATATTAACATCTGACCGGAATTTCAGTATAACCGATAAAACTATATAGAGAAATATTTAAAATTTCTTTTCCACACTAATTATAACAGTTACTTTGTTTTGAGTCCGTTCAATTTGAGGTTTTAATTACATTACGATCACGCAAAAAACAACCGTAACAGATTCTTTTAATACTTCGACAAGGTCACACACTATACGTGTTTATGTTAAGAATGAACGTGTATTTTCGTACCATTGGGTGAGTAAACGCGCAGGTTAATGGGCACAGGTGAGATGCCTTTATTGGATCCGGTGACGCGATCCGTCTCACCCTCGATCTCGCTACGAACTTCATTGAAATCCACGAACTTCTTACCCTTGCAGTGCAGGAACTCAGCATATTCTGTACAAAAAACATATATTTGAAAAATAAACCTACATTCAATCAATTTCCGAATGTGTATGTAAACGTATCTGTCTATTTATGTGGTTGCATTTTAAACCAAGCTAATTCCAATTTTAGTCGTATCTAGTATTTTACATTATTTTACAAGACCTTCAACTTTTGTACATAAGAAAATATGAAAATCACAAAAAAAAAACTAAGAACCTATTAACGTAAAAATTTCAAGTTCGTTCTCGGTGTATAAAAACTATAAATCTTAGAAAAATTAAGTATGTTATATGAACGCTTAAAATTGAATTTTGCTCATTTTGAAATGTAACGACTCAACTACTATTATCTCCAAGGCCGTTGGTCGGATTTTCACGGGACTTTCACTGGCAGATAGCTAACCTTATAGCAAGTAATTTAGGTTATTCTATTTTAGAGTAGCTGTTACTCATGACTTCGTCCGCATGAAATTTCAATTCTGTATTTTTAATTAGATAATAATCATAAACTTATTCTTTACAATTCAACATTACAATTAATAGTAATTTTGAAAATAGAAGAAGTCTTAGACCATAAGCTTATTACATTAAGGGTTCTATAAACACATTTATTGCGAACGGACAAGCGATTATTTTTTTGTTTAGTCAAAGAAACTTAATTATATTGACAATATGGCTATCTTTATAATGTTAATATTTTTAAGTTATTGTTTCGTTAGTTCCTCAAAGTAGGTGGCATGCGTGTCGTACTTATAACTGTTTATGAAAGAGCACTTCTGTAATTGTACATGTTTTGACAATTTAATATTTATTTAATACAATTTAAATCCGCATGTAATCCGCATTCTCGATAGAACGTTTTAAATTCAATCCGACACTGCTAAAAGAGCTATATACTGAAAACATTTTCACGTAGGGAGTCACAGAATCCCGGTGGTGATACTAAAGCAGAAAAGGGGCGATTCACGATAATACATATTTTTTCAACATCAATCATTTTCCCGTCGATAATTACGCTTGATTAAATATATTTCTTTAACACTAAAATAGTATCTACATTTAGATCTATAGTTTGAGCGTTACAATATTATCCCGTTTCAAAGGTAACTCTCTACATACATATAATGGGTTATTCAAGTATTACGTAAGCTGATTTTTTGTAATTTCTTACCGCCCCCCTCCCAACGGTAAGCAATAGTAAGTAATGTACTTAACCCTCCCCCCGATAATTACGTAAACATTTATAAAAGTATATTCAAACCTGTACCAATTCAATAAATAAATATCGCTGACGTAATCACCGTCCAGACCCCCAATCCTGTCATCAAAAATAAGCAAATCACGAACCCCCTCCCCATCAGTTTTTACGTACTACGTAATATGAATGACCCCTAAGTAGATATTACTAAATAATGACTAAGTAATTGCGTCATAGTATTGAAGGAGATATAAGTTTGAAGCGATGATAGCTTAGTTGATAGTGTGTTCGGATACAGCGTCGATGGACATAGGTTTGTATCCTTGCAAATGAGTTGGAAGCCGCTAATACTTACCGTCTTAGTTAACATTTTTATTTAAAATCAGATGAGATTATGATCAAACACTAAACGCTATAAAATGTAAAAAAAGCTAATGTATCTATTGCTCAATAGCAGGGATCAACAAAGGACAACCAGTAATTTGAGTTCGGAGTACTCACCTACCCTTTTTTAACCATGTATTTTCATTTTTTTTTCTCTTTTCTCTAATAGTATGTAAGAAAAAATAGCATGCAAGAAATAATTAAAGAAGTAAATTTTCTATAGCTTAAAACATCACTGAAACAATATTTGATAATTTGCAGTAAGAAATGTAATTTTGCATCACTACAGATAGTTGTGGTTACTTTTGATAGTGCTTTAGAATAACAAAAAATACTTTTTTATTCATAATCTATACTGTAATATTATAAAGAGGTTAAAGTTTGTGGGGTTGTACGAGAGAATCTCGAGAACTACTGGTCATAGTTGAATTCTTTCAGTGCTAGAGACCTCATTGATCAAGGAAAGCTATAGGCTATTTATCACGCGGAGCACCAATGGAGAATGTTTTAAAAATAGTTTTTTTTTCCTTTTGAGAGATTCCAATGTGCGTTAGTTAGCCCAAAGTAAAAATACCACGCGGGCGAAGTCACGGGCAGAAGCTAGTTAGGTATAAAAAGGTCTAGCCGTCAGTCCACCAAATCTGCTAAAGGAAAAGCAACAAGAGACCCACGATAAAAATAATCGGTCATCATTGTTCTATACACATTATTACATATTATATTTATCAATTGTGATCTTTACAGGTTGGTATGGTTAGAAACATAACCATGTCAATGTTTGATAAATTAAATTTTACAGGTTATCAATCATGTGGCGCGGAAGGGCACCGACCTTAGATGACCGGAAAAAATGTCACAATCAAGAGACACCATTATTTCAGACAATTAAGTAAATAAACATCAGATTTATCATTAAAAACTTCAACTAAATGTTTTAAGACTAAAATAAACAAAGGATGTTGATGTCATGACGTTCTGTGACTAAATGCTTGCAGTAATAGCAACAAATTAGTAAGCCAATTAGTTGCTTTAACACTCAAAATGCAACTGAAGGTTAATTAATGGTCATCACATATTATGAGAATCATTTTTTATAATATCAAATACTTAAGTAACTGTAATTTTTATTATATTCGACTTTAAATTTGGGCTAAATGTGAATCACAAAAGTAACTCACATATATCTAGAAAATGAAGGTTTTTTTTTATTATTTAAAATTAAGAAAGATTAAAGCAAAATTTGGTCCAATTATGCTATAAGCGGCCAAAGATTTTGGTGAAGGAAAATCAATGGAAAATCTTGCTATGGTGGTATACTACTTTGTATTATTGATAATGTAATATAATGGCTACATCCTAGTTAAAAACAGTTGGCGTTCAAAATACATTTTGACAGTACTAAAGATACTATTTCCTTTCTTTAGTCTATAGTTCTTTCTATCACAGCTAAAGTACTGTATTCAGAATAAAACCTCACCAATAAAATCATAAAACATATTAGGAGTAGCATTTAGTCTTGGTTTCATTAAAATCAGTTCACAAAAGTTATGAGATTTAAGTACAAGATAAAAGTAGATAAGTAAATGGACTTAATATATTTAGATGATTTCATAGTCAGGTGAAACTGTATATGTGTCCAATAGTGTAATTAGTTTTAAAAAAAAGCATGATTATTATTAATCTGTGTACTTCTACATTAGATTCCATAAGACAGAGTTGCAGGCACAGGTGGTGTAAAATAAAATTTAAAAAACTATTATAAGAATTATTGAGCTATTCCCAAACAGTATAGCTAGTAGTCAGGTGAAGCTGTTAAGACCTTGCTAGGTCAATAGCGTAGTCAGTTCGAGAAAAAAAAAACCAAACAGTATAGTATATACTATTACAAGAGTAATATTATTTAACAGCATTTTGGGGACAATTTGATATCCACATTTATGAAATCAAATTAATATCTGAGGGTACATATGTAATAGAATATACATTTCATATACATTTAGTAGAACAACAATGACGAATAAATTAAATGTAGAAGAAAGGATGGTGCATGACTTATTTTGTAAAGATATAAAATACAATTACAAGAATGCATAGAAAACATCCGATCCTGTCTTGAAATTTTGTAATGAAGGACACTTAGACCAAACTATATAACCAGTTTAGGACATTTCTCCATTGTTCCCAGACTATCTCAACAATATAATGACCTTGTTAAAAAAGATCACACCATAGACTTATTTAGTAATTCTCTATTTAATTTCAAATCTAAAATTAGTTTTTTATTTAATTAATTTCTGGATTGTTTCTCCTTAATTTTTAAGTTATACATTATCAAATTGTTTTTTATTTATTTTCTTCTTAATTTTTTCATAATTGTTTCTTTTACTTTTATTGTCTTCCACATCGCACCTTATATTCATAAATGCTGTAGTCAACTATAATTAGTGACATAAATAATTTTAAGTTTTTGTATGCATGTTATGAGCTTTTTATTTTATGTTACTATTGTTTATTCTATATGATAAATAAATAAATATACTCTTAATAGAACATACCTGTATTTCCATTTATAAGCTGTAGAATCAATGGGCGTCGAGTCACTATTCCAGAACCTCGAGGCAAGAAATCCCTTAAACAAGACAAAAATTATGTTAGAATTCATTGTGAAGATATGAAAAATTATATTAGAATTCATTGTGAAGATTGTCAATAACACTGATAGTATCATGCTGATGAGTGGAATGTTTGTATTAAATCAAATATGTAATACAGCATAAGGTTCATTTAATGAATAATACAATAACTATTAATTTGTATTATTGAGATGGAATAATTAATGGATATTATTCAAATAAAATAATTAATTAGTATTATTTAAATTAAATAATTAATTGATATTATTTAAATATATCAATATAATTCCACACTATCAGATATATAACTTGTTATTAAAAGTTTATAATTTTTACTAATAATTTTTTTAAATATTCTTCAACTCTGTAAAATAAAGGAGTATAAATGATAAACCAAAGGTTTTTTTTTTCGAACTGACTACGTTAATGACCTAGCATGGTCTTAACAGCTTCACTGGAGTACTAGACAAATGATGAATCATTTACCACCAATGGTTGCATTTCAATGGCTAAATGTCTCTATGACATGAAAGAAAATAAGTTACTGATTTTACGAATTTGCCAACAATGTTAACTCAAAATGAGTAGGCAGTAACTATTAATCTTGACAAGTCAGATATTTTAATACAAAATTTGCCTAAGTGTAAATCCTAAATAAGTGAACTAATTTTTTAAGCAACTCCCTTGAAGTTCCACTTAAAGAGGTTGTACTATATTTAAAACTATGAAATTTTATCTTTTGACTTTTTGTACCAAGGTTGGTTTAAAGAAAAGAACAAATACTTGCACAATTTATATTATAATTTCTTCTAACGAAAGTTTACATTGTAACTTTTTTGATCAATATTTGTCGAGCAAGTATAATCTATACATATAATAAGAATGTAATTCTAAAGTGTCTGTACTTTTTCAATTTTCATGAAAACAAATGTTACAGGTTTTTAGGAATAAGTAATAAAGTACATTTCAATAATTTTTAGAAATGTGTGTCTGTCTTATCTACCTTTCTATCTGTTTGTATGAACACACATCACTGCTAAAGTACTGGGTTCACAATAAAACCACACAAGAAATTATAAAGCATATGTTCAAAAATAAAGTCTTTGTTTCATTAAAATCGGTTCACTCAAAGTTATTGTAATCTTAATGAAAATGTGGCATAAGTATGAGAGAAAAGTAATATAAATGGACTCGGAAGACATTATTGATCACTGTTTTTATATAAGGTACCATGCGGATATAGTCACAGTCACAGCTAGTATACAATAGTTGTGTTTAGTGCTGATTTTTGTCCGAAGTGGGTTTGCTTTAGAAAATTATAATTTTTTGTTATCACTACATAGTACAAAAAGTCCTACCGCCTCTGTCTGTCTGTTTGCAATAAACTCAAAATCTACTGAACGTATTTTCATGTGGCTCTCACCAGTAGGTAAAGTGATTCAAGAGGAAAATTAGGGTATATAATTTGTCAAGGTTTTTTTTATTGTCAGGACGAGACAATGTCTGCCGAACCTTCTATAAACTATAAACATGAGTAAGATGAAAATATATAAGATTGTGTTATTATTTGCAAGATAAATAAAAAAAATCTCAGAATACTAATCAACTTGATGATATTAGTATACTATAAAATTTCCACAAGTGTGAGTCATCACATAGCAACTAAAACATAAATCCTAAGACTAATGGTAAAGAGGAAGATAACTTTTTCTACGGTTCATAGAAGTCACTGTACGTAACTCGTTCAAAAGCTAGACGTTTTAGAAGTAAACAATTCAAGAGTTTTTCTATAATCGTGCGTTACTTGACAAATACAGAGTCACAACCCACTTTAACAAGAATTACTTTACCTGCCGACAAAATTTTCTAAAACCGAACTCTTTCCTGCTGATTGACCACCCACAACAGCAATTTGTGGAAGATCTAAGGACATGTGCACGCCCATTTGCACGAATGCATCTTGTAATTTGTTTACAATAGGAATCAACTGCTGCATTCCGAAATTTCCAGCCATTTTTGATGAGATACATTAAAGTTTTATCACCTCAAAAACACTAATTATACTCGCTCATAATCAATTCATCATCGATAAACTAATCTATTTTTCAATATGGTGGTGGGTAGACAGTTACGTTTCGTTTTGACTGCTGTCCAGTCGCTGTCAAATGAAACAAAGCGCAGCCTTCAAACTGAACAAAACGGTTCAAATTCCAAAATATTTGTTGTCTTTTTCTTAATCATACAATATGGAGCTTGCAATTGAGACAGATGATTCATATTAACAGCATAGTTGTAGTAACATAGATTATATATACGAATCAATTTGATATAAACTACCCGGGGTTATTACAAAAAAGTTAAACGCTTGCTTTAAAAAGGTTACGTTTTAGATGTATCGCGCTCGCGGTATATTTCGCCATCTTGCTTATCTATTGTCTCGCTTTGATTATATTAGGTTACACTTGCCAAAAAAGGATAACGCAAACTTGGCTCGGGCGAGCGCGGTGCATTTCGTACGAAACCTTTTTTAAACCAAGTATTTAAGTTTTTTGTAATAACACCGCCCTTGTTTCAGTATCATCATATTACATAAATTTAATTCAACTTACAGTTCTAATATCTAAGCACATTTTATGAATAAGATATACAATAAATATATAAATAATGTACCTATTATATACTAGGAACTCATTGATATTTGAGACACCAAATAAATGACATTTGCCTTTCAGTTTCAATTGGCTACCGGAGAATTCGGTTTCAAAGAAATCAATATTCTTTGACATGCGCAGTAAATCTAGGGCAATTAAACAAAAATAAAGATATCAAAATTTGGCATTATTGCTTCTACTGAATAATTCGTACATATATCGATTTTAGTAAAAAATTATTATTATGTTTTACAAATGTTTACCGTAAAGTATTGAATAGAAACATAAAGAGAATATTGAAGAATGTTATTTGGCATGCTATATATCCCTTTTTACTCTTAGTGTTGGTACTATAGCTTTTGGTTTTACATATATGGTTACATAAATTTTTGTGAAAATTGAAAACATTGGTTTCTAACCGGCAAGACTAGTGAATAGAGTCTGGATAAGAACAGTGGAAGATAATAAGAGTAGGTGTTAGTGAGAGAATAATGCTTTGGCTTAATAGTAGTTAAATGGATAGCATTATAAATACTAATATTTTTTTCTATAATTTAATGTAATGTGATAAAAAAATTGAATTTCACGACTGGGAGCATTGTATCAAATAAAATTACATAAAATGCTTACCTGCCTACGAAATTTTCCAACACAGAGCTTTTTCCAGCCGATTGTCCTCCTACTACAGCGATTTGTGGTAAATCTAACTGCATATGCACGCCCAATTGTGTAAAAGCATCTTGAAGCTTATTCACAATTGGGATCAACTGTTCCATACCTATATTCCCGGCCATGACTGCCGGGTTCCTTTAGCAACCTACGTCTTAATATGAGCTGCACCACGGACCTACACTTACTGATTTTTCGTTCATCAATAAGAAGCAAAGAAACCAATTGCGCAGGCGTGAACTTCGAGCAATTCGAAATACAAACCGCCGCGCCACACCGTGACCGTACGGAAAATCGTTGAAGTACTCGTATTAACTGCGTATTTCATGGAGTTATACATCAAATATATAAAGAGAACTCAATAATTATTGTTATGAATACTAGAAAAATATTACATTTAACATGTTGCATTATATTTCTCATATAATACGAAAATGTAGTGACTCGTTTTACATCTATTAAATACTCTTCGACTTTTATATTTTGTGCTTATTTAAATTTAATCACCAGTTTTTAGCAAGAATAAATCCAATGTCATAAATTCTTAATACTTAAATGTAATAAATTCTCTTGCTACAATGATATATACCTACTGCTATGGAAATATGCTTGTTCATACATAAGAAAAAAGCTGGAACGTTTTACTCCTACATGAATAAGATGAGC
Source organism: Antheraea mylitta (assembly GCA_014332785.1). NCBI lineage: Eukaryota > Metazoa > Arthropoda > Insecta > Lepidoptera > Saturniidae > Antheraea > Antheraea mylitta. The sequence continues at coordinate 8,266,093 of JACEII010000013.1, forward strand.
TTAACAAGAATTCCAATCGCAGATGTCATTGACTACTAGTCCTAATTCCAACTTTACGCATTACTTATTATTATTTGCTATAATAGACAGTTTCATTATAGAATAATGGATATATTGTATAAAATATTCAAATCAATTTTCAAAAGGATCGGTTAAAAGATAAAGAAGTTGATGTACTTCAGTGCCATGTAGTGGCGATTTATAGTAAGGAGAATATCAAAAGTCTTTCTCCATGAATAAACGCTAAGGTTTGTCAACTATTATGTTCAGAAGACGACACTAGT